>JANRMT010062834.1:55384864-55396376 GCA_026402145.1 Polypterus bichir lapradei
GAAAGTATTCACAGCGCATCACTTTTTCCACATTTTGTTATGTTACAGCCTTATTCCAAAATGGATTAAATTCATTTTTTTCCTCAGAATTCTACACAGAACACCCCATAATGACAATGTGAAAAAAGTTTACTTGAGATTTTTGCAAATTTATTAAAAATAAAAAACTGAGAAATCACATGTGCATAAATTCACAGCCTTTGCTCAATACTTTGTCGATGCACCTTTGGCAGCAATTACAGCCTCAAGTTTTTTTGAATATGATGCCACAAGCTTGGCACACCTATCCTTGGCCAGTTTTGCCCATTCCTCTTTGCAGCACCTCTCAAGCTCCATCAGGTTGGATGGGAAGCGTCGGTGCACAGCCATTTTAAGATCTCTCCAGAGATGTTCAATCGGATTCAAGTCTGGGCCACTCAAGGACATTCACAGAGTTGTCCTGAAGCCACTCCTTTGATATCTTGGCTGTGTGCTTAGGGTCGTTGTCCTGCTGAAAGATGAACCGTCGCCCCAGTCTGAGGTCAAGAGTGCTCTGGAGCAGGTTTTCATCCAGGATGTCTCTGTACATTGCTGCAGTCATCTTTCCCTTTATCCTGACTAGTCTCCCAGTTCCATCCCCACAGCATGATGCTGCCACCACCATGCTTCACAGTAGGGATGGTATTGGCCTGATGATGAGCGGTGCCTGGTTTCCTCCAAACGTGATGCCTGGCATTCACACCAAAGAGTTCAATCTTTGTCTCATCAGACCAGAGAATTTTGTTTCTCATGGTCTGAGAGTCCTTCAGGTGCCTTTTGGCAAACTCCAGGTGGGCTGCCATGTGCCTTTTACTAAGGAGTGGCTTCTGTCTGGCCACTCTACCATACAGGCCTGATTGGTGGATTGCTGCAGAGATGGTTGCCCTTCTGGAAGGTTCTCCTCTCTTCACGGAGGACCTCTGGAGCTCTGCCAGAGTGACCATCGGGTTCTTGGTCACCTCCCTGACTAAGGCCCTTCTCCCCCGATCGCTCAGTTTAGATGGCTGGCCAGCTCTAGGAAGAGTCCTGGTGGTTTCGAACTTCTTCCACTTACGGATGATGGAGGCCACTGTGCTCATTGGGACCTTCAAAGCAGAAGATAATTTTACTGTAACCTTCCCCAGATTTGTGCCTTGAGACAATCCTGTCTCGGAGGTCTACAGACAATTCCTTTGACTTCATGCTTGGTTTGTGCTCTGACATGAGCTGTCAACTGTGGGACCTTCTATAGACAGGTGTGTGCCTTTCCAAATCATGTCCAGTCAACTGAATTGACCACAGGTGGACTCCAATGAAGCTGCAGAAACATCTCAAGGATGATCAGGGGAAACAGGATGGACCTGAGCTCAATTTGGAGCTTCATGGCAAAGGCTGTGAATACTTATGTACATGTGCTTTCTCAGTTTTTTTATTTGTAATAAATTTGCAAAAACCTCAAGTAAACTTTTTTCACGTTGTCATTATGGGGTGTTGTGTGTAGAATTCTGAGGAAAAAAAATAAATTTAATCCATTTTGGAATAAGGCTGTAACATAACAAAATGTGGGAAAAGTGATGCGCTGTGAATACTTTCCGGAAAGCACTGTACTTCACGCGACGTGACACACGCTCCAGCGGACGTTCCTTCTACGCAAGCGTTTCGCTGTTTATACTTGTGCACGTACTTTACGGAAATCTGGAAGAATCCACCAGGTGGCAGTGGGAGATAGCATCACGGTGAGAACAGGTTCGGCTTCACTTTGTTGTGAATTGCCTGGAATAACCATTAAATTCCGATGACTCCTTACCGCAATATCTCTGAAAAGGATTTTAATGATTAAATCCATCAATACAGGGATGTGTTCATTTCAGAAAGCACTGGGCACGAGACAGAAACAATCCCTAGACAGGGCAACAGCTCATCGCAGAGTGAATAGAAGCACTTACATACACTGGTGTCATTTTAGTGTCACCAAATCCCTTTGGAGGGAAACCGGAACACACTGAGGAAACCCAGCAGGAAAACATGTAAACTCCAGGCAGGGAATACCAGCAATGCGAGACAGCAGTGCTATCGCTCCGCCACCGTGTCACCCCATGTGTGTAATTATTAACAGTGTTCATTATTTAAATGAAGTTAACGACTTATCTGTAAACTGTAACATACATACGTTAATGCATTTCATCCTGAAAGCGATATCAAGTATAAATCTAAGGATTCTAACTGTGCAGAGAGTTGGAATATCATACATGTAATGTGTTCTGTGTGGCGATCTATTGCTTTTTGCCACTGCTGTCAGATCCCGAGGAAGCCCCAGAAAAAGAAGATGGTATGTGAGACTTTTAAAATGTATCGTGTCATTACGATCGAAAATATGCAACGCCTGAATATAAAAGCACCACGAATGCATCTGTATGTCAGCATTTTGCTTCACCACAACGAACCATTCATCAAACATGGAAGCACGCACATCGATCCTGTAGGATCATCAAAGCGGCTTTCTGTCACATGTAAAAAGTAAACAGAGACTCTGACGTCACATTCCAACTTTCAGCACACTGCGCCGCTAACAGCCCTACATAAATAATCCCCCCGACTTTTTGCTGGCACCGCAACTCGCGGATGCGTAGCGTTAATTTCTGAGGACCTGTTTAGAGGACGAGTCAAATGAACGTGTGGCAGCCATGATGTGTGCGTTCTGAGCGTGAAGCATAAACGAGGCCTTTTAGTGAAACAGGACAGTGAGGAAAAGCTCTCTACCCCCCTCAGCCTGCAAGCCTCTCTCTCGGATTAGCACGAATATATCGCTCCTGCAAGCGAACTATGATTCTTAGCGCAATGAGAGAAATCGCAAAATCAACTGGAATATTCAAGCAAATTATAGAAAAAAAAGATCTAAATCCGTTAAGTAATTCTCTCGTTCGCTAACTGAGTGGAGTTAAGGTTTCGCCCCGAGGCAGGCGCATGAGTAAGGAGGGCGCCACAGCCCGATGAGTCTCTAATACAATGGTACCACAAGCAAACTATGATACTTAGCGCGATGAGAAAGGCACAAAATCAAAGGAATGTTCAAATTATAGGAAAACAACTTGATCTAAATCCGTTAAGTAATTCTCTGGTGAACAGCGGACAGACATACAGACAGAATGCGCTTGGACCACGAAATTTTTAAAAACGTTTCTTAGGGAGCATCTATGGGCCAAGGGTAACCTACATTCTAAATTTCAACTCCCAAGTCATCATGGTTCAGGAGATTTGTTGATGAGTGAGTCAGTGGTATTTGGCTTTTATATATATATATTGATTTATTTATTTCCATAACTGGCTCCATATCATACAGTAAATAACCACAAATAGGTAGTGACAGATTGCTAAAGCACCCCTAAGACGTGACTTTAAAGAGACTCTTGCTTACAGGCTACAGTAAGTTTAGGTTTTCTTAATCTGTTAGTGTCCTGCTATCTACCATCCATTAAAGATCCATTCACCCATCCATTATCCTAACTACAGGGTCACGGGGGTCTGCTGGAGCAAATCCCTGCCAGCACAGTGTGCAAGGCAGGAAACAAAGCACGGGCAGGGCACCAGCTCACTGCAGGGCACATACATCAAGTGACAATTTAGGATCACCAATGCACCTAACCTGCATGTCTTTGGACTGTGGGAGGAAACCTAAGCAGACACGGGGAGAACACGCAAACTCAAAGACCCAGGGAAACGAACCCAGGTCTCCTTACTGCAAGGCAGCAGCACTACCCACTGCGCCACCAAGCCGCCTTCCATCAAAGATCTAATTTTTTTTTTTCTAAATATTAGGAAGCGTTTCAAAGTGCGAAATATTAACTTCAGATCCCTGGGCACCCTTTGTAAAGAGTAAGTTAGGGTAGGGGAGAGTTGGGTGTATCCAGATGTACTGGCTAAACTGCCCACCCCAGCCTGGTCATTCTGCCCCCCTGATCTCCCCACACCCATCTCTGACTGGCTAACTGATTAATCTGACTCCTTCACCACCTAATAGCTCATGTTGTGGTGGGTGCACTGGTGCAAAAATGGCTGCCGTCACATCATCTAGGTGGGTGCTACACATTAGTGGTGGTTGACGTGGCCACCCCCACCCCATTCACTGAAGTGCTTTGAGTAGTGAGAAAGGTGCTAAATAAAAATTAATTCTATGCCAAAGACCCATCTCAAAATGAAATGGTGCTTGGTCAAGCAATGGTGCTAAGAGGAACCACACAAACCCACTAAAGAAAACTAATAAGGAGCCCAGCTCTAGTGTTAGTAGCCACGAAAGTGGTCAATGGGAGTCCCCAAATCCTGCGCATTTTGTTTTGCTTTGTCAACTCTGTCATCTGCGTCCCCACTGGAGAGAAGAACTACACCAAACTCATCAGGGGTGCGCATTCCGACTGCGAGGTGACATATTAGTCAAAGTAGCTGTCGGATTTGGAGCGCAATATGCCACAACGACCACTCAGAAAGCACAAATCGGGAATTGATAAAAAAAAACAAACAAACAAATAAATAACATAAAATAAAGAAAAAAATTGCATAATGCTGGATTTGTAAGCAAAGCACCGAAATGAAGAAACCCGTCATTGGGAACCTCCGAGTTCACCAACAATAATGGGGATCGTACAGAATGAAAAGAAGACCATTGAAATCAATGAGGTGTGTCACGAAGGCAGTGCCATTGATTTGTGGGTTTCATTTCATTTTTCACCTGATGAGGATGATGATGATGATGATGATGATTATTATGTGAATTTCCCCTTGGGATTAATAAAGTATCTATCTATCTATCTATCTATCTATCTATCTATCTATCTATCTATCTATCTATCTATCTATCTTCTCAGTCCACCAAAAATTCACAGAGATTATTATCCCATGCAGCGAGCTGCCCAGAGTTACAATTTCAGAGTAACTGCATGTGTAGAGTTGACTTCTAAAAGTGTTCAAGTTTCATTCTTTGCTTCATTTCATTCTGGTTATCCGGGGCAGGGTCATGGAGAAGCCTCAGGTGCAAGCAAGGAACAAAACCTGTACAGGATGCCAAGCCCTTGAGAGGTGAATATTTACAGCTGTGGCCAAAAGTTTGGAGAATGACACAAGTGTTGGTTTTCACAAAGTTTGCTGCTTCAGTGTCTTTAGATCTTTTTGTCAGATGTTTCTATGGTAGACAGAGTTAGAATTACAAGCAGTTCAGAAGTTTCAAAGGCTTTTATTGACAATGACATGAAGTTTTAAGTTTACTCCTCCCAACCATCCAAGAACAGTTTGGTGCCCAACAATGCCTTTTCCAGTGATAACTAAGTGGCTCGGGGAACAAAACATCGAAATTTGGGGTCCATGGCCAGGAAACTCCCCAGACCTTTAATCCCATTGAGAACTTGTGGTCAATCCTCAACACTGCAAATATTGACTCTTTGTATAAACTTCATGTCATTGTCAATAAAAGCCTTTAAAACTTCTGAAATGCTTGTAATTCTACTTCAGTAGACCATAGGAACATCTGACCATAAGATCTTAAAGCACTGAAGCAGCAAACTTTGTGAAAACCAACACTTGTGTCTTTCTCCAAAATTTGGCCACGACTGTACAGATAGTCAAAAGTCGACCCTCACAAAAGAGATAGATGACGAGTAGTGCCAAAGTCTTCCTGCAGAGGGTGCTGCAGGCTATCTTAAGAAAATCAAAACATCAGGGCTGTGCAGAATCACAAGACATTTACAATGGAGGGACAGTGGAGCTGGGGTGGGGCAGCAGGAGTGTGGAGCTACAGTTTGAGATGTTTGAAAGATGCAAATAGTTTTTAAAAAGCCACCCGGCAACATGTACTGTCCTAGTTGCACTTGCTTTGGTATTTGTTGGGTTCTTTGTTGCATGGCATTCTGTGGCTCAGTGTAACTGTGCTGTTTCTCTTACTAGGACTGCAAAATTAATTGACACTGATCTTTATAATGAATTGATCAATTGATCTTTATAAAAATGTATACAACATTTTGGTAATGGTCCTTCTGAAAGAAGAAATGCCCATTCTTTCCTGTTAATAGTAACATATAATACATAGCATATTTCTTCTTTGGGGTATATAGTGTCTTTAATCTTCTTCTTTCAGCTGCTCCCATTAGGAGTTGCCACAGTGTATCATTTTCTTCCATATGTCTATCAATATTTCTGTAATACAGTGCCTTTAACATCTATCTATCTATTATAAGAGAACAGCCTCGGCACAGACAGACACAGACTCCAGATGTCTTCAAAACATACACCCTTTATTTTGTGACACACACAACAACACAAAGTGTCCAGATCACCACGCTATACTCAGTCCTTCACTTCAGGCCGCCTCCACTCCTACTCATAAGCTCCGTCCTCTTCCACCCAACTCCAGCTCCTTGAGTAGTGGCTGCAGGCTCCTCTTATAGTCCACCAAGCAGTGCTTCAGGTGGTAATTAGCCTAATTAGGCTGCACTTCTGGGTGTGGCTGCATCACAGTCCAAACGGGCTCATTAAGTTGTTCTGCTCACCCTGGCAGTGGCCATGGAGCCCAAAAGGCATGAGCTCTGGTGCAGATCTATGATGCAGTGCATTTCACATCTACCTATGTATCTATTTTATAGCGCCTTTCATATCTATCAAATAGTTCATTTCACATCTATTATTATGTAGTGCCTTTAGTATCTCACTATATATTCATGTATCATATAGTACCTTTCAGATCAATCTAAGTATATATCATATAGTGCCTTTCATATCTATCAATTTATCTATGTTATAATGCCTTTCACATCTATCTATCTATCTATCTATCTATCTATCTATCTATCTATCATATAGCGCCTTTCATATCTATCTATCTATTATATAGTGCCTTTCACATCTATCTATCTATCTATCTATCTATCTATCATATAGCGCCTTTCATATCTATCTATCTATCTATCATATAGCACCTTTCATATCTATCTATCTATCTATCTATCATATAGCACCTTTCATATCTATCTATCTATCATATAGCGCCTTTCATATCTATCTATCTATCTATCTATCTATCTATCTATCTATCTATCTATCTATCTATCATGTAGTGCCTTTCAAATCAATCTATCTATCATATAGTGCCTTTCCTATGTATCTGTCTATTTTTCTATATTATCTATCAGCTATACTATATCTTTAACATCTATGTGTTTATTATTTAGTGTCCTTTACATCTAGCTACCCTATTTCTTTTTATAGTGCCTTTCACATCTGCTTGTCTTCCATTTTACACCAGATGTATTCCCTTATGAGCCCAAACTCACTCATACAAATGGCACAGGGACTTCTCAGGATCCCAAAGCCTAGTTTTGCTCCACTGGTGAAGGCTCACTTATCCTTATGGGCTCCTTCTTTCCTCTGGACCCCACCTCTTTACATTACATGACATTTTCTAGTGATTTTCAGTCGTAGCCTTCATTTACATAACCTTAGCTTGTCAGAGGCAGTCAGTGGTCTGCTCGAGTGAATGTTAGTCGTGTAGTCTAATGTCCCCAGTGACACAGTCCCACAAATCCACAGCTCACCCTTCTAGTGGGTTTGATTTGGTCTTTAGTCATAGGGGCGGAGTCTGTGTGACTGAGAGCTGACAACCTTCTTCTTCTTTTTCTTCTTTTGGCTGCTCCTGTTAGGGTTTGCCACAGCTGATCATCCTCTTCCATATCTTTCTGTCCTCTGCATCTTGTTCTGTTACAAACATCACCTGCATGTCTTCTCTCACCACATCCATAAACCTTCTCTTAGGCCTTCCTCTTTTCCTCTTCCCTGGCAGCCCTATCCTTAGCATCCTTCTTCCAATATACCCCTCATCTCTCATCTGCACATGTCCAAACCAACACAATCTCGCCTCTCTGTCTTTGTCTTCCAACCCTCCAACCTGAGCCGACCCTCTAATGTCCTCATTTCTAATCCTATCCATCCTCATCACACCCAATGCAAATCTTAGCATCTTTAACTCTGCCACCTCCAGCTCTGTCTCCTGCTTTCTGGTCAGTGCCACCGTCTCCACCCCATATAACATAGCTGGTCTCACTCCTCTGCACATGTCCAACCAACACAATCTTGTCTCTTTGACTTTGTCTCACAACTTGAGCTGACCCTCTAATGTCCTCATTTCTAATCCTGTCCATCCTCATCATGCCCAATGCAAATCTTAGCATCTTTAACTCTGCCACCTCCAGCTCTGTCTCCTGCTTTCTGGTCAGTGCCACTGTCTCCAGCCCAAATAACATAGCTGGTCTCACTACCGTCCTGTAGACCGTCCCTTATACTCTCTCTGATACCCGTCTGTCACAAATCACTCCTGACGCTCTTCTCCACCCACTCCACCCTGCCTGCACTCTCTTCTTCACTTGTCTTCCACAATTCCCATTACTCTGTACTGTTGATCCCAAGTATTTAAACTCATCCACCTTCGCCAACTCTACTCCCCTCATCCTCACCATTCCACTGACCTCCCTCTCATTCACACACATGTATTCTGTCTTGGTGGTCCTACTGACCTTCATTCCTCTCCTCTCTAGAGCAGATCTCCACATCTCCAGGGTCTCCTCAACCTGCTCCCTACTCTCACTACAGATCACAATGTCATCAGCAAAAATCTCGTTTGTCAACCTGTCCATCACCATTTCAAATAAGAAAGGGCTCAGAGCCAATCCCTGATGTAATCCCACCTCCGTCACTCCCACCGCAGACCTCACCACGGTCACACTTTCCTCGTACATATCCTGTACAACTCTTACGTACTTCTCTGTCACTCCCGACTTCCTCATACAATACCACAGCTCCTCTCAGTCACCCTGTCATTTGCTTTCTCCACGTCCACAAAGGCACAACACAACTCATTCTGGCCTTCTCTCTACTTCTCCATCAACATCCTCAGAGCAAACATCTCATCTGTGGTGCTCTTTCTTGGCATGAAACCATCCTGCTCCTCACTAATCATCACCTCACGTCTTAACTGAGCTTCTATTACTCTTTCCCGTAAGTCCATGCTGTGGCTCATTAATTTTATCTCCCTGTAGTTTCTGCAGTCCTGCACATCCCCCTTATTCTTAAATATCGGCACCAGTTCACTTCTTCTCCTCTCCTCAGGCATCCTCTCACTTTCCAAGATTCCATTAAACAATCTGGTTAGAAACTCCACTGCCGTCTCTCCTAAACACCTCCATGCTTCCAAAGGTATGTCATCTGGACCAACGGCCTTTCCATTTATCATCCTCTTCATCGCTGTCCTTACTTCCTCCTTGCTAATCCATTGCACTTTCTGATTCACTATCTCCACATCATCCAACCTCTTCTCTCTCTCTTGTTCTCTTCTTTCATCAGCCTCTCAAAGTACTCTTTCCATCTGCTCAACACACTCTCCTCGCTTGTGAGTACGTTTCTATCTTTATCCTTTGTCACCCTAACCTGCTGCACATCTTTCCGACCTTGGTCCCTCTGTCTAACCCACTGGTCCTTTTCTCCCTCCTTAGTGTCCAACCTCTCATACAACTCATCATACGCCTTTTCTTTAGCCTTCGTCACCTCGCTCTTCACTTTTCGCCTTATCTCCTTGTACTCTTGTCTACTTTTGAATCTCTTTGACTATCTCTCTTCTTCTTTGCCATCCTCTTCCTCTCTATACTCTCCTGTACTTCCTCATTCCACCACCAGGCTTCCTTTTCCTCCTTCCTCTGTCCAGATGTCACACCAAGCACCCTTCTTGCTGTCACCCTTACTACATCTGCTCTAGTTTCCCAGCTGTCTGGTAATTCTTCATTGCCACCCAGTACCAGTCTCACCTCCTCCCTAAACTCAACCTTGTAGTCTTTCTTTTTCAGCTTCCAACATTTGATCATTGGCTCTGCCCTCACTCTCTTCCTCTTCTTGATCTCCAACATCATCCTACAGACCACCATCCTATGCTGCTTAACTACACTTTCCCCTGCCACTACTTTGCAGTCTTCAATCTCCTTCAGATTGACTCTTCTACATAGGATGTAATCTACCTGTGTGCATCTTCCTCCACTCTTGTACATCACCCTATGTTCCTCCTCTTCTTAAAATACGTATTCACCACAGCCATGTCCATCCTTTTGGCAAAATCCACTATCCTCTGACCTTCTTCATTCCTCTCCCTGACACCATACCTACCCATCACCTCCTCGTCTCCTCTGTTCCCTTCACAAACATGCCCATTGAAATCCACTCCAATCACCACTCTCTTTCTATCACTTCATCCAACTCACTCCAGAAATCTTCTTTCTCATTCATTGCACACCCAACTTGTGGTGCATATGCACTAACAACATTCATCATCACACCTTCAGTATCCAGCTTCATAATCCTTACTCTGTCTGATACTCTTTTCACTTGTTGATGTGCTGTTCCTTCAGAATAACTCCTACTCCATTTCTCATCCCATCCACATCATGATAGAGCAATTTGAATCCCCCTCTGATCCACCTGGCCTTACTCCCCTTCCATTTAGTCTCTTCACACACAATATATCAACCTTCCTTCCCTCCATCATATCTGCTAACTCTCTCCCCTTACCAGTCATACTGCCAACATTCAAAGTTCCTACCCTCAGTTCCGCTCTCTTTACCTTCCTCCTCTCCTCCTGCCTTCGGACATGTCTCCACCCTCTTCTTCTCCTCCTTCTTCGGAGAGCAGACAATCAATGAACATTAATCATAAAGTCCAATGCATGCAATGCAAGCACAAGGAATAAGGAACTCAGGAGCTTTGGACCTCAGGAACACAAGAGGAGCTCATCTGTGTGTTGTTTTGTCTGTTACAATAAAGAAGGGCAGAGATGACGTCTGAGCTCACCATACCCGTTAACCCTTCGCACGGCACCAGCTCTGTCAGGCAGCACATTATTGGCTCTCAGACAAGGGACGAGCACAGCTTGGGTGGAAGTCGTCACTCAGTCACCAAATGTGACATCCCAGTGATTCTGAGGTCTGTAAATTGACGTACTCCGGCGACGAGGTCAGAAACTTCTACTGGCAGGTCTGTCATAGCCTATGACTAGAACTCACATAACGTGACATCGGCGCTTTAGTTTATAGAGATCCATTGACACTCAAATGCAATCTGAATGCACCTTCCTTGTTTTTCGTGGTATTTTCTCTTTCAGCTGGGACCATGCCAGCTCTGCTCTCTCGTTGGTTTATTTAGTCTGAACTCAGTTACAGCTGTGGATTTTATTGATTGATTTATTTTTTATGCTTGAGAGTTATTCCGTCTTTATTTCCTTCTAATATCTGATGCAAGTCAAACCATTTTGTTAATCTGACTTGTATTCCTGTGAAGGCTGTCATATTAAACACAGATGTATTGACGTGCCTTGTGCTGTATTGTGCTCCATTACAATGCACACCCGGGTGGTCCCACATGTTACGGTTACTGGGTGTTTGAAGTCAACTCTTCAGTTCCTCGGCCTGTCATTCTCAATGGGATGTGCTGGCAGGGCACT
>JANRMT010062834.1:55403032-55419159 GCA_026402145.1 Polypterus bichir lapradei
AGATAGATAGATAGATAGATAGATAGATAGATAGATAGATAGATAGAGTGAAAGGCACTATATAATAGATACATACATAGATAGATCTGCGGTGGGCTGGCACCCTGCCCGGGTTGTGTTTCCTGCCTTGCGCCCTGTGTTGACTGGGATTGGTTACAGCAGACTTCCGTGACCCTGTGTTTGGATTCAGCGGGTTGGATAATGGATGAATGGATGATTATTATTATTATTTTAATTTAAATTAATTAAAGTCACCACTTCACATAGCAATTCTGGGCAAGTTTTTCTTGGCCTCATATTCTGACACGCAGAGTCATAAACTTTGAACATGGAAGTTTGAGCCCTGACTTCCCAAGTGTCTGGTGGGTGTGGCAATGCGCTGTAATCGGCACATGCTCCCAACCATTCCATGTCAAGCAAAACGCATAACTTCTACTCTGTGTGGCTGATTCACCAATCAAAACACTGTACTCGCTAGATCCCGCCCTCTCAAATTTGACAAGTGAAAGTGACAGTTTTCATTTCAGCATTCATTACTTGGTGTTGCATGTTGTGTCACTGAAATAAACAAATAAAGAAATAAGTAAATCAATTTAAAAAAAGTAAGCAGCACATGTATTTCATTGTTTAAACTCACATTTCAGGTTGCTGTTATTTAGTTATAACAGGTTGACATCTATGTAATAGATCTTAGATCTAGATCTAAGTACTTAAAATCTAAGTAATCGACATAGACCTCAACATTAACATTGCACCATCAATGGGAATGAATTTTGTAATGCATGCAGTAATAAAATGCATTGCATTTGTCATTCCAACAGGTGGTGCATTGGAAACATTTGTAGTTGTAAAATGCATTACTACAAATGTCTACGAAGCACCATCTGTTGGAATGAAAAATGCAATGCATGTGTATTTGTTATATGTCATTTGGCATGGGATTCACGAAAGCAGTTTTAATGTCTGCGAAGAGCTAGATGTTGGAATGACAAATGAAATGCATATGTCTCTGGTATATGCCATTTGTTATGGGATTTGTGAAAGCAGTTTTAATGTCTGTGAAGCACCATCTGTTGAAATGACAATGTTAATAAATGCAAGTGTCTCTGGCATATGCCATTTAGTACAGGATTCATGAAGCAGTGTTAATGTCTGCTAAGCGCCATCTGTTGGAATGACAAATGAAATGCTTGTGTCTCTTATATGCCATTTGATACAGGATTTGTGAAATCAGCGTTAATGTTTGTGAAGATAATCAGTTGGAATGACAAATGCAATGTATGTGTCTCTGTTATATGCCATTCGGTATGGGATTCATGAAGCAGTGTTAATGTCTGCTAAGCACTGTCTGTTGGAATGATAAATGAAATGCATGTGGCTTAATTATATGCCATTTGATGCAGGATTCGTAAAAGGAGCGTTCATTTCTGTGAAGCGCCGGTTGTTGGAATGACAAATGCAATGCATTTTATTATAAAAAATGCTAAAAATGTCAATAGAGTGTAATTGCAGCCTACGCATTACCCATGTGGTCAGTCACAAAATGCCCCTGTTGCACCATGGTTAAGGGAGAGTTCTGGGCAGGTTATCTGACTCAGGACGTGTCGTGTCTAATGTTGTGGGTGTCCTGTGATGTTATGAGTGTTACGTCACCAAAATCATATTTACTGCAGACTGTAGTGAGACTCATCTGAAAAATGTTTTGTGATGTCTGTCTTTGGAATGACAGAGACATAGCAACCTGACGGACACACAGACAATTATCCTTTAATTAAGACTGTTTTTTTTTTGGAAATATTTTCCCACACAGGCTAGGATTTGGCTGTTGTGATGGACGGTCATCCCATCCTGGGTTGTCTCCTTCCTTGCACCAGAGGCTAATAAGATTATTATATTGGGATGAGCAGGTTTGGCAAATCAACACATAAATAAACACAATACAACACAATAACCACTGCAATATGACGCCACAGCGTCGGACTGAAGCCCGTCGGCCGCTCCTGAAGCGCACCATTCACTTCAGCCTTTTTTGTTCTGTCTTGCGCTCAACAGCGTGGGGGTCAAAGTCAGTTTACCAGCCTGGGGCGACAGCAGAAAACTTGCCGGGACCCTGATCAGAGGTCAGCCTGAAGAATGTGAAGATCTGGATTGAAAATGCCAGCATGTTGTAATCCGACATTGAAAAGATATGACAGTGCCTGCAAACGTTTGGAACTTTGGTGTGGCTATCAGTAAACTGGTATGTAAATAAAAAGGCGCTATAGTGCCTCGTTCGTTATATTAAGTGTGTGTGCGTATCATCGAGCAGACAAGCCCAACACGAATAATTAATTTAGTTCAAATAGAACGTCTGCTTCGCTTAGTCGTGTTTATGCAACATGTCAAAATAAAAAGCTCGTTATGTGGGTGATTCTGATTGAAGCAACAGACCTGGAAATGATTTGATTTAAAACAAAATACGGGGGGCTCGCCCGATTTGCCCTTCACGTGTGAAATGAAAGAACAAGAACGTTTTTCTTTTTCTGTTTCCCAGATTTCACAAAGCTTACACTCTGAACCATATGTGTGATAATCCAAAGCAATCCGCGGTCACCGAACTCTGGGAACGACTGGACGGACAATGGCGCTTTGATCTTGAGACTCCTGCGCAAAGGCGTCTCGATCGTTCCCACTTTTCACTCAAAAAAAAAACACTTGTAGGATTCTCGTGAGGAGCAAGTCTCCGTGAGATGTTTCCGTGCCCTTCAGAAAGTCTTCAGACCGCTTTACATTTTCCAAATTTTGTTGTATTTCCGGGAATGACAAATCGAAAACAGGATTTTTGGACATTTTGCACATTTACTGTATTTAAAAAAAAATCAAAAATGTAACTACCTCATTGACACAAGGATTTAGACCCTTGACTAGGTCCTTACCTTGGTAACGATTTCCATCCTCGAGTCTTCTTGGGACTGACGTGACAAACTTCATATACCTGGATTTGGGGATTTTTCTGCCATTCTTCTCTGCAAACTAGTCAGGTTGGATGGAGTCCATCGGTGGGCGGCTATCTTCGTGTCTCTTCAGATTCAAGTCAGGGCTCTAGCTGGTCCACTCAAGGACATTCACAGTGTTGACCCTGGGACATTCCCGTAATGTCTTTGCTTTGTGAAACTTCATTCCAGTCTGAAGTCCAGGGAGCTGTGGAGCAGATGACCATTAAGGGTGTCTCAGTAGTTTGCTCTGTTCTGCTTCGAGTCTCCCAGTTCCTGATACTCCCAGCACCATTTGAATGGTATTGCACAGGTGAGGTGAAGTGCTGGTTTCCTCCAGAAGTGATGCTTGGAGTTGAGGCCAAACAGTTCAATGTTGGTTTCATCAGGCAAACTCTATCATGTTGGATGGAGAACATCGGTGGGCGGCTATTTTCTTGTCTCTTCAGATTTAAGTCTGTCTGCTGACTGGGCCACACCAGCACATTCACAGAGTTGTCCCCGAGCCACTCCGGTGTTGTCTTTGCTTTGTGAACCTTCATTCCAGTCTGAGGTCCAGAGAGCTCTGGAGCAGATATCCATTAAGGGTGTCTAAGTAGTTTGCTCTGTTCTGCTTTCCTATTCTCCGAGTCTATGATGCTCCCAGCACTATTTGAATGGTATTGCACAGGTGAAGTGAAGTGCTGGTTTCCTCCAGATGTGACGCTAGTCGAGTCAAAACAGTTCAACATTGGTTTCATCAGACCAGATCCCCTTGAACTCTGTCACGTTGGATGGAGACCATCAGTGGACACCTATTTTCAGGTCTATCTAGAGATGTCTGATTGGTCCTGAGCCACTTAGGTACATTCACCAAGTTGTCCCTTAGCCACTCCTGTGTGGTCTTTGCTTTATGAGCCTACATTCCAGTCTGAGGTCCAGAGAGCTATGGAGCAGATGTCCATTAAGGGTATCTCTGTACTTTGCTCTGTTCTGCTTTCTCTCAAACCTGTCCAGTCTTCCAGTCCCTGATGATGCCACTACCATGCTTCACCATTGGAACGGTATTGTCCAGTGCTGGTTTCCTCCAGATGTGATGCTTAGAGTTGAGGTCAAACTCTGGTTTCATCAGACCAGATCCTCTCAAAATCTGTCACGTTCGATGGAGACCATCAGTTGACACCTATTTTCCGGTCTATCTAGAGATGTTTGATTGGGTCCAAGTCTGGGCTCTGACTGGGCCACACTAGGTCATTCACAGAGTTGTCCCCAAGTCAATCCTGTGTGCTCTTTGCTTTGTGAGCCTTCATTCCAGTCTGAGGTCAAGAGAGCTCTGCAGCAGATGTCCATTAAGGATATCTCCGTACTTGGCTCCGTTCAGCTGTCCATCAATCCTGACCAGTCTCCCAGTACCTGATGCTTCCAGCACCATTTGAATGGTATTGCACAGGTGAGGTGCAGTGCTGGATTCCTCCAGACGTGATGCTTAGAGTTGAGGCCTAACAGTTTAATGTTGGTTTCATCAGACCAGATCCTCTCAAACTCTGTCACGTTGGATGGAGAACATCGATGGGCAGCTATTTTCATGTCTCTTCAGATTCATGTCCTGGCTCTGGTTGGGCCACTCAAGGACATTCACACAGTTGTCCCCAAGTCACTCTTGTGATGTCTTTGCATTTTGAACCTTCACTCCAGTCTGAGGTCCAGAGAGCTCCACAGCAGTTGTCCATTAAGGATACCTCTATACTTGGCTCCGTTCAGCAGTCTATCAATCCTGATTAGTCTCCCCATCCTTGATGCTCCAACCACCACACTTCACTGCTGGAATGGCATGTACCAGAGATGAGCGGTACCTGGTTTTCTCCAGACCTGGCCAAACAGTTCAACCTTGGTTTCATCAGACCAGAGAATCCTGTTTCTCCTTTAGATGTCTTTCTTTGAAAACTCCCTGTGTTGTCTGGCTACTCAGATTTGTGGAGTTTTGCAGTGGTGGTGGTCCTTCTGGAAGTTTCTCCCATTGCCACACAGGTTTTCTGGAGCTCAACCAGAGTGACCATCAGGTTCTCTTGGTCACCTCTCTCAGCAAGGCCCTTCTCTCATAACTGTTCACATTGGTCGGACAGTCAGCTCTAGGAAGGGTCAGGGTTGTTCCAAACTTATTTCGTTAAACAATTATGGAGGCCACTGTGATCTTTGGAACGTTCAATGATGCAGACATTTCTCTGTATCCTTCTCCAACCCTACCCTATACTCTAATCTAAAAAATAATAAAAGGGGTCCTAAGGTTAATTAGTCCTCTGGATCTATAATAATTAAAAAAACACAAGTGGTGGCTCTGAGGCTAGGGATTTGCACTGGTAATTGGAAGGTTGCTGGCTCAAATCTCGTAAATGCCAAAAGTGACTCTAATTCATTGGGCCTTTGAGCAAAGCCCTTAACCTGCAATTGCTCCATCCTGGGTATGACGTTAATCTGCACCCAGCCCAGCATGTAGGCTCTCCAACCTGTAGGGAAAAACCTGGGGGTTGGTGGCAGGATTGGCACTCCAGTCACCATAAAAAAAACCTCCCACTGTTCCATTCCATCTAAACTTGCGTGGTGCTGAGGTGTCACCCATTGCACGGCTACACCCGGGTCCCAATCTGGGATCCAGAGTTGGTTCATCATGTGGTGGGTGCGGCAATGTCCTGTATCAGTGCCTCCTCCTAACCTTCCCCTACTCCTTATCCTAAGGTTAAAAATTAAAATGATCTCCTAATCTTAATAAATTAAAATTGGAGCCCTGATTTTAAGTCAGTGATCGGGGCCAATAATAATAGCCCGATTGTTAATTCCATATTAACATATGTTTAGCTTTATCTTTATATTTTTTTGGGTAGTGCTTTATAGAATTTTTGTTGTTAAATATTGAAACATCCATCCATCCATTCATCATCCAACACGCTATAGCCTAACTACAGGGTCACGGGGGTCTGCTGGAGCCAATCCCAGCCAACACAGGGCGCAAGGCAGGAAACAAACCCTGGACAGGGCACCAGCCCACCGCAGAAATATTGAAATACCTTATTTAAATTATGTATCAAAATAATATATGGTGGATATCCATTGGGAATCCCTGGTATTTATAAATTATAATTATAATTACAAAGGTGAATAAAATATGGAGGTAAATATTTATTTAGCACTATAGATAAGAAATATATGTTTTATTAGAGATCTCATTGGTTGAATTTTAGATTGACTTAAATTAGAATTAATGCTTGAGCTAGTGTACCAGTACACAAACCCTTGGGTTTCCATCCCCACTAACCTAACCCCCTTGCCTAAGTAAGCATGGCGTCCTGGGCACTCTCTTTGAGTAGTCACACTCGGGGCTGAATAGGCAGCCTAGGCACACAAATCAAAAACTTCAGAGATCCATTACAGCATCTACCTTCTGATGATGTGGGTCGGATATTTGGTACCAAGTAACGAAAAGATGCATTTGCTTGAGGAATAGTCAACCAACCTAACTAACAAACAAATAAACAAGGCCAAGGGAGAGGCCCTCGGAGTTCATAGGCCAAGAAGCTACTTCCCAGTCCTTATCATTACTCAAAGCTTTCAGGGGTCCTAGGGGAACCTGCAACGATGAGGGTGAACGAGTCCAGCTGATGACCCTGTAGCCATGACCAAACCCCAGCATGAAGTGCCTGGATGATGATGACCATACGACTTTGGCTGGTGGCTTTGTGGCCAGGACCAGTATGCAGGCCACAGGGGAGACGGGGGAGCCCACAGGCTGATAACTCCAAGGACATTATCCACTGTCTGTACTCAGGTATGTCCCACATACGAACAGCAGACAAGGCCAAAGGAAAAAGTCCTCGGTGCTCAGAGGCCAAGAGGTTACTTCCCAGTCCTTAACCTTACTCAAAGCCTACAGGGGGCCTAGGAGAACCTGCAACGACAAGGGTGAACGAGTCCAGCTGATGACCCTGTAGCCATTAACCAAACCCCAGCATGAAGTGCCTGGATGATGAGGACCATACGACTTTGGCTGGTGGCTTTGTGGCCAGAACCAGTATGCAGGCCACAGGGGAGGCGGGAGAGCCCACAGGCTGATAACTCCAAGGACATTATCCACTATCTGTACTCAGGTATGTCCCACATAAGAACAGCAGACAAGGCCAAAGGAAGAAGTCCTCGGAGCTCAGAGGCCAAGAAGTTACTTCCCAGTCCTTAACAATAGTCAAAGCTAACAGGGGTCCTAGGGTAACCTGGATGACAAGGGTGAATAACTCCAGCCAATGACTCTGTAGCCAGGACCAAACCCCAGCATGAAGTGCCTGGATGATGAGGGCCATACGACTTTGGCTGGTGGCTTTGTGGCCAGGACCAGTACGCAGGCCAAAGAGGAGGCGGGGGAGCCCACAGGCCGATAACTTCAAGGACATTATCCACTATCTGTACCCAGGTATGGCCCACATAAGGACAGCACACAAGGCCAAAAGAAGAAGCCCCCGGAGCTTAGAGGCAAGGAAGCTACTTCCCAGAACCTAACCCTAACCCTAACACAAAGCATACAGGGCCAGGGGAGCCTGGACGAGGAGGTTCAAGCATCACGTCCAGAGAGCCTAACCCAACTCCAAATTCCCAAACGGCCACAGGGGAGGCTGAAGAAAGACAGCAATCAAGCCGGTCAGTCATAGCTGAATAGACTGTGGAGAAGCCCCTGAGGTTATCCCTGTGATAAACTGAGAAAGATAGCAACAAACAGTGGACAGGAAGGGTGTCCACTATTTTTGAGTTACCATTTAATCTAATATCACATCTTTTCTATTTGGAAGCAAAGTCAGAATGAAAAAAAGCCATCAGATTAATAGAAAGAATGTGCCAGCTCCATTTAAGGAACTGGCTAAAATGCTGAATCTCTGAGGCTAATCACCATGCCACCTTGCTACTCTTATTTAAAGAACAAAGAAACTGAGTCCCAGATTTGATTCAAAGCCAGTATCATGGAACTGGGAGGGAGCAGCACTAACCACTGTGCCACACTGCCACCCCAGCTACTACAAACACACTTCTTACTGCTTGTCATTTGCTGTCCTGTTCGTCAATATTGGCAACTATTTAGAAAATCTGCAGACTAATAGAACTTACTAGAAAAGGAACTACACAAAATCAAGGGTGCCAGGCAGAAGAGGGTGACATGAGGTAGAAACAGGACCCTAGAAGAGAAGGGGGAGGTAGGGGTACAAATTGGCAGTGAAAATGCATGTGATCCCTTTAAGCATGTAAGCCCTTTAAGTAAACCATGGGTCCCAGTAGGGGATCAAAATGGGACATCAGCAGGAAAGAGACGAAAAAAAAAGAGAAGCCCTGGGGAGAAATGTTGAGTATGGACCCAAGACTCCGAAGTGCTGGTGACTCAGCCGTTAGTAAGAATGTCTGACCCTTTAAATAGTGATAACGGAAGACCAAGGAAGGTTGGCAAGAGGGTAGAACACCATTGCACTTATTGGCAGCATTCCCCTGGCATTGCTCTGGTGTGGTCCCTCACAGAGATGTAAGGGAATAGTAGCTGGTTCTGCTGGGGACCTCCGAAAGCTGCTGGAGGGATTCCCAGGACTCGAGATCTGCAAAGTGTCGGCGCTAAGCACTGCCCTCCTGTGTCATCCCTGTTGTGTTGACTTATGTTTGTATAATGAGTTTATCTTTCCCTCTGCTTTTGCCACTAATTGTTTCCTGTTTCATGCTCTGAATTTAATTTTCTGACTCCTGTGTCAAATTAGCAAATTCCCCTAAGCCTGTGCTGGTATCACTACATAAGAGCAAGATGACTCACAGGTATGGAGTCTTGGAGAAGGACACATGGGAGCCACGCTGTAATGTCTTACAGTATCTTAACAAATCTTCTTTTATATATTATATAGATACTAATGCTTCTCTCCTTTTCTCAAGAACTTCCACATTTCGACCATCCCCACTTGATTTTAACCCGGTCACCCTCTGTTCATGGCACCTCCTCCCTGCAACAATTTCCGGTTCATTCGCCATAAATCCAGCCGCCTATCCAAAATCATGGTTGAATGTAAATGCTCACTTTCACTGTGCTGTACAAAGGACAATCAATATTGCTGCATCGGCAGTATATGGGGACGGTTCACCAACAATTAATCTGTCTTTCTGATTTGTTTTCTTCACAGATTGGCGTAGTCGGCAGGATTTACTGTTTAGAAAATGAGTGAAGAACAGGAACTGAATACATATATATATATTGCGCCAGGAGGCTGAGGGCCAGACCCAGCTGGGACACCTGGAAGTATCGGGTGGTGATCTATACGTGCCCCAGGCCACGAGGGGGGCAACCGCCCTGGATAGCAAGGGGACCACGGGGAAGTAGCAGGGAGGTGCCCCAAGCCTCATAAAGCCCAGGAGATCTGCACTTCTGCCACACCTGGGAAGGTGAAGGAAGGACCTTCCAGCGACGCCCAGAGTGCTTCCGGGTGCTCATGCGGCACTTCCGCCACAATAGGAAGTGCCGCCGGAAGAACATCAGCAAGCACCTGGAGCATGTCCGGGTGACTATAAAGGGGGCTGCCTTCCTACAGTCAGGGAGCAAGAGTCGGGAGCTGGTGGTGGACGAAGCTCCAGATATATATATATATAGAGGTCTATGGCCGGCTTATCAGCCCGGCCAATACCCATAGGCAGCCAGATGGAGCTCTCCCAGCAGCATGGAGGTGCCCTGGATACCAGCAGGGAATCATGGATTATGGAGTTTTCCCCTATAAACCTGCTGGATAACCCAGGGGCCAACAGAGGACGCTGCAGGGAGGCCCAGAGAGTCACATATGCCCTATAACCCGGAAGTGCGTCATAGGCAAAGCGACATCGGAAGTGACATGCTTCCGGGGTGAAGAAGAAGACTTTTTATCTGACCCGGAAGTGATAAGGAATCACATGGACTGGGGATTGGGAACACTTCTGGGTGAGAGAATATAAAAGGACTCTGGGAACTCCAGACGATGAGCTGAGCTGGGTGGAAGGGTAGAAACGCATCTGGGAGTGTGGATGATTGTTTATTGTAGTGTATTGTGTTATTGAATGAGTATTGTGGAGAAGAGGGTGCTTTGTGCACTGTTGTTTAATAAAAAGTCAACTATTTGGACTTTTACCTCGTGTCTGTCGTCTTGGACAAGGGATCAAGGGAGCGATACTGCCCCCCATCTGTCACAATATGTGTGTGTATATATATATATATATATATATATATTATATAGTGTGATGGACAGCTGGAAGCACAACCCGGCCGACACACCCAGGATGCTAGATGGTCACTTCCCTGCAGCTTAGCGGTGCCCCAGAATCCCGCAGGGCACTACGGGAGAATGAGTTGGGTACCGTGGGTGCCGCCGGGTGACGCTGCAGGGAGACTTGGGGATTTTTATTTCCCGTAGCAAAACGACGGCCATTGAGCAGGCTCCTGTAGCAATAGCTACAGACCTCCAAAAGCTCAAGAACAGTGCAGCTCGAGAGAGAGCTTCATGGAATGGGTCTCCACGGCCGAGCAGCTGCAGCCAAGCCTGACATCACCAAGTGAAATGAAAAGCATCAGATGCAGTGACATAAAGCCCACAGCCCGCCACTGGACTCAAGAGGAGGGCAGACGTGTCCTCTGGAGTGACGAATAACGCACTCCGATGGACCAGTCTGGCCAGGAGAACGGTGTCGGGTGTGGAGGATGGGCTCGGCCCCTTATTTCCAGTGAAAGGAACTCTTAATGCTTCAGCATACAAAGCCATTTTGGACAATTTCATGCTCCCAACTTTGAGGGAGCAGTTTGGGGATGGCAACATGACCGCACACACACCAGCGTACAAAGAAAAGTCTATAAAGAAATGGAGGAGCGGGTTTGGTGTGGAGGAACTTGACTTGCCTGCACAGAGAGAGCCCTGACCTCAACCCGATTGAACACCTTTAGGAGACTGCAAGTGAGCCAGGCCTTCTCGTCCAACATCAGTGCATGACCTCACAAATGCTCTCCTGGTCACTAATTCCGATAAACACACTCCTACACCTTGTGAAAAGCCTTCCCAGAAGAGTGGGCCGACTCCATATTAAAGCCTGGGATGTCCATCCATCCATCCATTATCTAACCCGCTATATCCTAACTACAGGGTCACGAGGGTCTGCTGGAGCCAATCCCAACCAACACAGGGCGCAAGGCAGGAAACAAACCCCGGGCAGGGCACCAGCCCACTGCAGGACTGGGATGTCATTAAACTTCATGTGTGTGTAAAGGCAGGTGTCCCAATACTTTTGGCAATATAGTGTATATATATATATATATATATATACATATATACATACATATATATACATACATATATATATACATATATACATACATGTATATATACATATATACATACATATATATACATACATATACATATGTGTGTGCGTGTCACACTTCTTGCCACAGGATCTCTCAGACAAGACAAGATATGTGATAACCCACCAGGGCCAGAGAGGGCGCTGTTGCTAACATTCTCTTCTCCTTCTCTCCCTGCAATTTATTATTTATTTATTATCCTGCTCAAAGAGGCCACTGCCATCAGGGAATACCATGGCCATGCAGGGGTATATGTGATCTACAACAATCTTTAGGTGGGTGGCATGTGTTCAAAGTCACATCCACATGAATAGAGCAGGACCAGAGGTTCCCCAGCAGAACATTGTTCTGAACATGGCAGTGCTTCTGCTGGCTTTCTTTTTTCCCCCCACAATGCATCCTCTTCTCCTGGTAAGCAACAGACACACACCTAACAGTCCATATGATCAGACCAGGCTCCCTTCTTCCATTGCTTCATATTGTAAGCACGTTGGCGGTGGGAATGGGTCAGCATGGACTGGACTGTCACCTACGTGGCAAGTTTTTTTTTTGTTCTTTATTTTGCCTTATACAATTTCTTCTATTAGGAATTTGATTGTTTTCAAATACCCCTTGGGATGACAACACAGGTTCGACCATTGTACCGGGCCTCTGGAGCAGTTGCAGGTTAAGGGCCAAGCACAGTAGGACCTCTTTAAGCAGTAATGGGTATATGAAATGTCAGCCTTCCGGATACCAGAGCAGATCCTTAGCCTCAGCGCCTCAGACTTGTGATGCCCTGTGCCCTCTCTGACATGTTTCTCTACAGGCCAGAATGACATTTTTTTAGCAATTTGTACTCCAGTCAGCTCTTCTGTGGGATCGGACCAGATGGGATAGTGTGCATCGGTGAGGCTTATGGCACCCATGACCGTGTCACCAGTTCGCAGGTTGCCCTACCATGGACCACTTTTGGTAGGCAGTAAGCTCAGCATACTGGGAACACCTCACTGGACGTGGCCATTTTGGAGACGCTCTGACGTAGTTGTCGAGCCATCACAATGTGGCCCTGGTCTGAGTCACTCCGATCCTTCATTGTCCCTGATTCCATCACGTCACCTTCAGGAGCTGGCAGTTCACTTGCTGCCTAAGATCTCTCACCCCATGATAGGGTCCATTGTGATGATATAATTTGTGTTATTCATGTCACCTGTCAGTGGTTTGACTTGTTGTGGCTGAATCGGCGTACAAACCTTTACGTGGTTTGACTCTTTAATTAATTGTCTTTTACTTCTCCCTTTAGACAAATGGGGGTCCTTGATCACCGCCCTTCTGTCTGCCTGACTTTAAAAAACTGCAAAAAACTACAAATTGGGGGTCCCCCCCTACAGTCTGGCCTTACACTACACAACCACTGGTTTTCAAACGGCTCTCCCGCATACTAGAAGGGGTGGTGTTTTTGGGCGATATTATGGATTTCAGAGCTTCACCGCCTTTTTCTTTATTTCTTAGGCACACATCACGCATGGAAGGAAAGTGTGTTTCAGAGACCCGGCTTCTATAAACAGTGTAAAAAACAAAAAAAGCCGACTGGCGCAGATAAACATTTTCCCAGGGGTTGCGTGGGACTCACGTGTGATTAGGAGACGGTCAGCGCCGAGTCCTAGGAAGGAAGTCTCCTCCAGCTCTGCCAGCATTTTGAATGCAAGTGCATTACAAAGCAATTGGGAGCGAGCAGGCCAGGAGCCTCTCAGAAAAAGAATTCAAGGAAACCGAGTGCCACTGAGGTGCTTCCTGTACACTGCGTGGGAAAAAAAAGGATCAAGTGCGAGAGACTGGAGTCAACAATGGGACAATAAATAAAGACAAACAGGAAGAATTGTTCTCATTTTCAAAATTAATCGCTCCAGCTCCTGAAACGGCGAGCGGCGCATGGCTGCGCGCAAAGGGGCCGAGGGGCTGGGGAGACGGTCACGCCTGCACACGCCACCCACCCCATAATGCTCTGCGTCAGGGTCCTAGGTGCCGTCAATTTATACCACGTGGAGCTCTTTTGCAAAAGGTGAGCCGACTTGGCAACCCTGTAGTTATTTATATAGCGCCTTTCATGGTCCACTCCATCACAAGGCATTTTCATGGACTGACTTCAGCTTTTACCAACATTTTATACAGGGATTATTTAATGATGGATTTACTCACTCAGGGTCACACACAGAATAAAGCAGCCATCTTCTAATTTTATATAGCGCCTTTCATCACAAGAATTTTTTTTACAGGTTGAGTTCAGCCTTTACCAGAATTATTTACGGTGATCACTTGATGACAAACTTACCCAAAGAATAAGTGGTGGGGACTAAGGCAGCCATCTTCTAATTTTATATAGCGCCTTTCATGGTCGGCACTATTGCAAGGCATTTTTATAGACTGACTTCAGCTTTTACCAACATTTTATACAGGGATTATTTAATGATGGATTTACTCACTCAGGGTCACACACAGAATAAAGCAGCCATCTTCTAATTTTATATATAGCGCCTTTCATCACAAGAAATTTTTACAGGTGGAGTTCAGCCTTTACCAGCATCAGGGCCGGATTAAGGTGGGTGCTATTGATGCTGCAGCATTAGGCCCGTTCCTGAAATAGGCCCAGATGAAAACAGACGAGAACTTTCCGGAAGCTGAACAGTTTTCCTTTGCTATGTTAACCTCAAAATAATTCTTAGAATGAAATTTGGAGTGCGACTTTCGGACGCCTAGACACAGCGTTACTTATTATACAGTTACTATTGTTCTTTGCGCTGTGACGTAACTATAACGTCGTTGTGTTTATTGTTAACTGAAGATTTCAAGTTAATGCTATCAATTTTACGTTAAACAGTTTACTTCAGAATCAGAATCAGCTTTATTGGCCAACACATACAAGGAATTGGACTCCGGTTTTACCTTGCTCTCTGTGCATGTGTATGTGTGTATACAACTGTCACAAAGTAACATTTCTCCATATACGAGAAAGAAATATATATTTGTATATACATATCTACATGTATGTAGGAAATGTGCAAAAGACGGTAGTGCAATTGTGCAAAGTGCAAAATCAGAATAAATACAAACTATGGAGTATAGAATAAGGAAATAAGATAAGCACTTAGTAATTTAGCTGCGTTTTTTGCAATATCTTGGGGATTCTTGCCACTTTATTATTGTTCGGTAAGTGCCACGTAGTCAATTTTTCACCTTGAAAGTTAGTTGTACAGTAAAAATCGATGGCTATTTAAATGGTTATCTGTAAAGGTAAAACTAAAAGCCGGCTCTCGGGCCCAGCATGGATGTTTAGAATTTTTAAAATCCTCGACAGGATTTTGGTCTTTTATGAAATTTAAATCGTGGACAAATTTTTACCCTAAAGAGCCTGAACTGAGTCACTTTGATCCAATGTCTCTGCAAATTCATTTTTTCTTACTCTGTTTCGTAAGAGGATTGTGAAATTTTGTGTATTTCATTGTTAGGTTTTCTGCACTAAGTGCACTTTTCAGACAATTGCTATTGAATGTTGATGTTACGTAGTTTGATGTTAATCTCGAGTTGTTACGATACTGCGTCGTTATTATTATTCCTGTTCAATAAAGGCTGGCTGGTTGCGTCGCAAGCAATTAAGGCTCCTTGGTCGGTCTGAGTGCGCATGTACGGCGAGTGTCGAATGCACCAATGCTGAGAAAAAAATAGGCCTTTTTTACGCTGCAGCATCAGACTCACTTTCATCTTAATCCGGCCCCAACCAGCATTATTTATGGTAATCACTTGATGATGAATTTACCCACAGAATAAGTGGTGGGGACTAAAGCAGCCATCGCCTAATTTTATATAGTGCCTTTCATGGTCTGCGCCATTGCAAAGCATTTTTGCAGGTTAAGTTAAGCTGCTACCACCATGTTATATGATAATCACTTGATGAGGAAGCTATCCACTCAGGGTTTTACAGTGCAAATGGTGGAGACTGAAGCAATAATCGTGAATTGCATATGCCACTCTTCATGAGGCGTGATTTTTGCAGGTAGATTACACTTCTTACCATGTTTGTTTTTATTGTGGTCACTTTAAGATGGATGTATCCACAAAGAGGATCAAGTGAAGGGTCACAAAAAGAGTATGTGGTGGGGACTAAACTAGGAATCTTGTAACGTCATAGAGCGCCTTTCATGGTCCATGCATTTATAAGGCACTTTACAGGTGCAATATGTCTGTTATACAGAATGTCACATTCAGTCCACATCACTGGTAAACTGTGAGCTTCCGAAAGACGCACTTCAACTGCCAGAAGAGACACTGCAGAGACACTAAAACAGCTGTGTCTTGTGATGGAGTGAACTGATAAAGGAGCTACACAAGATCACAAAGACACCACTCACTCCTCACCTCTGACATGGGATGGGGTTCACTGTGTAAAGGCAGAATGGCAGATGGGTGAGCCAAAAGAGTCGCTTCAGCTGTTGGAGATGACATCCGGAAAAAATATTCAAACAACGGCATTGTCTGGAGGGCTGTGTGATGGGGGGAACCAATAAGTTAAGTCAGCATTTTGGTTCAATTTAATAATCAATTTTTATTTTCTACAGCACAACTGGCAGCACTTGCTCTTAGTAATCACTGAGATTACCCCAAAATACCTGCCATCTATCCATTTTATAGATAGATAGATAGATAGATAGATAGATAGATAGATAGATAGATAGATAGATAGATAGATAGATAGATAGATAGTATGAAAGGCACGATAGATAGATAGATAGATAGATAGATAGATAGATAGATAGATAGAT
>JANRMT010062834.1:55436381-55446980 GCA_026402145.1 Polypterus bichir lapradei
CCAGCAGTCATATCCTCAATAAACACCAGTGACTGACTTCTTTTGGCAGCCATGCATGATCAGACCATAACACGGCCTCCACCATGTTTCACAGATGATGTGCTATTCCTCAGATTATGAGCCGTTCCTTTTCTTCTCCATTCTCTTCTCTATCCATCATTCTGGTATATTTTGATCTTAGTTTCCTTTGTTCAAAGATTGTTCCAGGCTTTAAAAAATGTTTTCTGTCAAAGTTTAATCTGCCATTTCTGTGCTTGAGTCTTACCGGTGGTTTGCACCTTGTGTGGTAGACCCTCTGTCTTTACTTCTCTTGATTGTAGACTTTGCCAATGATTGGTCTACCTCTCAGAGAGTGGTCTTGGTTTGGCTAAATGTCGTGAAGGGGGATAATACAAATCTTAATCGACATTAGGGGAGGCTGTCAGTGTATCTTTGTTCAATCACTTTGTTCGGGCTGAGATTGGTTCAGATGATGTGTTTTTTCTCAAGGAGCACATCGAGGAAACACAGTTTGAAACTGACAACCATCATTTCATGCTCATGTCTTTAGTTGTGTCTGTCTTCCACAAACTAAGGCTGCACCATATTGCCAGACTGAATACTCTCAAATTGCAGGATCTGAGTGAGCGAGAGGAGTGTCAGTCTGGAGGAGATCAGTGAGGTGTGGAGAGCCTTAAATGTTCAGAGCGGTGTTTAGTATTGTATTCTGTAGTGAACAGGGAGCCAGTAAAGCTGAGAGAGAATCGGTGTGATGTGTTCAGTGGATTTAGAACAGCAGGTTATTATCCTGGCAGCAGAATTTTGAAGAAGTTGTAAGCGATGGATACGTTTTTGTGGGTTGTCAGATAGAATAGCATTACAGTAATCCAGCGTTTCTCAACCTTTAAGTATTTGCAACCGGAATTTTCATAACAGTTTTAATCGCGCCCCATCAACGTTTTTTTTGAAAGGAGCCCACTAATACCAATTTCTTCTTTTTTAATTAATGATATATCATAGATGCATATTTTATTATAGCTACTTATCTTTTATCGACATTTATCTAACTCTGTATTTATTTTTCTAGTATCAGAATGTACAGTAGTTTAAGTTAATTTGTTTTGTTTTCCATGGATGTATTTTTCATATTTTTGATTCTTGTTTTCTTTTTTTCACATCTTCACACCCCCCTAGGGGGGCCCGCCCCACAGTGAGAACCACTGCAGTAATCTATACGTGAGGTGACTCGGCATTAACCAATACTTCAGTACTGTGTTGTGTAAGAACAGGGCGAAGTCTAGAAATGTTTCGGGCATGGAAGAAGGCAGTCCGAGAAATGTTACTTATATGGGAGAAATTATTTAATAATAACAACAACAATAATAATAATAATAATAATAATAATAATTATTATTATTATTATTATTATTATTATTATTATTATCCATCCATCCATCCATTTTCCAACCCGCTGAATCCGAACACAGGGTCATGGGGGCCTGCTGGAGCCAATCCCAACCAACACAGGGCACAAGTTAGGAACCAATCCTGGGCAGGGTGCCAACCCACCACATTATTATTATTATTATTATTATTATTATTATTATTATTTAATAATTGTCATTATTAGTGTATAAATGGATATAAATAATTGCATTTAAACGGTTCGCCAAAATCTGTTGTATGTAATTGATACTGTTTTAAATGTTATTGTTTTTTCATCAGAAAACCTGCTTTCTACATCTACCTGTGTTAGTTTAAATGGCACTTTTGCCCCTCACAATATGGCGTATGCGCTGACGTATCGTGTCGACTGGGCAACACAGTGAATGCGCCATCTACCATATATGTTTATGTTCCTGACCGGAAGTGACATCATGGAGTCCTCCATTACAGCATCCAGGCAGAGGAAGCGAGGTAATTACGATCGGAACCGAAGTGACGTCATCGGGCTCCTAACCTGATAGGGAATCTTCTGGACCAGAAGTGACGCCATGGGGCTCCTGACCGGAAGTGACATCATGGAGGCCAGGCGGATTATTTCCATAATGGGTCTGCAGTAGAAAACGAGAAAGGATCAGTGCAGCTCGCCACTCCCTGGTCTGCTGTGGAATTACCTTCCTTCAAGCCCTGTGGGTGGGTGACAGGGGGTAACACTCATTTATGCTGAGCACTGTATAGTGTGTTTAATGTTTATTTATCCATCCGTCCCTCCATGTAGTATTTATTTATCAGTTATATAGTGCCTTTTCTTTTCCCCACACTCCCCACAATGTTGGTCAGTCCCTCCAGTGCTCCAGTGTGCCCTTTTCTCAAATGCTTGTTTCTCCATTCTGCTCCTGCCTTCACCTACTTTGTGGGTATAAAGAGCCGACCTTCATTATGGGCTCATTGGTGTCAAATACAAAAACCTAACTGCACTGCACAGCCCAATTAAGCTGGAATCTCAGAAGATGGTTTGGAGCCAAACGAACAACAAAAACAATCCAACCTTCAGTGTCAGCTGTGATAACCGAATCAAACATAGTGGTCGCAGTGAGCAGAATGGGCTTGCACGGTTCATCCTGAGTCACCTTTCTCGCTACAGCTACAGCTGGGACGATCCTGACCTGAGCCCGTGTTTATCAAGAATCTCAGAATTATTGCTAGGAGTTGCACTAGAAGTCCGACTAGGAAAAGAACTTGTCCATCCTCAGAGTGGGACATGAGAAGAAGATATGAAGTGTCCAGTGCATTCAGTTGGCAATTCACTTAAGTAGGAGGCCACATCTGAGTATGAATGATGTCACAATTTTACAGCACCTTGAGCCACAAATTACCACTCATGATGGCTTTATCTAGTTTTCTGATACTAACAACTAAGGCCGGGTTTAAAATTCTCGCGACGTGTGCGCCTGTGGACACCACTGCTACGCAAGTGTTGTACAATTTATATTTGCACACATACTTTACGTAAATCTGGAAGATTTCATCAGGTGGCAGTGCGAGATATGACGGTGAGAAAACGTTCGGCTTCGTTGTGTAGTGAATTGCCTGAAACGTCCATTAAATTCTGAGGACATCTTGCCACAGTATCTCTGAAAAGGATGTTTAATGAGTAAATCCATCAATCCAGGGATGAGCCCATTCCAGCTAGCATTGGGCGCGAGGCAGAAACGATACCTGGATGGGGCATCAGCTCATCACAAGGTGAACACAAGCACACACATACACACTGGCATCATTTTAACGTCACCAAATCTCCATGCCTTTGGAAGGAATCCGGAGCCCACTGTGGAAACCCACCAGGAAAACATGCAAACTGCAGACAGGGAACACCAGGGACGTGACTCCATACTGCTAGTCAGCAGCACTACCGCCCTGCCACCGTGATGCCCCCACATGTGTAATTATTAACAGTATTTATTATTTAAATGAAGTTAACGACTTATCTGTAAAATATAACATAATATTTTAATGCATTTCATCATGAAAGTGATATCAAGTATAAATCTAAGGATTCTAAATGTGCAGAGAGCTGGAATGTCATAAATGTAACGTGTTCAGTGTGGCAATCACTGTCTGCTGCTGCTGTCAGGTCAGGACGAAGCCCCAGAAGCGCGTAGTGATTAACAACTGGGTCGGTTTTAAGATGACATTTACAAAGGTCTACTGCAATGATAAACTATGAGGTTAAAGTGGAGATTTCGATATTAAAGCCATAATTTCCACTTTAATCACGAAAACAGACCTGTTCACCGTGTCCTTAATTTTTTTCTCTGTGGATCAAATTAGCTGCCATACATTCTGTTGCTGTTGTGAACATGCAAAAAATAAAAAGACGGCACAGAAGATGGTATGTGAGACTTTTAAAATGAATCACGTCATTACGTTGGGGAATATGTGACACTTGAAATATAGCAAAAGTTAGACCTCTTATATCATTGAAAGATGCCGAGAAATTAGTTCACGCTTTTGTATTCAGTCGACTAGATTACTGTAACGCACTCCTCTCAGGACCACCCAAAAAAGACATCAATCGATTACAACGAGTGCAGAATGGAGCTGCTAGAATCCTAACAAGGCAAAGAAAATCCGAGCACATCACACCAGTCTTAGTGTCACTACACTGGTTACCTGTGCCATTCAGAATTGACTTTAAAATACTGCTTATCTATACTAATGAAAGGCAAAGCCCTCACTGACTCACTGACTGACTCATCACTAATTCTCCAACTTCCCGTGTAGGTAGAAGGCTGAAATTTGGCAGCTCATTCCTTACAACTTACTTACAAAAGTTAAGCAGTTTTCATTTCGAAATTCTACACATAACGGTCATAACGGTCGATAACAGTCACCAACGTCCGCCATGTTGAACTTTCTTATTTATGGCCCCATCTTCACGAAATTTGGTAGACGACTTCCCCGCGCTAACCGAAACCGATGCACGTACTTATTTCGATGGTATGACGCCACTGTTGGCCGCCATATTGAACTTTCCAACGTCACTAATTCTCCAACTTCCCATATAGGTAGAAGGCTGAAATTTGGCAGGCTCATTCCTTACAGCTTACTTACAAAAGTTAAGCAGGTTTCATTTCGAAATTCTATGCGTAACGGTCATAACGGTCGATAACGTCCACCATGTTAAACTTTCTTATTTATGGCCCCATCTTCACGAAATTTGGTAGGTGGCTTCCCTGCGCTAACCGAAACCGATGTATGTACTTATTTCGGTGGTATGATGCCACTGTCGGCCGCCATATTGAACTTTTCAACGGTCTTTGTTACCTATGGGCCCATCTTCAAGAAATTTGGTACGCGGGTTCCCAACGCTAACTGAATCCTACTTACGTACATATATACGTCCATAGCCTGCAGCTCGGTCGCCGTGTGAGGCGCCGTTGGGTCCCCCATCCCAACGCCTCCCACGTTGTTGGCTGCCTGCCTATATAAGGCCGTCCGTCGCTCCGGTCTCTTCATTCCCTTCCTTGCTTTGCCACGAGATTCATGTCTCCCTGCTGATAACTACAGCCTTTTTATTTAATCCACGGCTTCTCCGCTGTTTTATTGTTCATTTATTACGATTATAGTTATTGTGTAGATATTTTAGACTTACTTTACATTGTTCAGGTACCCATTTCCTTTATCGTTCCAACCGTACCCCCATTAACATGTCTATCGAGGTGATCACCATCAATCAAAGAACTGTCACTTACTGAGTGGTTTCCATGCCCGGAGATGGCACCTGCCTTTTCCATTCTCTTTGTTACATATTGCACGGCCATATCAGGCTCACTCTTGATATCCAGAGGAACATTGTGTCTTATGTATTGAATGACTGGGACAGGTTCAAGGTGTGGACTGATGACGGTACAGGAGATAATTATACCACACAGGAGCACTAGAAGAGTGAAATGCTTAAGCCCTTCACCTATGGTTCTGCATGTGAGTTGATGGCTGTCGCTGAATTGTTCGGTTGTCGCTTTCAAGTTTACAGAAATGGCCAAACATTTTACACCTTTGGAGAACCGCCAATGCCTCTTAAACATCTTAGATTCACAGGTGACGATTTCAGTAGTGGACACTTTGATGTTTATGAATGTTTAAACTCTCAAAAGCTGGATGTGAAGTTATCGATGAAACCGGTTGTGTGCTTACAACGCTTGACAGATGCCGAATGTCACTTCAACACAAGTCCTGCAAATACTGTCGTAATTGAAACAAACCATGAAACTCAAACCGATTATGACAGCAGCAATCCAAGCTGTGAGATTTGAGACAAGATTACTGTTCACATGGCCAACTGTACGTTACATGCTCAAGAGTAAGCTCAGCGCACAGCTTGGTCATGTTACAACCGGAGGGCCGAACTGACAACGTGGCATACAAAGAGATCCTTAACAAATAATTATTGGCATATTTTCCCTCAGTTTAAAAAGGTTTACTTTTCTTCTTAATAAAAATTTTAAGGCAGTACTTCGCTGCTGCGAAGCGCGGGTATTTTGCTAGTGGTTTATAAAGCCTTAAATAATCTGCTCCATCTTATATATCAGAATGTCTGTCACCTTACACTCCAAATCGTAACCTTAGATCTTCAAATGAGGGTCTGCTTAGAATTCCAAGAGCGAAACTTAAAAGAAGTGGTGAGGCGGGCGGCCTTCTGCTGCTATGCACCTAAAATCTGTAATAGCCTGCCAATAGGAATTCGCCAGGCTGATACAGTGGAGCACTTTAAAACACCGCTGAAAACACATTATTGTAACATGGCTTTCTCATTTTAATTTAATCCTGATGCTCTGCATATTCAATTAATTATCATTACTATTCATGGTGGCTCCAAAATCCGTACTGACCCCTACTCTCTCTTCTGTTCTTTTCCCAGTTTTCTGTGGTGGTGGCCTGCGCCACAACCACCTGATCAAAGCACCGTGATGTCCCTACATTGATGGATTAAATGGCAGAAGTCCACATGACCGTCATCATCAAGTCCTTCCATGAGAACCCTGAGTAAAATGAGGACTGATCATTTATGTTAGGTAGAATGCCTAGAGGGGGCTGAGTGGTCTCGTGACCTCGGACCCCCTGCAGATTTTATTTTCTCTCCAGCCGTCTGGAGTTTTTTTTTTTTTTTTTCTGTCCTCCCTGGTCATCGGACCTTACTTTTATTCTATGTTAATTAGTGTTCTCTGATTTTAATTCTTACTTTTCTCTTTCTTCATCATGTAAAGCACTTTGAGCTCCATTATTTGTATGAAAATGTGCTATAGAAATAAATGTTGTTGTTGTTGAATATAAAAGCACCACAAATGCATTTGTATGTCAGCAATTTGCTTCACCGCATCAAACCATTCATTAAACACTGAAGCGCACACATCGATCCTCAAAGCGGCCTTCTGTCACATGTAGATAGTAAACAGAGACTCTGACGTCACGTCCCGACTTAAGCACACTGCAAAGCCACCCCCGAACTTTTTGCTGGTACTGCAACTCGTGCATGCGTCAAATTAATTTCTGAGGACTTGCTCAGAGGACACCTCACATGAATGCTGGGAACGCGTGGCAGCCATGATGTGCGCGTTCTGAGCGTGAAGTATAAACCGGCCCTGAGGCTTCACCACAAAGATGACGATAATAATAATAATCACCATTAAAGTAGCAGGAAGAGAAAGAACAGAAGAAGCAGAACATAATAAAGTAGGATACTGTGCTAATCTGGCATGTAACTGTTATCACTTTACAACCTCAAGAACAATAACAGTAACAAGTAGCAAGATTTAAAGACGGAGACGCAGATGCTGAAAAAGAGTAAAGCCCGATAACGGACACCTTTGTTTGTCAATGGATTTTCCACAGTTCTACTTCCAGAAGAAATCACCCGTTTCCCTTCCACATCCGAAAGTCTTGTGCTATATATTCTCTGGTTACTCCATGTGGGTAGTAAGTCAGTGTGCCCTGTAATGATCTGGCATCCCATCAATGACTTGCTCATGCCTTGTGCCCGATGGTAATCAGTCCAGTAAAATGTACAGCACTTTGGTCAGTCGTGTGGCTGTTGTAAATGTGCTATATAAATAAACTAAACCTAAACCTAAACCTAAACCAGTCCTCTTGATGCTGAATTAAGTTATGTGCAGTATGTTGGAATATGGTTTCACAGAGAGAGAGAGAGAGAGGTTAGGAGCAGGCACTGATAAAGTGCATTGCCGCACCCACCACACGACAAACCAACTCAGGATCCCAGATTATGCAACGGGTGATACCTCAGCACCACACTAGTTCAGATGGAGAGGAACAGTGTGAGGTTTTTTCATGGTTGCTCGAGTGCCAATTCTGCCATCAACCCCCAAGTTTTTTCCCTTCAGGTTGGAGGGCCTACATGCCGGGCTGGATGCAGATTAACGTCATACCCAGGATGGAGCAATTAAGGTTAAAGACTTAGCTAAAGGGCCCAACAGAGCAGAGTCTCTTTTGGCATTTACGGGATTCAGATCCCTAGCCTCAAAGCCACCACTCCACTTCTATCATAGAGAGGAGGAGGAGGAGGAGGAGGTTAGGAGCAGGCACTGATAAAGTGCATTGCTGCACCAACCACACGACAAACCAACTCAGGATCCCAGATTAGGACCCGAATGCAGCCATGCAACGGGTGACACCTCAGCACCACACTACAGTAGTTTAGATAAAGTGGAACAGTGTGAGGTTTTTCATGGTGGCTGGAGTGCCAATTCTGCCACCAACCCCCAAGTTTTTTCCCTGCAGGTCGGAGGGCCTACATGCCAGGCTGGATGCAGATTACCCAGGACATACCAATTATGTATACCCAGGACGGAGCAATTAAGGTTAAGGGCTTTGTTGAAGGGCCCAACGGCGCAGAGTCCCTTTTGGCATTTACGGGATTCAGATCCCTAGCCTCAGAGCCACCACTCTGCTTCTTTCACAGAGAGACTGAATAAAAAGATATGCTAAATGAATGCCACCTTTGGTAAAACAAACATTTGGATACAAAACAAATTTTATTAAATGAAAAGTTAATCAAGGGAATAATTAAATAAACAAAAAAACAAAAAAATCACAGCTACAGCACAGTTCCCAACAAGCAGGCCATATAGCAGCGTTTCTCAACCTTTAAGTTTTTGCGACCCGAGTTTTCATAACAGTTTTAATCGTGCTCCCCCTTACGTTTTTTGAAACCCTAATAAAATTTATTCCTATATTTTTGCTGCCAATACACCACTACAAGTTTTATTATACCTACTTAACTTTTATCGACATTTATCTAACTCTATATTTATTTTTCTAGTATCAGAAGGTAGTTTAAGATAATTTGTTTTGGTTTCAATAGATGTATTTTTCATATTTTTGATTCTTGTTTTGATTCTTCGCACCCCACAGGTTGAGAACCGCAGCCATAAAGGAAGATGGAGCCCAATTTGGTTACGTGTGGTAGAGCTCTTATGTGGACGGGTATGTGGTGTTCATGTAAAACAAAGCGGGCTGTCTGTGCCCTCTTCAGAAAATGAAAAAGCTGCATGGAATATCAGCTCCAGGTACTGGCACAGAAAGTGAGGGCGGATGAATTCCTACTGTGTGCGTGCCATCTTTTGTGAAAGTGGTCCCAAAATCATAACCACTCATTAGGGGGGTTTCTCAAACCCTCACTCTGAAAAGCAACTGCTGGACAAGGTCACGATATCACCGTCAGCCCCTCACATATCCTCCATGAATAATTCCACCTGATCCCCTCAGGGTGGCGACAGAAAGTGCTGGAGCGGAACTATAATTGGCAAATGAGCGCATCCATCCAAAATTCAATTAAACTGTTCAATGACCAGAGGGGTTAATGGGCAATAATGGCAGACATAATGGAAACAGACAGGAAATGAATGGGCGCCACGCTAATCTGTCATTGTGTGGTCAGCATTAACAGGAGACTGGGCTTGTTTTGACAGTTGAAGGTGATGTGACTGCATATTGTAACTTAAAGCAACTCACCTGAGACAAATACAGATAATTCAAGCATTGATAACAATGTCAACAAATAGAACCAACCGGAGCAGAGGAACAGGGAGACACAGCCAAGCCGGGAGCATTGGGGACAAGGAGGGAAGCAGCCCTGGAGTGGGTGCTGGTCCATCTCACTATAATATAATATAATTCTTTTTTGCAAATCTGCAAATTCCAATTCTGGAATTGGGAAACAGATTATAATTAAGTAGTGTAAGTCTCAAAACAGAGGCTAAACCTAGATGAAGGTATAATAAACTATAACATAACATAATATAACCATTTTGTAAATTTGCTCATTCCAATTCCTTCATAGAAATCTAAAATTCAATCCAGTATCATCAGTATCAGAACAGAAGTCGAATACGGATTATATTAAATTTGAATTATTAAAAATCTGATAATTCCAATTCTGGCTTGGGATAAACAGGTTATAATTAAGTAGCATAAGCCTCAAAATACAGGGTGGTCCAGATCTAATTATGCAATTTTCATTATGCTATAACTTATTAAGTTTGTTACATAGAAAATCACTCGAAAAATCCCAGACCTTCGACAAGTGTGCGAACTGACGACATGAAGAATCGTCTTCGCACCGAACTGGAATCGTCCCCGCATAAGACGATCTGGATCTGCGTAATTAGATCTGTACAACCCTATACAGGTAAAACCTAAATGAAGCCATATCATCATATCATAACATAAAACCAATGCATTTGTAAATCTGCTAATTCCAGTTTAGCCATGGGGATACAGAATAAACCTCAAAGCAAAAGTCAAACATGGATGAAGGTATATTATATTAGAATCCATTTTGTAAATCTGCTCTGAGGCTGATGCTACTGGATTTGATTTTTAGTTCACTAAATTGGAATAAGCAGAAGTCAAAAGTTAATATAAGTTTATATAATAATAACATATATCCACATCGACGTATGACCTGTATAGGGTTGTACAGATCTAATTACGCAGATCCAGATCGTCTTATGCGGGGACGATTCCAGTTCGGTGCGAAGACGATTCTTCATGTCGTCAGTTCGCACACTTGTCGAAGGTCTGGGATTTTTCGAGTGATTTTCTATGTAACAAACTTAATAAGTTATAGCATAATGAAAATTGCATAATTAGATCTGG
>JANRMT010062834.1:55459034-55483789 GCA_026402145.1 Polypterus bichir lapradei
ATCACAAATACTAACACTTCTGTTACGAATCCCATACCAAATGGCATATAACAGAGAAAAATATGCATTTTACTTGTCATTCCAACAGATGGTGCATCACAAATACTAACACTTTTGTTTACGAATCCCATACCAAATGGCATATAACAGAGAATTATGCATTTCACTTTTCATTCCAACAGATGGTGCATCACAAACACTAACACTCCTCTTACGAATCCCATACCAAAGGACATATATCGAGACATAATGTTTTCAGTGCGCTATGCAATCCGTAACGTCAAGGTCTATCTTGAATATTTAGATTTCAACCAATCTTAAAAAGGTGGCACAGCTAGTCTAGTAATATTCCCATTACAGGGATGTGCAACAAAGGAACCATCCATGAAAGAAATTGGCAGTGATGCACCTTATGAAAGCTGCTACAGTATATAAAATAATGCAGGCTTAATCCCACCCTGCATTCGACTCCCTGATTTTAGATATTTATTCTGTTTTATACAGTAAAAATAAGGAAAGCTTACATTGTGTGCTGGAAATTGGTTCCAATCCTATTCACTATGAAAGGCACATTTGCTTTTCTTTACTGTTCAAACTGAATTGGCACTACTTGGAAAGATGGAATTAGAGTTTAAATATTCTTTCATTTCTGTGTCAATTTCTTCCCATGCTTTTTTCTATTATTATTTTTTTTTCCAGCAGGATCACAAAGCTGCCAGCTCTGTGATCTCCTGACCCCTCAGCTGGCACCACTGTATTGGCTTCCTGTCCAATTCAGAATCCTCAAGGCAGCCCAGCTTCATCTCTTTCGAGGTCTCATGTGCACATGCTCAGAACGATACTGGTGGCACATGATCAAGTCACATCAGGCCCTACCCACAAGTGAGGGGCACAGGCCAGGACAGCTTTACAGCCATGTAAAGTGGCAGAGCTGCTCGGGATTATTTGCTTTGACAAGACGGCTGTAAAAGCTGGGCACTTCCATTCCCCCCCCCACCAAGTGTTGTTTTCGTTTCCACACAAGCCACGGAATGCACGTCCCCCCTTGTGCTCTGAGGGGCCCGTTTTGCTGAGTGAGGCTTAAAAGCCGCTTAGGCAGCACAAACCCCACCCGGTGTAGGAAAACGAAGCCTGCTGTTTATAAGGAAGTGGCCTCGGCCGTCAGTGAAAGAGATGGCATTGTATCACGGCTATCTGTTGAGTGAAGCTCCAAAACACACTGCCAGCTTGGCACTGGGGAACACATTGCATGTAGAGCCCCCGGCATGGTGGCCAGCGCTGTTTGTTATTTCTCTACCTTCTTGCTGAGTGCTGGAGGAAGCGTCCTCTCCCTCTCACTGTGCATTAAGCAGCACTGTGCAGCCTAATGGGGCCATTCAATTAGCAAAGACAAAGGCTGAGGTGGTAAAACACACGAGAGATAAGGAGCCATGAGCTTCCTCGGCGCCTCCAGGCACCTGCTTAAACAGGCCTCTCCCTATCTGCTTTGGCCATATTGAAGAAAACAAATGAAACAATACAGGCATAACAATAAGTCATTCTATATAGCGCCTTTCTTTAACAAACCACTACAAGGCATTTTACAAATAGTATAGTTCATCACAGGCATCTAATGGTGATACGGTAAGTGGGAGGCAGGAGGTCAGTCTTAGGGGTTTATAGTTCAACTCCTCAGCCACTACGCCATACCAGCTGTCGCCTACATGAACTCTAACTGCTGCCATGAAAGCTCAACTCATCACAGTGGAATATCCATCCATCCATTTTCCAACCCGCTGAATCAGAACACAGGGTCACGGGGGTCTGCTGGAGCCAATCCCAGCCAACACAGGGCACAAGGCAGGAACCAATCCCGGGCAGGGTGCCAACCCACCGCAGGACACACACAAACACACCCACACACCCAGCACACACTAGGGCCAATTTAGAATCGCCAAACAGTAGAATATGAAGCGGGAAAAAAGCCCGGGGGGTGTAGCCACCTAGTGGCTAAAGAGGTGTAATATCAGCTGCCCGGCTGATGATTTGACACCTCAGCACTGACCTCCTGAGTGAGACCCACATCAATGGGAACATTGCGGAGATATTGGCTTGGTTACTATAAAGAGGCTTGGAACGAAGATCAATGTGAAAGGCGCTATATAAAGTCCATACCACTGCTCCTACGTGAATAAATCCATCCATCCATTATCCAACCCGCTATATCCTAACTACAGAGTCATGGGGGTCTGCTGGAGCCAATCCCAGCCAACACAGGGCACAAGGCAGGAAACAAACCCATGAATTTATATAAACTCATATACCCATAAATCCAGGTAGAAGGTTCCTGGATCAGTTCACATCACTGGCCTTCATAAAGTCCTTTCTTCTGCTGCATTGGAGAGATATTGGCTCTGCTACTAGAAACTGGCATGGGGCACAGTTCATTGTGAAAGGCGCTATATAAAGTCATATTGGATTAGTCCATACCACTGCTCCAATGTGATTAAATTCTACTGTTAATTCATTTTCCATGAATTTATATAAACTCATATACCCATAAATCCATTTAGAAGGTTCCTGGATCAGCTCACATCACTGGCCTTCATAAAGTCCTTTATTCTGCTACATTGGAGAGATATTGGCTATTTTACTATAAAATGGGTTGGGGATCAGGTCAATGTGAAAGGAGCTATATAAAGACAAAAAGAGTTCTGGATTGGTCTACACCACTGGTTTGGCACCAGATCCTAAGTGGTTAAAATTCTACTGTTAATTCATATTCCATGAATTAATACACATTTGAATACCAGTAAAACATTTTGGGATAATGTTCAAGGTAAAAGGCGCTATATCCAGTTAGAAGGTTCCTGGATCACTCCACATCACTGGCCTTCTGTTGCATTAGAGCGATATTGGCTCTGCTACTAGAAACTGGCATGGGGCACAGTTCATTGTGAAAGGTGCTATATAAAGTCATAGTGGATTAGTCCACACCACTGCTCCTACGTGATTAAATTGTACTGCTAATTCATTTTCCATGAATTTATATAAACTCATATACCCATAAATCCAGTTAGAAGGTTCCTGGATCAGTTCACATCACTGGCCTTTAGAAAGTCCTTTATTCTGCTACATTGGAGAGATATTCGCTATTTTACTATAAAATGGCTTGGAGCACAGGTCACTGTGAAAGGCGCTATATAAAGTCAAAATAGTTCTGGATTGGTCTACACCATATCCTAAGTAGTTAAAATTCTACTGCTAATTCATGTTCCATGAATTTATACACATTTGAATACCAATAAAACATTTTGGGATAATGTTCAAGGTAAAAGGCGCTATATTCAGTTAGAAGGTTCCTGGATCAGTCCACATCACTGGCTTTCTGTTGCATTAGAGAGATATTGGCTCTGCTACTAGAAACTGGCATGGGGCACAGTTCATTGTGAAAGGCGCTATATAAAATCATATTGAATTAGTCCATACCACTGCTCCTACGTGATTAAATTCTATGAATTTATAAATGAATTTATATAAACCCTTTACCCAGAAATCCAGTTAGAAGGTTCCTGGATCAGTTCACATCACTGGCCTTCATAAAGTCCTTTCTTCTGCTACATTGGAGAGATATTGGCTATTTTACTATAAAATGGCTTGGGGAACAGGTCAATGTGAAAGGCGCTATATAAAGACAAAAAGAGTTCTGGATTGGTCTACACCACTGGTTTGGCACCAGATCCTAAGTGGTTAAAATTCTACTGCTAATTCATATTCATAATATTCATATAATTCATATTCATATGTGAATTTCCCCTTGGGATTAATAAAGTATCTATCTATCTATCTATCTATCTATTCCATGAATTTACACACATTTGAATATTCATAAAACACTTTGGGATAATGTTCAAGGTAAAAGGCGTTATATCCAGTTAGAAGGTTCCTGGATCAGTCCACATCACTGGCTTTCTGTTGCATTAGAGAGATATGGGCTCTGCTCCTAGAAACTGGCATGGGGCACAGTTCATTGTAAAAGGTGCTATATAAAGTCAAAAGAGTTCTGCCTCAGTTCATACCACTAACTCGGCACCTGACCCATATCGATTTATTTTACTTCCCAATCCTCATTTTATAAATGAATTTAAACTATTACACTCTAATTATAAAACCCCTTGGGTAGTGTTCAGTGTGAAAGGCACTATAGCAAGTCAGAGCTTTGCTGGATCAGTCCATCATCCCTGGCTTGCTATGAGACCTCCTGAGTCACCCACTTCATCTGCTACAATGGAGACATATTGGCTCAAATAAAGTGGCATGGGGCACAGTTTAATGTGAAAGGCGCTATATAGAGTCACCAGTTGTGGTTACTTTTAGTCTGTGGACCCGAGTGACTCATTTCTGCTGCTTACCCTCATTTTGAAGATACATGGAAACTGTTTGACCAAACTTAAAATGCACAGTGGGACAGGGTTTAGTGTGAAAGGTGCTATATAAAAGTCATTAGGTCACCAGATCAGTTAACACCACTGGCTCATTATCCAGCTGTGACTGATTAATTTCTGGTGCAACACCTCATTTTGAAGACACCTGGAAACTGCTTGATGACACTTGAAAAGCAGATTGGGCCCGTGTTGAGTGTGAAAGGCACTACATAAAGTCACAAGATGGTGGGATCGATTGTTGTTACTGTCTCAGTCTGTGGACCCAAGTGACTCATTTCTGCTGCTGACTCTTCTTTTAAAATATTCATGGAAACTGGCTTATGATGCTCAAGCAGCACATTGGATCTATGCTTAGCATGAAAGGCACTCCACTTAAGGGAACATCGGTTAAGCACACGCTCTGCTTAGTTGCACGAGTCTTGCACGGTCCCTATTTGTATAAAATGAAGTAAATGGGCAATAACTTTGGATAAGCACAAGTACATTATTGATCCCACTGCTATTCTCTCCAGCCCAATTCACTCCGGTTAACTGCACGGTCTCTTCACATTCACTACTCAAACGATATCGATTGACACGCTCAAATAACGTCATCAGCGTACAATGATGTAAGTAGCCCAGCTCAAGGCGGATTGTTCAGGTGCCAATCACGCTACTGTCATTATCCAATCCGCTATATCCTAACACAGGGTCACGGGGGTCTGCTGGAGCCAATCTCAGCCAACACAGGGCGCAAGGCAGGAACAAATCCCGGGCAGGGCACACACACACACACACCAAGCACACACTAGGGACAATTTAGGATCGGCAATGCACCTGACTTGCTTGTCTTTGTACTGTGGGAGGAAACCCACAGAGAACATGCAAACTCCATGAAGGGAGGACCTGGGACGTGAACCCAGGTCTCCTTACTGCAAGGCCACAGTGCCACCGTGCCGCCCTCCCGCTACTATACTGAGACCTATAGGTGTACACTATAGTCAGTTTAGCAGTTTATTCTAATGTACATGTAAATGTCATCTCAGAACTGCCAATGCATTGTATATAAAAGTCAGAAACTTGCCGAATCTGTACACACCTCTGGCTCAGTTCCCAATCCTAACTAATTAATTTCTGCTGCCAAACATCCTTCTGAAGATTAAATTCTAAAAATATCTTGGAACAAGGTTCAATGTGAAAGGCACTATACTGTATATAAAGTCACAAAGTTGCCCGATCAGTCCATACCACTGGCTCAGTGCTCAAACCTGACTGATTCATTTCTGCTGCGAATCATCTTTTTGAAGACTAGGGGGCTTTGTCCCCTGCTTGCTTCGCTCGGCCACCCCCTTCCCTCCACCCAGGGTGCGCTACGTGCCAGCCACTTCATATCTCTGCCTCTCGCATTGTGAAGAGGGGGGCTGAACGCACGCTAAGGAGATGCGGCCGTTCCTCTGAAGCCCCCTTTTTATAAGGTGACCCAATGGGAAACAAATAGTTGTTTATTTACCTCCTCTTTGCTCGATCAGCTGCTGCTGTTTGTGCCATGCTGTGTGATCTGCATGTCGTGCAGCGCTTCGAACATTTAAAAGCCTGTACAGCAGCTGTCCACCTTGTCTCGTGGGACGTTAAAGTGTCTCCGAGAAAATCACGTCTCGACTCAAGATTTTTTTATATAATAGAGACATTTATTTTAAAAAAATATCTTAGGAGAAGACTCCATGTAAAAAGGCACTATATAAAGTCACCAAGTTGCCCGATCAGTCCATAGTGCTTAGTGCTCAAACCTGACTGATTCATTTCTGCTGCTAATCCTCTTTTTAAAGATTTATTTTTTTAAAATATCTTAGGGGAAGACTCCATGTAAAAAGGCACTATATAAAGTCACCAAGTTGCCCGATCAGTCCATAGTGCTTAGTGCTCAAACCTGACTGATTCATTTCTGCTGTTAATCCTCTTTTTAAAGATTTATTTTTGAAAAATATCTTAGGGGAAGACTCCATGTAAAAAGGCACTATATAAAGTCAAAAAGTTGGAATGGTCAGGAACAATGAAAACCCACAATGGTGCCAACATCCCTGCTGCAGAACTGCACATTCTATTACACGGTGGTGGCACACATTGGCCTGCCAGCCTATCAACCGATTTTGTTTTAAGGTGCCCACCTTTGTGGCCAGCACTTCTGCATCTGTTCAGACTGTTCCTGTTCCATTTGGTGATGCCAAGCGTTATGCAAGTTGTACGAAGCAGCCAAAGACACCGATGCACACCATAAAGATACCAGTGGACCAGGGAGTAGCACAATGGCCACGTCTTTGGTCTTTTAATGGAATTGCCAATCCTACCTCCCCAAAAACTAAACCAGCATCAGTGGAGACACAATGCACCATTGGATTAGTCGAGTCACAGATTGAGTGGGCACATTCCTATTTGTAAACTTAATAACTCTCCGGTCCAATCAATAGATGTGGCATCTCCACAGTGGGCAGAAATTTTGGATGGACTCAGAAAGCTGCTCACCAACGTAAGCTTCAATGTCTGGGAATGGCGTGTGCTGAACATCTCCTATCTCTGCTTGACTCAGCATTTCCCCAGCATTCCCAGCTAAGAGGATGCCGAGAAACCCAAGAGGTCACCCGGCTGACCGAAGCCCTAGGCGCAGTTATGTCAGCACCGGCTATTCCCGTAATGTTTGTTGACTCACTTGTGCTTCCACAGGTTTTCCCACACAATTTCAGTGACAGTTACAAGTCCGGCCACTGGCCATGACCATTGTGTTAAGCAAACACCCGGCTTCACTGAAATTCCATGTATTGTCCGTTCTTAAAGCGGGTGGGATTTTCTTTAGTTCACAAACAGCACAATCCATTGTTGGCAGCAGAGGCTCTGGAGATGGAATCTGAAAAGAAGCATGTGACCCCGAAAGGGATTAGTCGGCAGGAAGTCTTTAGGCCTTGCATGTTGGTATAGGCTTCTCAGCAAGAGGTCCCAAATAACAAAGGGGGTTGGGGGCTTTGTTTTTAGTTTTTTTTTTTGTTTTCCTTTTTTCTTCTGGAAAGCAGCTCAAGCACTTTCAATTGTGCAAAAAAGTGAAACAACTGAGGCCGACGTGCACAAGCCGGTCAGAAGATAACGAGAAAGCCTTAATGTGAAGGACAGGCCCACCGGCCAGAAGAACACAAAGTGAGGAAAAAAATTAATGGGAAGAAACGGGAGTGGTCCATGGCTGAACTCAATGATTCATGTGCTCTGAGCAAGGGAGAGGCACTCTATAAATAAAATGTATTACAGTCCTATGAAAAAGTTTGGGAACCCCTCTTAATTCTTTGGATTTTTGTTCCTCATTGGCTGAGCTTTCAAAGTAGCAACTTCCTTTTAATATACGACATGCCTTATGGACACAGTAGGATTTCAGCAGTGACATTAAGTTGATTGGATTAACAGAAAATATGCAATATGCATCATAACAAAATTAGACAGGTGCATAAATCTGGGTAGCCCAACAGAGATATGACATCAATACTTAGTTGAGCCTCCTTTTGGTCCTTTGAGCCTCCAGACGCTGTCCTCCTATAGCCTGTGATGAGTGTCTGGATTCTGGATGGAGGTATTTCTGACCATTCTTCATACAAAATCTCTCCAGTTCACTTCAATTTGATGGACAGCCTGCTTCAAATCATCCCATAGATTGTCGATGATATTCAAGTCAGGGGACTGTGACGGCCATTCCAGAACATTGTACTTCTCCCTCTGCATGAATGCCTTTGTAGATTTCCAACTGTGTTTTGGGTCATTGTCTTGTTCGAATATCCAACCCCTGCGTAACTTCAGCTTTGTGACTGATGCTTGAACATTATCCTGAAGACTTTGTTGATATTGGGTTGAATTCATCCGACTCTCGACTTTATCAAGGGCCCCAGTCCCTGAACTGGCCACACAGCCCCACAGCATGATGGGACCTCCACCAAATTTGACAGGAGGTGGCAGGTGTTTTTCTTGGAGTGTGGTGTCCTTCTTCCGCCATGCAAAGTGCTTTTTGTTCTGACCAAATAACTCCATTTTTGTCTCATCAGTCCAAAGCACTTTGTTCCAGAATAAATCTGGCTTGTCTAAATGAGCATTGGCATACAACAAGCGACTCTGTTTGTGGTGTGAGTGCAGAAAGGGCTTCTTTCTCATCGCCCTGCCATACAGATGTTCTTTGTGCAAATTGTGCTGAATTGTAGAACGATGTACAGATACGCCATCTGCAGCGAGATGTTCTTGCAGGTCTTTGGAGGTGATCTGTGGGTTGTCTGTAACCATTCTCACAATCCTGTTCATATGCCGCTCCTGTATTTTTCTTGGCCTGCCAGACCTGAGTTGGTTTAACAGCAACTGTGCCTGTGGCCTTCCATTTCCTGATTCCATTCCTTACAATTGAAACTGACAGTTTAAGCCTCTGAGATGGCTTTTTGTAGCCTTCCCCTAAACCAGGAGACTCAACAATCTTTGTCTTCAGATCTTTTGAGAGTTGCTTTGAGGATCCCATGCTGTCTGTCACTCTTCAGAGGAGAGTCAAAGGGAAGGAAGCACAACTTGCAATTGACCACCTTAAATACCTTTTACCACTCATGATTGGACACTCCGGTCTATGAAGTTCAAGGCTTAACGAGCTCATCCAACCAAGTAATCAGCATTGAGCAGTGACAGGCATTCAGATCAGCACAATGACAAGGGGACCCACATTTGTGCACAGCCAGTTTTTCACATTTGATTTAATTTCATTACAACTAAATACTGCGTCACTAAAAATCTTTGTTTGGAAAACACCGCAGTGCTCCGATGTTCCTAGGAAATGAAAGACATACCACTGTTATCTTTATTGTTGAAAGGAGAGTCAGTTATTATGCAGGCTGAGAGGGGGTCCCAAACTTTTTCAAATGACTGTATTGTATTATTATTATTATTATTATTATTACTTTTAATATTATTATATAATACAGTGCCTTTCATTCGGAAATGGATTAAACAGATTGGAGAGATCAAGGTTATGTTCTTTCATATAGCACTTTTCATGGGGAGTACCAGCGTCTTATATAATACGCTACCGTGACTGTCCGTTTGTCTGTCCAGGATTTTAAATCACCTGTAGCTCACAAACCATTTAACCTAAATTGGTACACATATACTACATGGTGTCTACTATCCGCTTTCGGGGTGATGATTTTCATTCCTCTTTTTATTTTGATTTTATTTTATTTATAATCAACTCTCTGCAGAAGGTAGCAGTGCAGCGCATGTGTATGGGCGCCATTCTCATCCCTACCACCTTCGCCATCACTTCCCCTACCTTTCCATATCTCATATCATTCTTGAGGAAGATTGAAGACTTAAGTGCCAGCTTAAGAGAAAAATTAAGATAAACGTACTAAGTAATTGCAACACAAACACTGACTTCATCAGTTTTAACATGAAAAGATGTCAACGAAAGAGGAGAAGAAGCGGGTCGCTAGGGTAGAGGAAAGAAGAGCTGCTCAGGAAGCAGCAAGCGCATCAACCTCTGAGCAAATGAATGCTAATCATCAGAACACTCTGGACGAGAACAGGCCATTCAGCCCAAAAAAGCTTGCCAGTCCTCTCCACTTATTTCTTTCAAGAAAACATCAAGTCGAGTTTTGAAAGTCCCTAAAGTCTTACTGTCTGCCAAAAATCTACTTGGTTGCTTATTCCAAGTTTCTATCATTCTTTGTGTAAAGAAAAACTTCTAATTTAGTTGGGTATTAAGGAGTGGCAGGACTTGCGACCACTGTGGATAATCTCTGAACATTGGAACAGTCTGGATGAGAACAGGCCATTGAGCCCACCAAAGCTCGCCAGTCCTGTTCATTTAATTCTCCTAAAATAACATCAAGTCGAGTCTTGAAGGTCACTAAAGTGCTACTGACCACCACACTACTTAGTCACTTATTCCAAGTGTCTCTGGTTCTCTGAGTGAAGGCAAACTTCTAATGTGTGTGTGAAATTTCCCCTTAACAAGTTTCCAACTGTGTCCCCGTGTTTTTGATGAACTAATTTTAAAGTCAACGTCTCGATGCGCTGCACTAATTCTCTTCATAATTTTAAACACTTCAATCAGGTCTCCTCTTAATTTTCTTTTGCTTAAACTGAAAAGGCTCAGCTCTTTTAAATTTTCCTCATAACTCATCCCCTGTGGCCCTGAATCAGCCCAGTCGCTCTACTCTGAACCACCTCTTGTGCTGTTATGTCTTTATGGAGACCCAAACTGCACACAGGACTCCAGATGAGGCCTCACTAGTGTGTTATAAAGCTTGAGCAGGCCATTCAGCCCAACAGACCTCACCAGTCCTATCTACTTAATTCTTCTAAAGTAACATCAAGTCAAGTTTTGAAAGGTCCCCTAACATCCTCCTGTCTACCACACAACTTGGTCACTAATTCCATGTGTCTGTGGTTCTCTGTATGAAGGAAAAGCTTCCTAACATTTGTGTGAAATTTACCCTTAACAAGTCTCTAACAGGGGCGGCACGGTGGCGCAGTGGTAGCGCTGCTGCCTCGCAGTTAGGAGACCTGGGTTCGCTTCCCGGGTCCTCCCTGCGTGGAGTTTGCATGTTCTCCCCGTGTCTGCGTGGGTTTCCTCCGGGCGCTCCGGTTTCCTCCCACAGTCCAAAGACATGCAGGTTAGGTGGATTGGTGATTCTAAATTGGCCGTAGTGTGTGCTTGGTGTGTGGGTGTGTTTGTGTGTGTCCTGCGGTGGGTTGGCACCCTGCCCAGGATTGGTTCCTGCCTTGTGCCCTGTGTTGGCTGGGATTGGCTCCAGCAGACCCCCGTGACCCTGTTCGGATTCAGCGGGTTGGATAATGGATGGATGGATGGAAGTCTCAGTGTCCCCATCTTCTTGATGAACTCATTTTAAAGTCACCCTTCATAATTTTAAACACTTCAGTCAGGTCTGCTCTTCATCTCCTGTAAAGGCTCAGCTCTTTTAATTTTCCCTCATAACTCATCCCCTGTAGCCCCGGAATCGGCCTAGTCGCTCTTCTCTGGACCACCTCTAGCGCTGTTATGTCTTTATGGAGACCAAAACTGCACACAGGACTCCAGATGAGGCCTCACCAGTGTGTTGTAAAGCTTGAGCAGAACCTCCTGTGACTTGAACTCCACACATCAAGGCTTCTTAACATTAACATACAGAGAAAGAGCATGAAAACTAGGAATGCTCAAGTCAAGTGAATTCACTGCACGTTATCCTGCAGTCCGCCATTACTGGTTACAATGATAATACAACATAAGACAACAGAGATGCTCATCCTATTTCACAGAGTGCTTTCCGTGGGGAGTACCATCACAATGTTTATCTATACTAATAAAAGGCAAAGCCCTCACTCACTGACTGACTGACTGACTGACTGACTGACTCATCACTAATTCTCCAACTTCCCGTGTAGGTAGAAGGCTGAAATTTGGCAGGCCCATTCCTTACAGGTTACTTACAAAAGTTAAGCAGGTTTCATTTCGAAATTCTACACGTAACGGTCATAACGGTCGACAATGTCCACCATGTTGAACTTTCTTATTTATGGCCCCATCTTCACGAAATTTGGTAGGCAGCTTCCCTGCACTAACCAAAACCAATGTACGTACTTATATTTAGATGGTATGATGCCACTGTCGGCCGCCATATTGAACTTTCCAACGTCACCAATTCTCCAACTTCCTGTGTAGGTAGAAGGCTGAAATTTGGCAGGCTCATTCCTTATAGCTTACTTACAAAAGATATGCAGGTTACATTTCGAAATTCTACGTGTAACGGTCATAACTGAATCCTACTTACGTACATATATACGGCCATAGCCTGCAGCTCGGTCACCGTGTGAGGCGGAGTTGCGTCCACCCATCACCACGTCTCCCACGCAGTTGGCTGCCTGCCCATATAAGGCCATCCGTCAGCAGCAATCCAAGCTGTGAGAAAACAGTAAAAAGGAGGCGTGTCATACGTCGTGGTACATTTTCTGACGCAGGTAGATGGAAACAACTTCGTCACGCTGCCGCCAAATACTCGCAGAAAAATCCACACGTTAATAGACATGCTGTCGCTAAATACTCGCAGGCAATTCCACAACTTAATAGAGACTGTAGCGAGATCCTCTTAAGTTGAATGAGGAGCCCACCATGCACAAAAATCTCCTACTCTTAGGAAAATTAATTCTATTAGGAACAGAAACCAACAGAACCTTAGCCCCAATTTGATATCCTCAGCTGTAGTTGGGTTTTGTGAATTTACAGGAGAAAAGGAAATAATCACCCCAATTCTTTAAACAATCAAAAAAAATATATATATTATAAATCAAACAAAACAATAAACACCCTTTAAACAATCCTTAACTAATCTATAACAACTATACAACACCTAAATAATCTGCCACCCCCGTAAAAACACTTTATATTACCCAGAAAAAGGCGAAAAAAGAAAGAAAATGAAAGAATGCAAGAAAGCAGGAAAGAAAGAAAGCAAGGTAAAGAAACGGAAAGAATATCTTATTTATAAACGGCGCAAATATATTCACATGTACTTAACCTATATTACAACTATATACACATATAAATTAGACACCCAGACACGCACAATCCCCACGTTCTCCTTTATCTGAACTTTGTTTTAACTCTTTGAGGGCTGATTATCTTTTTTTCCAAAAAAACAGTATCTGAAAAGCAATGGTTTCACACAGAAATCAACATAAAATGTCTGTTGCTGCATGCTGTGGCAACCAGTTTGACAAGAATGTGCGGCAGGCTTGCTGCCAAGCTGTCTTCATGTGGCTGAGGCATTGCAATCTAGTTTCTACCTCTTATCATTGTTAAGTGGCACTCCTCCCTGGCAAACATTGGCGTAGGCGTATCAGCTACATGAACCCGTTCAGCACCATGATTAGCTGGGGACCAGTCAACTGAAGCTGGAACCGCACATTCATTTTCAATCACTTGTATCAAAGTTGGAGTCCGGCAAGTCATAGTCCAGTTCAGAGATAATCGGCAAAACGTCGTCCACGCAGTAGCTTGCTTTATGCATTCACTTTGATCTCTCGCTAGATGTCAGTGCCATTTTTGCTGTTGTTTGCCCCTTGCTACTCACACAAGCACAGGGAATCTCGGTCACACCAATGAACCTAACTTTCCTTCAAGCAACGAGAGTCCAGCTAAAACAGAACAGTTGGTTTTGTCACGGTTTACAGTCAATTACCATCGTCAACTCCTCCTTTTGACAAAAGTCGACATCAGCCCTGAAAGAGTTAAAAGTTTATAATCACACGGCCTAGGAAGCCTGCAGTGAATCCAGCGACCAATCCTGATGTGCGCTGCGGACACGTTTACTTAATTTACATGTAAAGAAGTGTAAAAGAAGAATGTTCTCCTTGGTGCCTTGTGCCCTGTGTGTTTAAGTAACTGAGTTTCATAAGCAATACTTTTAACTTGCTAATAGAGAGAGTTTGATTTATGAACTAACAAAAATATGTTGCCACATAATGATGTCCTAAGCTGTTTTTCCGTTAAGTTCCTCAAATTGAACTTTCAGACTAATGAGGTCATAAGTGCAGGGTGTCTGGTTTATGATTTGATTTAGGGACATAAATAGAAGTTGCCAAGCTTAGATATTGCTTAACTTTTAAAATGTGACAACTAGGATATTTCCTGTCTTATAAATCATGAGATAAAGGGGTATAAAAACTCCCCCATCTGTAGATCTGGCTGTGGCAGCGTCTGTACCTCTCTGCTTTCCACAACTCTTAATAAAGAAGAACTAAAGAAAAGATAACTTACACCTGCTGTCAGTTGCATTTCATCGCCGACAGAAGCGATCTCACCGGCTCAGCGACAGCTCCTTTATTGAAGAATAAAGTCCGTCTCACCCGGGTGACTCGGCGTTAGCGTCCATCTGTGGCCGGCACCCGCTCCACAAAAGACAAGTAAAGCCATGAGGTCCGAATATCCCTTTTAGGTTAGCAGGTAACCCCTTCTACGTGCACCCAACCGTCCTTATTACGGAGTCTTCCTTGCTTTACCTCTGGCTGCTTCTTTCCATTCACCTTCCCAGCTCTTTATTTAACTCTTTCAGGGCTGATGTCGACTTTTGTCGAAATTCAGGGGTAGAGGACAGTAATCGGCTGTAAACTGCAACAAAACCCGCCATTACGTTTTACTTTGATTCTCTTTGCTAGAAGGAAAGTTAAGTAGCTGTTGCTGATTTATCCTTGATTCCTTGCACATACATGCGTAGTGAAGAGCAAACAACCTCTAAAATGGCATCGACATCCGTTGAGAGACTAAAGCAGATGTGCAAATTAAAATACTCCATAAACGTTTTTACGTATTAGCGCTGAACCAGACTCTGACTTGTCGGAGTTGGAATTTGATGCAAGTGATTAGGAGATGGAGATCAAAAACGCAATTGAGGGACCCGCATCGGCTGATCAGTCTCCAGCTGACTGTGGTGTTGAACACGTTCATGCAGCTGATATGCCTACAGCAGCCTTCGCCTGGTAGGACCACCACTTATGATGACAAGAGGTACAAACCATATTGTGTCACACTGCGACTGCCACCGCCACCCACCTGCTGTGCGAAGACTGCCAGCCCACTGTGCATTCCTGTTGGCCATCGAGGTGCACCTGCGCAGCCACTGCCGCCAGAGATGCCGAACATGCGCCAACAGCAGCCCTAGCACGTAGCAACAGACATTTTATGTTGATTTATGTGTGAAACCAGTGCATTGTGTGCTTTTCAGAAAACTGAAAAAATATTCAGCCCTCAAAGAGTTAAACAGTTTCCCTTCTCACTTTTCCACTCCTTCTCTCTCTTCTCCCTTTTCCTTCAAAATATGCGCCTCCTTGCCTTTTTACAGTCAGTTCCCCTTACGTCACACCATGGTACGTTTAGCAAGGACCCACAGGTGTAGTTTGGCCCCCAATTCTTCTTAAAGAGATATCTCACAGACAGTTAATTACTGGGACATAATCTCTAAAAGGAAGCACGCGGCAGAAACGGTTAAAAGCACACAATAAAAAAATATGTGACAACCGTTACAAGACGCTGTCGCCAAATACTCGCAAGAGATTCCACAAGTTCATAGACACGCTGCCGCTAAATATTCGCAGGCAAATCCAGAAGTTAATACCGGGATTGCCTGTTAAACATCTTAGATTCACAAGCAGCGATTTGGGTAGTGAACACTTCGATGAATGAAACCTGTTATCTTTACAACGGTTGACAAACATGCAATGTAACTTGAACACAACACGTCCTCCAAATACGAACCTGATTGAAAGAAATAATGATAATCAAGTCCTTGATGACAGCAACACTCATAACAGTCACATTGACAATCATGTTACGTTATTTTTAAAATTTTTCCTTTTCTTTTTCATAACTTCTTTAACACACTACTTCTCCGCTGCGAAGCGCAGGTATTTTGCTAGTTACTAATATAACAGAAAATAAGATGATAGAGCTGATGGGTCTACTATATCAACATACAGTAACAGGTTTTAAAAGAAGGGTTAACAGCTTCAAGTTCCTCAGAGTAAACATCACCGAGGATCTCTCGTGGACCCTTCACATAGACACTGTGGTCAGGAAAGCTCGCCAGCGGCTCTGCTTCCTGAGGAGGCTAAAGTAAGTTTGGCATGAATGCCAACATCACCTCAAACTTTTACAGGAGTGTGGTCGAGAGTCTGCTGACGGGCTGCATTACCGTCTGGTATGGGAGCTGCTCTGCCAGCAGCCGGAAATCACTACTGAGAGTGGTGAAGGCAGCAGGGCACATCACGGGCAGGAGTCTCCCTGCCATTGAAGACATTTACCTCCATCGGTGCTTGCGTAAGACAAGCAGCATCATAAAGGACCACAGCCATCCAGCACGCCAGCTGTTCTCCTTGTTACCGTCTGGCAGACGATACAGGAGTCTGGCTGCTCGGACTACAAGACTTAAGAACAGTTTTTACCGTCAGGCCATTCGACTCCTCAACAGCAACACCTGAACACCCACATACACTTACATCACACCTACATTGCACTACTCGCACACAAACTGTACCTGCACACACTCGGAATACTGACTGGAACATGCATCTGCACTCTATGGAATATTCATCTGTACTTTATAAAACATTATCTGTGCAATAACTATCATTTGTACTTGCTGCTCATTGAACTCACTGCTGTATAACTTATTTTAAACATACACATATTATTTTATATTGCTAGTCTATTTTAAATTTGTAATTATTTTTAGCTTTATTTGAACGAGGCTGAGTGACTTGTTGTTCTCGTCATACACATTTCATTGTAATGTTGACCCTGTGTTAACCTATATATGACAAATAATATTAACCTAAACCTAACCTAAGCTCATAAAAACACAAATGACAAAAGTAAGCATCACAAAATAAGAAACTGGTCATAAAATAATGTGGCCTATGTTATATAGTGCCTTTCCTAGTGAGTGCCATCATTCGTGTGTTACTAAATCATATAAAACATTCACAGCACATCAGTCAGCCAAGGGATTTCATCAATGGATCTATAGTGCCTTACACAATTAGCATTAATGTAATGCATTTTCAGAGGATACAAAAGACAACACTAAAGGTTTACAAAATAATAAGCTGGTTATAAAATACATCATTACGCTTTATATAGTGTCCCTGGAATGAACTAAAGTCCCGCTCAGGGCCTTTTTCATGACTTGTGCCCATTATTGCTAGTATAAGGCTCAGACTCCCAGCAGTCCTAAAATAGACTGATGGGGTTGGAGAATGCCAAGTTATTTTATATACTGACATCTGAGTGGACTGTCATCAGAATGTGTAATGGAAAGATAATGTAAGGTACCAAGAATACAGTGCCTCACACAATTTGTATCAAAAGTGTTTTAAAAAAAACATCCAAAATACAATAGTGATCATTGTACAGAACTCACACAACCCACTAGGTGGCAGTGGAGAGGCTGGTTATATTATACCTGATCCCTGCTATGCATTATAGTGGACAGACTACCCGAGTTCATTAGACGGGTCCTAGAAGGCATTCCTGAGCCAAAAAATGTGTTTTGGTTTTGCCTGGTCAGGTCAGGTCAGATCCGGTCCGGTCCAGTTGGGGAGCATGCACTGGTAAAGCGTGTTGCCACACCCACCTCACAGGCATACACACAGTCCAGTCCCACAATCCAGAAATGACCATCAATCTGCCGCAGCCAGGTGTTATGTGGGCATTCCCTTGGCCTGGACCAGCCATTAGGGTCCTCAATGAGCCTGATCAGCCTCGGGAAATTGCACCACATGGCTAAAGTGCCGTAACTGACGCTCCCTCATAATGCAGGTCATGTGCCTCATTTGCGACTCCATGATCAACAATAAGTCAAACTAGTAGTACCCAAGGATTCTCCGAAGGGACACACATGATGGAGTCCAGTCTTCATCTCAGGTCACTGGCTAGCATCCATGTCTTGCAAACAGGGAGTACCAGGTCGCTAAAGACTTTGACCTTTATCCTTTTACAGAGATATCGGGAGCGCCACACACTCCTTTCCAGTGACCTCATGACCATCTATTCTCTCCCAATCCCTCTACTGACTTCATAGGAGGAGTCACCAGAGACATGAAAGTCACTGCCGAGGTAAGTAAATCTCTTGATGAGGTCGACACTCTCTCCACAAACAGACACACTGCTAACGACTGGGCCTAAGAGGTCATTAAAGGCCTGGCTCGAGATTATAATCTTTTCCTATTCAAACCACAGGTGAAGCTGAAGTCGACTATTCAGAGTTGCCAAGAAATTGAGAGAAGAGAGAAGTGTTGGCAATATGGAGGGTAAAAAGTGAAGTAGCCACCCAAGGAAATAAAGAAAGGGTTAACTTGTGCAGGACAGCTCAGAGAGGCCGTTTTTTACAATAAAAACTGTAGGATTTTGACCTCCTTGCTATTAACCTGGGCTCTTTACAGATGACTCAGGAGCAACCCCTACCATTCACATACTATACAATTAATATTTATATATTATATATATATATATATATATATATATATATATACACAAACACACAAATACTGTAGGTCTAATCACAACACTCTTTATATTATTTGCCAGGTACCATGCATCATGTCAAAGATCTGCTTTTCACTGCTGACAGGATGTGGCAGATGTCTGCCAACTGGCTGACCAACCACACGCGTTACCTGGTAGGTGATCACCCAAATATCAGATTGTGATCAGACCTATGCATGCAATACTCCGATCTACACCCTGTTAAGTAAGTGAACCAACTTTCGTGGTGCAATGTCTGAGGCTTTGCCTCGGGTGCTGACATCGGAGCTTCAATCCCCACAAGGGGAATCAAAAGTATGTACAGATAACGAGCCCCAATTAGTGGCCAAACATGTGTCGTATACTCTTTGTATTATTTGGCAGGTACTATATATCTCTCTCTCTATACATCTATATCTTGCACTCTCTCCACACACACATTACACATAATATATATATATATATACGAGGTGTGGCAGAAAAGTAATGAGACTGATTTTTTATTTACCAAAGTTTTTATTTTTTTCAAACATCAATGTTGTCCCCTTCAAAGTAGTTCCCTTGGGCAGCTACACACCGATGGAGACGTTGTTCCCAATGTTGGTAGCAGCGCTGGAAGTCTTCAACCGGTCTGGTCTTCAGCATGTCCGTTACACTCTTTTGGATGTTTTCTAAAGTCCCGAAATGACGTCCTTTGAGGACATTTTTCAGTTTAGGAAAAAGTCACACGGACTGAGGTCAGGTGAATAAGGGGGCTGGGGAACCACAGGAATGCGTTTTTTCGATTGTCCTTCTGCTCAATTGTGAGGTTTTTCGGCACCATTTTGGCACAGACCTTTCGCATGTGCAAACGTTCCGTCAAAATTTGATGAACGGTAAATCTGTTCAAATTTAATTGTTCACTCAACATTCTTAATGTTAAACGATGGTCTGATCTCACAAGAGTGTTCACACGTTCGATGTTTGCATTGGTTTTCGAAGTTGAAGGCCTCCCTGAAAAACTTGAGCTCGGGATAAAGAATGTTCCCCATAGGCCTGTTTTAACTTTTCAAACGTCACACTTGCCGATTCTCCAAGCTTAACACAAAATTTAATGGCACAACGTTGCTCCAAATTCCGCTGTTCCATTTTGCGTGCCGCACAACCAAAAACACAACTTCGCTAATAGCAGTCACAAAAATCACGTAGTTAATGGAAGGAGTTGAAACTCGCACTGAGCTATGGGAGGGTACTGATACACGTGCTCTATCAAGGACAACAGCGCAGCGTTGCCAGATCGCTTGCAGTGTTGCCAGTCTCATTACTTTTCTGCCACACCTTGTATATATATATATATATATATAGTGATCAGGGCCGGATTTAGATGAAAAGAGGCCCTAGGCTATTCCACTTATGAGGCCCTTTCACCTCCCATTTTTAAGTTTGTTCAAATTGCTAACAATTTGAATGTAGGCCCCTCTTGATCTTGAGGCCCTAGGCTGAAGCCTAGTTAGCCTATAGGAAAATCCGGCCCTGATAGTGATAAATAACATTCACAACATGTTGTAAAGGTTTGGGGTTTTGCCCCGTATAATTTTGGGTATTCAAATTGGTCAAATTGTACTGAAAAAAATACATCAAACATTTGACCTCAACCATGGTGTGAGGCTCGTTTTTATACAGAGGGCAAAAATGGCTACAGGAAATGATGCGGCAGGAAGTTAGCTGAGACCGGAAGTGACGTCATTATAACGGGACCAAAAGTGATGTCATCGGGATTTGGCTGGAAGTGGCGTCATCATCGAGGGACCGGAAGTGACGTCATCAGTATTGGCCGGAAATGACATCATCTGCGGTAGACGGAAAAGATAATGAATTTGAAGGAGTTGTTGTTGTGGAGCCCTTTTTCAAGTATTGTTATTGTTGACGGTGATTGTGGGTTATTACTTGTCCTCTTTGGTTCTGTAAAGGTAGAGAGAGAGGCATCAGTACCACAATTCAACCCCCATCGGACAATATATCACTCACCTCCGGGCTTGTTGACTGCCTCCTAAGCACACGTGTGTGACAGTATATTATATATATATATGGAAGAGAAGGTCTGTGATACGGTTTGCATACTTGCAGCTGGAGATCCACAAAGGGAGAAAATGAATCACGTATCATAAAGTAGTTTTTATTCCTGAGCTTTCAACCCCTACCAGGGGTCTTCATCAGAGGATAATGCTTATCCTTACAAGAATCAAAGGCAATATATAGCAATAACTTATGGGGGTGGTGGGGAGGGGTGGCTAGGTCCATGTGTGCTAAAAACAAGAAATCCATAGCAGAAACATGAAACGCAGTGTACAGCATTCCATACGGTTCGTGCTCAGCTGTATACATTGGACAAACTTCAAAAAGAATCGCAACACGTATACAGGAACACCGCAACGCCGTCAGAAGAAAGGACTCACTATCATTGATCTATACGCATACTAAATCAACAGGACATACATTTAATTGGGACAATGTACAAGTAAAATTTAAACCCAATAATAAAAGGGCCAGAGAGCCCTGCCTAACTTTTGTAAGTAAAGGTGAGCCAAAATTATGTTAACACTAATGGTACTGCTATGTATATATATATATAGTCCACATGACCGTCATCATCAAGTCCTTCCATGAGAACACTAAATACAAAGAGGACTGATCATTGATGTTAGGTAGAATGCCTAGAGGGTGCTGGGTGATCTTGTGGCCTTGGACCCCCTGCAGATTTTATTTGGCTGGAGTTTTTTTTGTTTTTTCTGTCCTCCCTGGCCATCGGACCTTACTTTTATTCTATGCTAATGAGTTCTGCCTTATTTTAATTCTTATTTATTTTGTCTTTTTTCTCTTTTTTCATCATGTAAAGCACTTTGATCTACAGTATTTGTATGAAAATGTACTATAGAAATAAATGTTGTTGTTGTTGTGATACTGACAACAAATTAAATGAAATGGTTAAAAATAAATGCTGCATCTGCTTACCTGTGTTTACATTTTGTTAATTATATTCAATCGAAGTTGTGACGTTGTCTGATCTGGCTGATCATTTGGTGGGTCAGGGTCAGGTTCATCATAGCACATCTCTTCAGGTATGAGCAAGCCACGATTGTGTGCTCCATGGCAGAACAATGCAACACACTTTCTGTAGACTGTACAACAGCACATCAATGGAGAGGAAAGGCGTTCTACTTGTATAAGAAAATTCATTCTCTGAAGGCGCTTTAATAGCAATGTGCGTGCAGTCGACCGTTCCGATTACATTTTGAAAACCGGATGTTGTGAATTGTGCTTTGATTGTTCAACCAAAGTAAGGAAATCTTATATATCTGGATGACAAGCGGATAATGCCATCTCATACAGCTGGCATGGCACAACTCAGTGATGATTGTGAAATACCCGATCGGTCAGCAATTTCACATTGTGGCTTAAAACCCGAGGGTGGACAGGAGGGACAGGTAGAGCGCGATTCCTCAAAGTTTGCCTTTCTAAAGCCAGCTCCGGCACCGAGAGGAGAGCTCTTGGAAATCAAAATCAACTTAGAAGCCAGTCATCGTCATGTGCCCTCTCTTCTAAATCTTCCATTTGAGATGTCTTCTAACAGTGCTAAAGCAGCTATGGTAGTTGGAATAGTCTAGCCATTCCATGCACCATGCTATTGTTACAGAAATTAGGTGAATTAAATTGGTAAACTACATGCAATTAATTTTAGTGTACTTGATAACACCCGTGGCATGGACATGAAAAAGGAAAGGACTCAGACAGCATTTCTGCAATATATAAAACCATTTTACAGTCCCTCCCTTTCAAAGATCCAAGAGAACAATGGGAAAAGGATCTCTTACTCAAAATCTCAGAAAAAGGAGCGGAAGGTCGCAATGCTCCATATGCGCAAAGCATAGAATTATACAACTCAAAATTATATATCGAGCACATCTGTCTCACTTAAAATTGTCCAAAATGTTTCCAGGGCGAGAGCCAACCTGCGAACGCTGCAATCGAGTTCCAGCCTCACTGGGTCACATGTTTTAGGCCTGCGCCAAATTAACATTATTCTGGACCAAAATCTTTAAATGCCTATCAGACAGCCTTGGTGTGACAATCCCTCCTAATCCACAAACAGATGTGTTTGGTGGGCTTCCTGAGGGGCTTAAAGTGGAGAAGTCAAACAAACTGTAACGGCCTTTACTACACTACTGGCACGTAGACTTATCTTTCTCAACTGGAACAATTCTAACTCTCCTCTTTTAAGTCAGCGGGTAACTGATGTCATATATTATTTGAAATTGGAAAAAAATCTAATTCTCACTTAGAGAATCTGTGCAGAACTTTTTCAAAACCTGGCAGGATCAATAACATTTTAGAATAAGCTTTTAAAGCACGGAGGAAGCGGATTCTCTTCCCTTTAATTTTCCCTTTAATCTTTATTCACTTATTAACTCTTTCAGGGCTGATGTCGACTTTTGTCAAAATTCTTACCCTTACGTTTTAGTTCGACTCTTGTTGCTAGAAGGAAAGTGACATGGCTTTGTTGATTTAACCTTAATTCCCTATGTGTGCGTGAGTAGCGAAGAGCAAAGATCCTCTAAAATGGCACTGACATCTGGCGAGAGACTAAAGTGAATGTGCAAAGCAAAATACTCCATGGATGTTTTACGTAATTTTATTGAAAAGGACTCTGACTCGTCAGACTCCGAGTTTGAAGCAAGTGATCTGGAGATGGATATCAGAAATGAAAGTGAGGTACTAACATCATCTGATCGGCCCACAGCTGATCGTGGTGCTGAACACTTTTGTGTAGCTGATGCGCCTACAGCAGTGTATGCCTGGGAGGACCATCACTTATGATGACAAGAGGTACTGCAACTGCCACCGCCACCCGCCTGCTGTGCGAAAACAGCCAGGCAGCTGGCCCAACATGCATTCCTGCTGACCATCAAGGTGCGCCCACGCAGTCACTGCCGCCAGAGATGCCGTACATGCGCCAACAGCAGCCACGGCACATAGGAACGTATACATAGCATAGTGTTTTATATTGACTTACTAGCAAAATACCCGCGCTTCGCAGCGGTGAAGTACTGCCTTAAAGTTTTTATTAAGAAGAAAAGTAAACCTTTTCAAAAACTGAGGGAAAATATGCCAATAATTATTTGTTAAGGATCTCTTAGTATACCACGTTGTCAGTTCGGCCCTCCGGTTGTAATACGACCAAGCTGTGCGCTGAGCTTACTCTTGAGCATGCAACGTACAGTTGGCCATGTGAACAGTAATCTTGTCTCAAATCTCACAGCTTGGATTGCTGCTGTCATAATCGGTTTGAGTTTCATGGTTTGTTTCAATTACGATAGTATTTGCAGGACTTGTGTTGAAGTGACATTCGGCATCTGTCAAGCGTTGTAAGTATACAACCGGTTTAATCGATAACTTCACATCCAGCATTTGAGAGTTTAAACATTCATAAACATCAAAGTGTCCACTACTGAAATCGTCACCTGTGAATCTAAGATGTTTAAGAGGCATTGGCGGTTGTCGAATGGTGTAAAATGTTTGGCCATTTCGGTACACTTGAAAGCGACAAGCGAACAATTCAGCGGCAGCCATCAACTCACATGCAGAACCATAGGTGAAGGGCTTAAGCATTTCACTCTTCTAGTGCTCCTGTGTAGTATAATTATCTCCTGTACCGTCATCAGTCCACACCTTGAACCTGTCCCAGTCATTCAATACATAAGACACAATGTTCCTCCGGATATCAAGAGTGAGCCTGATATGGCCGTGCAATATGTAACACAGAGAATGGAAAAGGCAGGTGCCATCTCCGGGCATGGAAACCACTCGGTAAGTGACAGTTCTTTGATCGATGGTGATCACCTCGACAGACATGTTAATGGGGGTACGGTTGGAATGATAAAGGAAATGGGTACCTGAACAATGTAAAATAAGTCTGAAATACCTACACAATAACTATAATCGTAATAAATGAATGATAAAACAGCAGAGAAGCCGCTAAATAAAAAGGCTGCGGTTATCAGCAGGGAGAGGTGAATCCCGTGGTAAAGCAAGGAAGGGAATGTAGAGACTGGAGTGACGGACGGCCTTATATAGGCAGGCAGCCAACAACGTGGGAGGCGTTGGGATGGGGGACCCAACGCCGCGTCACACGGCGACTGAGCTGCAGGCTATGGACGTATATACACTCACCTAAAGGATTATTAGGACCACCATACTAATACGGTGTTTGACCCCCTTTCGCCTTCAGAACTGCC
>JANRMT010062834.1:55526145-55545146 GCA_026402145.1 Polypterus bichir lapradei
AAAAAAAAAAATATGTATTCTGTCTTGGTGGTCCTACTGACCTTCATTCCTCTCCTCTCATATCTCCACATCTCCAGGGTCTCCTCAACCTGCTCCCTACTCTCGCTACAGATCTCAATGTCATCAGCAGACATCATAGTCCACGGGGACTCCTGTCTAATCTCATCTGTCAGCCTGTCCATCACCATTGCAAATAAGAAAGGGCTCAGAGCCGATCCCTGATGTAATCCCACCTCCATCACTCCCACCGCAGACCTCAGCACTGTCACACTTCCCTCGTACATATCCTGTACAACTCTTACGTACTTCTCTGCCACTCCCGACTTCCTCATACAATACCACAGCTCCTCTCAGTCACCCTGTCATATGCTTTCTCCAGGTCCACAAAGACACAATGTAACTCCTTCTGGCCTTCTCTCCACTTCTCCATCAACACCCTCAGAGCAAACATCACATCTGTGGTGCTCTTTCCTGGCATGAAACCACACTGCTGCTCACTAATCATCACCTCACTTCTCAACCGAGCTTCCACTACTCTTTCCCATAACTTCATGCTGTGGCTCATCAATTTTATCCCCCTGTAGTTACTACAGTCCTGCACATCCCCCTTATTCTTAAATATCGGCACCAGTACACTTCTTCTCCACTCCTCAGACATCTTCTCTCTCTTTCTTCCACTAATCTGATATGCTCAAATTAGTTAGTCATCTTTAGTGTGGGTGTGCTGGCAGGTGATCTGTCATTTTCAGTGTCATCCAACAGGACAGTAGTGGGGACTGATCCTATGCCTTATACAGCACCTTTCTATTGTAGACACCATCCTAAGACCCATATCTGATATGCTGACATTACTCAGATGCCTTAAGAATGGAAGTGCTGGCAGGTGAACTGAACTTTCAGTTGTCAGCCAATAAGGAGGCCGAGCCTATGACATGGTGATTTTATATAGCAATGTTTCATTTCACGCATCATCTTAATCTACTTCACTGACTCCCTATAATTAAATGAACATCTCTACAACAGGAACACTGACAGATAATTTGACTTACTCAATGTTATCTGGTGACAAAATGGAGGGGATTAAACATGTGATACAGTAATCCCTCCTCGATCGCGGGGGTTGCGTTCCAGAACCCCCCGCGATAGGTGAAAATCCGTGAAGCAGAAACCATATGTTTGTATGGTTATTTTTATATATTTTAAGCCCTTATAAACTCTCCCGCACTGTTTATAAAAATTCTCCGCACAGTTATATAGTAAACCTTCGTTTATCGCAGTTAATCCATTCCAGACTCTACTGCGATAAATGTATTTCCACGAAGTAGGATTCTTTATTTATAAATCTAATATTTTCACAGTTAGAGGAAAGACAACCTGTTTACGACCTTCTAAATGCGTTTTTTAACATTATTAGAGCCCTATAGACATGAAATAACACCCTTTAGTCAAAAGTTTAAACTGTGCTCCATGACAAGACAGAGATGACAGTTCTTTCTCACAATTAAAAGAATGCAAACACGTCTTCCTTTTCAAAGGAGTGCGCGTCAGGAGCAGAGAATGTCAGAGAGAGAGTGAGAAAAGCAAACAATCAAAAAATCAATACGTGCTGTTGGGCTTTTAAATATGGGAGCACCGCGATAAAGCGGCCGCAAGGAAGGGATCAATGTGAAGGTAGCCTTTCAGCATTTTTTAGAGGAGCGTCCGTATCTTCTAAGCAAACAGCCCCTCTGCTCACACCCCCTCCGTCACGAGCAGAGAATGTCAGAGAGAGTGAGAGAGACAGAGAAAAGCAAACAATCAAAAATCAATACGAGCTGTTAGAGCTTTGACGTGTGCGAAGCACTGCGTGGGAAGCATATCGTATATCATTGAGGAGTTTTACTTAATATGTAATACGTACTCTGATTGGGTAGCTTCTAAGCCATCCGCCAATAGCGCCCCTTGTATGAAATCAACTGGGCAAACCAACTGAGGAAGCGTGTACCATAAATTAAAAGACCCATTGTCCGCAGAAATCCGCGAACCAGCGAAAAATCCGTGATATATATATTTAAATATGCTTACATTTAAAATCCGCGATGGAGTGAAGCCGCGAAAGTCGAAGCGCGATATAGCGAGGGATCACTGTATTCTGACTTTATATAGCATCTTTCCATTGTACACAACATTTTGAGAAATCAATTCATGCATTTAATTCTAGTAGGATTGACTACTGCAATGCGGTGTTCACTGGCTGTTCAAACTGTTCTTTATACAGCCTCCAGTTAATCCAAAATGCTGCTGCAAGAATTATTACAAGAATGACTGACTGACTCACTGACTCATCACTAATTCTCCATCTTCCCGTGTAGGTAGAAGGCCGAAATTCAGCAGGCTCATTCCTTACACCTTACTTACAAAAGTTAGGCAGGTTTCACGCATAACCGTCATAACTGGAACCTACTTAAGTACATATATACGGCCATAGCCTGCAGCTCGGTCGCCGTGTGAGGCGGAGTTGCGTCCCTCATCGTCACGCCTCCCACGTAATTGAGTGCCTGCCCATATAAGGCCGTCCGTCAGCAGCGATCCAATAGACACGCTGCCGCTAAATATTCGCGGGTGAAGGACTGTGCTTATGGAAACGAAGATGAGATGGTCAGGTAAAGCCGCGGACATTGCAAGATCGCACAAGAGAGCGGCTCACGTGAACTGACTGTGAACGCAGTACGTAGAGAACAAGCAAGAGCTCGAAAGAGCGCTGAACAAAAAACGCATTACACAATTGAGACGGCAGCAAAAGAATATGAAGCGAGTGACGCATACAAGCATATTCAGAAGTGCAGCTACTGCGGAAACAAAGCACACGGTGTAAAGCTTAAGTTTAAATTAAGTTTATAGACACGCTGCCACTGGTGTTTGTCATGCCTACGACGAATACGATGTTCGCGAGATACAAGTTTAATGAGAAGATGCGGGGTATAAACAAGACTTTGGATCACTTTGTAACGGAGTTAAAATTGCTGTAATGGAGTTAAACTTGCGGGTGAAGGACTGTGCTTATGCAAATGAATAGGAAAGCAAGGTGTAAAGCTTAAGTTTAAATTAAGTTCATAGACAGGCTGCCGCTGGCGTTTGTCATGCCTAAGACGAATACGATATTCGTAAGATACAAATGAAGGACTTACTTATGCAAACGAATAGAAAGCAAATGTTACGTTATTTTTAAAATGTTTCCTTTTCTTTTTCATAACTTCTTTAACACACTACTTCTCCGCTGCGAAGCGCGGGTATTTTGCTAGTTTGTTACTAACCCTCACCTATTCTGTTTCTCTTCCTGGTACTCACATGTGGCACTTGGTGCCAGTGCCCACCTGCCAAGTTGTTCTGCCTACCTAAGGTAAAGTCATCCCTGATGGAGGATTGCAGGAATCATCGGGTAGAGGAGTTCTTTCCTCGGATTGGCCAATAGGGGGTGGCAGTTTGATGGCCGAGGTCACCAGGATTCTAAACAAATCCAAATCCTATGATGTGATATCATCTACTGTTCAATTCTGCTCTGTATTTGTAATATTTCTATTGCACTATTGTATTGAGGATTACTTGTGTTCTGTTCTGTGTATTGTATTGTATTGACCTCCCTTCTCCTTGACATCCACTGCATGCCCAACCTACCTGGAAAGGGGTCTCTCTTTGAACTGCCTTTTCCAAGGTTTCTTCCAGTTTTTTCACTACAAGGGTTTTTTGTTACTTTTTCTTTGTCTTCTTAGAGAGTCAAGGCTGGGGCCTGTTAAAGCCCATTTCGGCACTCCCTGTGTGATTTTGGGCAATACAAAAATTTATTGTATTGTATGGTTTCATCCCAGGACACATACCGGATATGCTCAGATTAGCGAGTTGTCTTTCGAGTGGGATTGCAGGCAGGTGAATTGCCCGTTTCAGTGTCACAGAATGAGCTAACATTGGGGACAGAGCCTACGACACTGTTCTATTGTGTGCATCATCTTAGGGCAGAGTAGTGGCTCTGAGGCTAAGGATCTGCATTGGTATCCCGAAGGTTGCCGGTTCAAATCCCCGTCACTGCCAAAAGAGATCCTACTCTGTTGGGCCCTTGAGCAAGACCCTTAACCTGCAATTGCTCCAGGGGTGCTGTACAATGACCCCCCAAGGGGTATGCGAAAACTAACAAATTCCTAATACAAGAAATTGTATAAGGTGAAATAAAGAACAACAAAAAAAAAAAATCTTACTCTACTTCACTCTTACCCAATAACTGGATGAATATCTCTACAATGGGAGCACTGACAGATAATTTGACCTAGTCAATGTTATCTAATGACACAATGGAAGGGATTAAAGCTATGGCTTTGTGAATTTATATAGTGCCTTTTCACTGTACACGCAATCCCAAGACACTCAACTGATATCCTATAATTGGCTGGATATCTCTACAATAGGAACACAATCAAGTGATTTGACCCACTCAGTGTTATCCACTGACCCAACAGAGTGGACCAAACTGCTGACCTCATGACTTTACATGGCACTTTTTCATTGAGCATGCCATACAAGGTCACTTCCATGACAACCTATAATTGACTAGATAATCGCTACAATGGGACCATTGACAGATGATAAGACACAATTAAAGTTATCCAGTAACACAATGGAAGGGATTGTACCTGCGCTGTTGTGGCTTTATATATCACCTTTAAATTGTACACACCATCTCAAGATACTTCACTGATACTCGATAATTGACTTTTATTGATATGACTTATCAAGGGTACTCTGTGAGTTAGTAATTGTCTCTGAACTACTCTAACTAGGACTGTATATACCAGGGGTCCCCAACTCCAGTCCTGGAGGGCCCCAGCAGCTGCAGGTTTTCATTCTAACCCGTTTCTTAATCAGTGCACTTCTTTTGAATTCATTTTAATTGCCTTGTTTTTTAAGATTTGTTCCTCTGATTAATTTCTTTTCTTAAATGGCACCCAAACAGAAATGAAATGTGAAGTGAGGGAGCCAACAGAAGACCAGCTAAGTCAGGGCCTCAAACTCCAACCAATTTCACTCCAACCAGCTGCTTAATGAGGTGCCGATTCTTATTGTTAATTAAACTCGTTCTTTAATTCTGTGGCTTGTTGCTGCTCTCGTGGTGCATTAGCAGACATTTCCGAAATTGTTGATTTTCTTTTTTCTAAGAGCTCTGTTCAAATGTTTTGTGGACCTGAGCAGAGACTTTCACCTTTCCTTATTTTCAGATACTGTATGATGGTCACAGTGTGCTGGTCATGTTTAGCTTCATTTTATATCTCACTTTAAGCCCCCTGGCGCCTTTGGTGCCCAACCCCCAGTTGCAGCCAGAATATTAGTAAAATTTGTAAATGTACAAAAGAAAAATGATTATTTATTGGAGTCAAAAATCACAAAATTCTCTAAATATGTAAAAGAAAAATTAATTATTATTTAACAGAGTAAAAATCATGAATCGAATATAAAATATTTACTCTGTTACTGATTGGACTGGAGAGGTCCACTGTGCTCGATGAGTATTTATAAGAGACTAAATAAACAATCCATTTGTTTTAACTGACATTCTTATAGATTAAAAAAACTTTTTTAAAAAAATGACAGGAAAAATCACAGAAAACTAAAGTGGTATGCAATGGGTCACGTAACTCGACCTTCAGCTAACTAAATCACCTAAATACAAACATTGGTGGTATGAATAGATATTTTTTTTTAATAGTTTGTTCCCGTGAAAGAAACTTTACTTGATCAAAAATAATGTAATTTATTGAATTAAATTATTATTATTGAGCATGGGAAAGGCGCTATATAAATAAAATTTATTATTATTATTATTATCGAAATAATAATGATTTATTGAAATTAAAAACCACGACTTTTCTTATATTAAAAAGCACAACTTTCTTGATATTTTAACTTATAATTTAAAAATGGAATAAGAATCTGAAAATCTAATAACCTCACATTAAAGTTTAATCAGTTCTGAATAGAATGATACCAAACAAATATATGTAGATTTTAAAATAAGCCCGATTTAAAGCGCAACAAAAAAGTCACATAAAATCGTTGCACATTTAGGCTTCAGATTTTATATACAGGGTGGTCCAGATCTAATTATGCAATTTTCATTACGCTATAACTTATTAAGCTTAATACATAGAAAACCACCCGACCATCGAGAAGTGTGAGAATTGATGACATGAAGAATCGTCTTCGTGCCGAATTGGAATCGTCCCACATAAATCAAAGTCATCCAGACAATCTGGATCTGCATAATTAGATCTGGACAACTCTGTATATAATATATATAATATTTATATATATAATATTGATTGACTGAGATGGGCTGGCGCCCTGCCCGGGGTTTCTTTCCTGCCTTGCGCCCTCGCTGTGTTGGTTGGGATTGGCTCCAGCAGACCCCTGTGACCCTGTGTTAAGATATTGCAGGTTGGATAATGGATGGATATTGATTGAGTGCCTTCACTTGTCAATGTCCCCATTTTTGAACTAATAAGCCAATTGGAGGGCATCAGTGAAGTGTCTTGGGATGGTATTACAATAAAAAGGGGCTATAAAGAGTCACAAGGCCATTAATTTGGATTCCTCCATTTTGTCACTGGATTTAATTTTGAGTCTGCCTTGTCTGTCATTCTTTCAACTGCCTAAGTATTTGCAGCACATTACAGGGTATAACTGAAGTGTCTTAGGACACTTCGTAGTAAGGAGATCATGGGTTTGTGTCCCTGGTCTTCCCTGCATGGTGGTTGCAAAGTGCTTTGAGTAGTGAGAACAGCGCTATATAAATATAATCTATCATTATTATTACTAGGGGGTTCACCCCTTGCTTGCTTCACTTGACAACCCCACAGCCTGCGCTACGCGCCAGCCACTTCACATCCCTACCGCTCACGTTGTTAAGAGGGGTGCTGAACGCGCCCCAAGGAGACACGGTCGCTCCTCTGAAACCCCTCTTGTGATACAATAGGAAACAAATGCAGTTTTTTTGTTTACCTCCTCTTTGCTCGATCAGCTGCTGGCTTACTGCTGCTACCGTGTCACGTGATCTGCAGCTCACTCGGCGCTTTGAACATTTAAAAGCCTGTATAGCAGCTGTCCTACTCTTTGTCTTTTATTTCCAGCCCCGGGTGTAGTTCAATCTTTTGGCACAAAGTCTTGTTTTGCAGGATGGGAGTTCTTGATATTTTTTAGTTTATAATTTCAAAACAAAATAATAATCTGAAAATCTAACTCCATCACATTAAAGTTCAATCAATTCTGAAAAGAATGATGCCAAACATATATACTGTATGTAGGTTTTAAAATAAGCCAGACAAGCATGACAAAAAACGTGACATAAAATCATTGCACTTTTAGGCTTAGGATTTTATATACAGTATATATATATATATATATATATATATATATATATATATATATATATATATATATGTAGAGTAGATATTGTTTGGCTGCTAATTAAAGAAAAAGAAAAAGGGGTTCTGAGTTTTCAAGAACAAGTCAAATAAAATTAATTCAAAAACGTTAATTAGCAGCAAACACAGGTCACTAATTAAGAAAAGGGCGAGAATGAAAACCTGCAGCCACTGGAGCCCTCCAGGACCGGAGTTGGTATATACAAACGTGGACAACTTTGTTGGTCCGCTTCAACCTCACGTCTGCCTCCTGAAAAGTGATGAAATGAAAAGCCCCCTGTGTACCTGCATCCCCCTTTGAGATGTCAGTAAAGCAAAGCAAAGTGGCACAACAGATCACGTATTGCTTATTCTACAAAGATCTTCTGACGTGGCCTGGACACATTTGTTGGAACCCTTAGAAAAGATCTTAAATAATTGGATCCGAGGGATTTTTCTGACTCGCCATTTCCTTGAATTCGTATTACACACACATGTCACCAATCGTTAAATGGAGAAAAGTCATTCACCCTGCTCTTTGGTGAAAACTGAAACTGAACATGGACCACAGAAAGCAAAGGAGAGAGTTGACTGAGGAGATCAGAAAGAAAATGACTGACTTGACTTGAACCTAGTTTTATAAAATTTGACTTGCTTGTATGGAATGTTGTTTGATTTTAATAAATTCAATAAAATGTTATAAAAAAAAAAGAAAATGATAGACAAGCATGTAAAAGGCAAATGCTAGAAGACCATCATTTCCAAGCAGAGTGATGTTCCTGTGACAACAGTTACAAATATTATAGCTGAACTTCCAAGGGGCTGTAGCCAACCTCTCTGAATGTGGCCGCATAAGCAAACTGACCCCAGAATGAGCAGAAGAGTAGTGAGAATGGAGGACAAAAAGCCAAGGACAACTTCCAAAAGGTGAGGTCCATCAGTGTCTGAGTGCACCATCTATAGCTTTGTGGGCTCAATGGAAGAAGACTCAGGAGGACTCCACATAAAAAAGCCTAGGATTTGCCAAAATGCAAGCCACAATGCATCTGGGGAAGAAGATCCTTTGGATCAGTCAAGTGGCAAATGCCATAGGGAGGATATATGATAGACTAACGTTTAAAAAAAAAATTTTTTGAATGCAACGCGATCTACCTGCACTACCTTGGCAATCTACTGGTCGATTGTGATCAACGCATTGGGCACCCCTGATGTAGATATTGTTTGGCTTTAAAGTTTAAGTCGGAGACTTGTAGATCATCTAATTCGTGTTGCCATCAGCAGTGTTTATTCCCCAATGAAGAGGCGTAGCTGCGAGAATTTAAAGATTTGTTGTTTGGTGAAAGTGAAATTCTGGGAGAGAAAATTTCAAGCCCCGCAAGACAAGACTTTATGCAAAGAGATTTGGAAAAGTCCTGCCCACATCTAAAACATTTACAACCATGCAGACAGTTCAATCATTTCTCATTTATGTGAATGCTATTGACAGACACAGTTCGTGTAAAGAAAAAGAAACGATATTCACTCACAGGCACTTATATGTTGCGTTGTCACGATGTAATTCCAAACACGGAATCAAAATTCAATGTAATATTGACAAAAAGGTAAAAACGAAAAGAGAGCGAATATATGGACATAAGTGATATGATAGAGTCTGCGTGGGTTTCCTCCCACAGTCCAAAGACATGCAGGTTAGGTGGATTGGCGATCCTAAATTGTCCCTAGTGTGTGCTTGGTGTGTGTGTGTGTGTGCCCTGTGGTGGGTTGGCGCCCTGTCCGAGGTTTGTTTCCTGCCTTGCGCCCTGTGTTGGCTGGGATTAGTTCCAGCAGACCCTGTGACCCTGTAGTTAGGATATAGCAGGTTGGATAATGGATAGATGGATATGACAGAAGTATGTAGATATTGTTTGGCTTTAAACTTTAAGTTGGAGACTTGTAGATCGTCTAATTCGTGTTGCCATCGGGGAAAAGTAGTATTTCTATATAATGAGGAGGCGTATCTGCGAGAATTTAAAGATTTGTTGTTTGGTGGAAAGTGAAATCCACATACGCGAGCGGCAGAGACACAAAGTGGTTGGCGCATAGCGCAGGCTGGAGGGTTGGCGAGCGAAGCAAGCAGGTGGCAACGCCTCCTAGTTAAGGAAAAAAGAACTAATTAAGGTGCCCGAGTCTAAAAGTTGTGTGTGGTATAGCAGGTCCGTGGCTACAACAAAATATGGCCAGGTTTTAAATCCATGAAGCCGTGTCAGTCTCCGTGAGCGCAGTTGCACAGCCGCGGGGAGTTAATGAGGTAGTTGGGGCGAGTTGCACCAGCACTTGTGAGTGTGAGCGTTCTCAGTTGCTTCATTGGCTTCCTGCGGCATGTGATTAAGGCGCTGCGCCCACCGAGATGTGTGTATATATAAAGGCTGGCACAAGGGGAGAGGGAGATAAAAGATGCAAAAGAGAAACGGGACAAATGATGGAAGTTAATAGATGGTGAAAAGCAGTCAGAGAGAGACGATCGGGCCACCTGCTTGGAGAAGGCAGCTCGAGCTGGGGCACAGACGGAGGCGCTCTAGGGGCTCACTAAGCATGTAGAGGGGGGCAAGCGAGACGTAAGACCTCCCAGTGGATCCAAGGAGCGACTGCATGAGTGCGAAGGAAGACGGAAGGTGTGCCGAACTCGGATGGTCCGGCTGCACAGTGTGGCGGCAGCCAAGGTGGGGGTTGGCAGAAAGGAGTTTGTGCTGCAGGGGCAACGCCTGTGATGGGTGAGCTGGGCAGACAGAAAGTGGTGGGCTGTGATCAGGTGAAGGGAGACTGCATTTTAACCTCTATTTTAATGGATTTATTTATTACGGATTTTATCTCCACGTTTCACTGATTTTATGGATTTTTTTTTTGAACACTGCACAATGGACACTTTTGGTTTTACTTTTGTGTTGGATTGTGTTACTTTTTTTTTAATAAAAGCACCTGAGCATTTTACACCATCCCCTGGCGTCAATGAGATGTGTCCTAATTTGTAAGCTCCTCTCGGTCATAACTATTCACAGTGTTGGTTCAACAGACTCCCATGTGGGAAGAGGGAGTCTGTAGGGGACCGGCATCGTCACATTGTGCATCAATCAAAATGAAGGCAAAGAGTTAATTAGCAACAAAAACAGGTCACTAATTAAGAAAAGGGTGAGAATGAAAACCTGCAGTCACAGTAGATAGATAGATTTCTGTTTGTTTGCGCTAATATGATCTTTACTATCCTTTTTTTGAGACATTTGTACTTTCGTACTTCCATTACCTCTAACCCGCTCTGCATGTGTATTGCGGCAACATTTTTGAATTCTTTACAATGTTCTACTTTGTCATTTACTCTTTGTCTTTTTTCTGCCCCGGGCCTGGTTAAATCTCTGGGCACAAAGTCTCCTCAGTCTGTCAGTGGAGCAGGACGGTGACAGCAGTCTGTCTCTGAAGCTGCTCCTCTGTCTGGAGATGATCCTGTTCAGTGGATTCTCCATGATTGACAGGAGTCTGCTCAGCGCCCGTCGCTCTGCCACGGATGTCAAACTGTCCAGCTCCGTGCCTACAATAGAGCCTGCCTTCCTCACCAGTTTGTCCAGGCGTGAGGCGTCCCTTTTCTTTATGCTGCCTCCCCAGCACACCACCGCGTAGAAGAGGGCGCTCGCCACAACCGTCTGATAGAACATCTGCAGCATCTTATTGCAGATGTTGAAGGACGCCAGCCTTCAAATGAAGTATAGTCGGCTCTGTCCTCTCTTACAGAGAGCATCAGTATTGGCAGTCCAGTCCAGTTTATCATCCAGCTGCACTCCCAGGTATTTATAGGTCTGCACCCTCTGCACAGTCACCTCTGATGATCATGGGGTCCATGAGGGACCTGGTCCTCCTAAAATCCACCACCAGCTCCTTGGTTTTGCTGGTGTTCAGGACTGGCTTTGGAGACCCCTGGTCTATCATTTTCATTTGTGTTATGATTTGAAATATTTGGCAGAATCAAATCTTTAAAGCAAAGTCTGATTTTTGTTAAACACAGAGTAAGCAACGATTACATTGATATTGTGATCTGTAGCAAGAGTAGGGAGCAGGATGAGGAGACCCTGGAGGGGTGGAGATATGAGAGGACAGGAATGAAGGCCAGTAGGACCACCAAGATAGAATACATGTGTGTGAATGAGAGGGAGGTCAGTGGACTGGTGAGGATGAGGGGAGTAGAGTTGGCGAAGGTGGAGGAGTTTAAATACTTGAAATCAACAGTACAGAGTAATGGGGACTGTGGAAGAGAAGTGAAGAAGAGAGTGCAGGCAGGGTGGAGTGGGTGGAGAGGAGTGACAGGAGTGATTGGTGACAGACGGGTATCAGCAAGAGTGAAAGGGAAGGTCTACAGGACGGTAGTGAGACCAGCTCTGTTATATGGTCTGGAGACGGTGGCACAGGAGACAGAGCTGGAGGTGGCAGAGTTAAAGATGCTAAGATTTGCATTGGGTGTGACGAGGATGGACAGGATTAGAAATGAGGACATTAGAGGGTCAGCTCAAGTTGGACGGTTGGGAGACAAAGTCAGAGAGGTGAGATTGCGTTGGTTTGGACAAGTGCAGAGGAGAGATGAGGGGTATATTGGGAGAAGGATGATAAGGATAGAGCTGACAGGGAAGAGGAGCAGAGGAAAGCCTAAGAGAAGGTTCATGGATGTGGTGAGAGGGGATATGCTGGTGATGGGTGTGACAGCAAAATGAAGAGGACAGGAAGATATGAAACAAGATGATCCGCTGTGACAATCCCTAACGGGAGCAGCCGAAAGAAGAAGAAGATAAGTGTCTTGGGATTGCGGGTACAATGGAAAGGTGCCATATGAAGCTACAAGGGCGTACATTCAATGTCCTCCATCACGTCACTGAATAACATTTAGTTGGACAAAGATATGTCAGTGTTCTCAATTTTTATACATATATCCAATTATGGGATATCAGTAAGGAGTGGGTTGGGATGGGTGTGTGCAATGGAAAGGTGCTATATGAAGTCGGAAGAACACACGTTTAATCCCCTCCATTTTTTTAACTATAAAACACTGAGTAAGTCAAACTGTCTGTCAGTATTCCCATTGCAGAGATATTCATTTAATTATCGGGTATCAGTGAAGGACATTAAGTTGATGCGCACAATGAAAAGGGGCAAAATAAAATCACATGTCATAGGGTCAATCAGCTGATTGGATGACACTGAAAGGGGCCGTTCACCTGCCAGTACTCCCACTCTGAAGACATCTAACTAATCTGAGCACATCAGATATACGTAAGTCTGGGAATGGTGTATGCAATAGAAGACACTATATAAAGTTACAAGGGCATAGGTTCAATCCCCTCTAACCCCTCATTGCATGACACTTTAAAGGGGCAGATCACTTACCAGCACTCCCCCTCTAAAGACAATTTGAGAATATCAGATACATATTTATGGATGGCGGGTACAATGGAAAGGTGCTGTATAAGTCACAAGGGCACCAAGGGTTTAAGTTCAATCTCCTCCATTGTCTCAAGATAACAGTAAGTTGGACAGAAACTCTGGCAGTGTTCTCAATATATGTACAATCAATAAAAATTCTTGAAAATGCATTATATGAAGTCACAAAGGCATAGCTTTAATTCCTTCCATTGTGCCACTGGATAACACTGAGTAAGTCAAATGTGTCAGTGTTCCCATTGTACGGTCATGGCCAAAAGTTTTGAGACAATATTCATTTTCACAAAGTTTGCTGCTTCAGTTTTTATGATAGTCCCTCTGCCATGAAAATGCATTTCATCCCAAAAAAAAAACAATTTCCACTGCTGGTGTGAGGAAGGCTTCAGGGCACCCGACAAAGTCTAGCAAGCGCCAGGGCCGTCTCCTAAAGTTGAGGGGCACCACCAGTGCAGAGTTTGCTCAGGAATGGCAGCAGGCAGGTGGGGGTGAGGCAAAGACTTCTGGAGGATGGCCTGGTGGGTGTCGAGAAGGGCAGCAAAGAAGCCAAGAACAACATCAGGGACAGACTGATATTCTGGGATTGGACTGCTGAGGACTTCTAGGGTCAAGTCATTTTCTCTGATGAATTCCCCTTTCTGATTGTTTGGGGCATCCGGAATAAACGAAAAGAAAAGGTGAGCGGTGCTACCATCAATCCTGTGTCACGCTAACAGTAAAGCATTCTGGGACCATTCATGTCACATGGGGTTGCTTGGCCTAAGTACACAGCCATGAATAAAGAATGGGACCAAAACATCCTCCGACAGCAACGTCTCTCAACCGTCCAAGAACAGTTTGGTGACCAACAATGATGGAGCACCGGGTCATAAGGCAAAAGTGAGAACAAGGTGGCTCGGGGAACAAAACATCGACATTTGGGGTCCCTGGCGAGGAAACTCTTCTTCTTCTTCTTCCTCTTTCGGTTGCTCCTGTTAGGTGTTGCCACAGCAGATCATCTTCTTCCATATCTTCCTATCCTCGTCATCTTGTTCTGTCACACCCATCACCTATATGTCCTCTCTCACCACATCCATAAACCTCCTCTTAGGCTTTCCTCTGCTCCTCTTCCCTGTCAGCTCTATCTGTATCATCCTTCTCCCAATATACCCAGCATCTCTCCTCTGCACTTGTCCAAACCAACGCAATCTCACCTTTCTGACTTTGTCTCCCAACCGTCCAACTTGAGCTGACCCTCTAATGTCCTCATTTTTAATCCTGTCCATCCTCGTTACACCCAATGCAAATCTTAGCATCTTTAACTCTGCCACCTCCAGCTCTGTCTCCTGTGCCACCATCTCCAACCCATATAACATAGCTGGTCTCACTACCGTCCTGTAGATCTTCCCTTTCACTCTTGCTGATACCCGTCTGTCACAAATCACTCCTGACACTCTTCTCCACCCACTCCACCCTGCCTGAACTCTCTTTTTCACTTCTCTTCCACAATCCCCATTACTCTGTACTGTTGATCTCAAGTATTTAAACTCATCCACCTTCACCAACTCTACTCCCTCATCCTCACCATTCCACTGACCTCCCTCTAATTCACACAAATGTATTCTGTCTTGGTGGTCCTACTGACCTTCATTCCTCTCCTCTCATATCTCCACCTCTCCAGGGTCTCTTCAACCTGCTCCCTACTATCGCTACAGATCACAATGTCATCAGCAAACATCACAGTCCACGGGAACTCCTGTCTAATCTCGTCTGTCAACCTGTCCATCACCATTGCAAATGAGAAAGGGCTTAGAGCAGATCCCTGATGTAATCCCACTTCCATCACTCCTAACATAGACCTCAGCACTGTCACACTTCCCTCGTGCATATCCTGTACAACTCTTATGTACTTCTCTGCCACTCCCGACTTCCTCATACAATACCACAGCTCCTCTCTCCTCACCCTGTCATATACTTTCTCCAGGTCCACAAAGACGCAGGAAACTCTCTAGACCTTTAATCCCATTGAGAACTTGTGGTCAATCCATGAGAGGCGGGTGGACAAACAAAAACCCATCAATTTTCATTGTGCAAGAATGGGCAGCTGCCATCAGTCAGGATTTGGCCCAGTAGTTGATTGACAGCCTGCCAGGGCGAATTGAAGAAGAAAGAAGGGCCAACACTGCAAATATTGACTCTGAGCATAAACTTCATGTCATTGTCAATAAAAGCCTTTGAAACTTCTGAAATGCTTGTAATTCTACTTCAGTATATCATAGAAACATCTGACCAAAAAGATCTAAAGACTCTGAAGCAGCAAACATTTTAAAACTGCCCTTGAGCAAGGCCCTTAGCCTTCAATTGCTCCAGGGGTGCTGTACAATGACTGACCCTGCGCTCTGACCCCAAGGGATATGCGAAAAAGATGCATTTCTTGCGTGTTCTCGTGCATATGCATGTGACAAATAAAAGAATTAAAGAATTCTCAAAACTTGTGGCCACAACGGTAGAGATATTCATCCAGTTATAGGGTATCATTGAAGTAGATTAAGATGACGCACACAATGGAAAGGCGCTATATAAAATCACATGTCCTAGGGTCAATCAGCTCATTGGATGACACTGAAAGGGACAGTTCACCTGCCAGTACTCCCACTCTGAAGACATCTAACTAATCTGAGCATATCAGATATATAGGGTGGTCCAGATCGAATTATGCAATTTTCATTACGCTATAATGTATTAAGTTTATTACACAGAAAATCACCCGAAAAATCCCGGGCCATCGAGAAGTGTGCGAACTGACAACATGAAGAATCGTCTTCGCGCTGAACTGGAATCATCCCCGCATAAATCAAAGTCATCCAGACGGATCTGGATCTGCATAATTAGATCTGGACCACCCTGTATGTCTGGGAATGGTGTACGCAATAGAGTCGTAGGTTCAATCCCCACTGTTATCTTATTAGATGACCCTGAAAGGTTCAGTTCATCCTCCTGCACTCGCGCTCTAAAGACATCTAGCTAATCTGAGCGTGTTTTGGCATGACATGTACAATGGAAAGGTGCTTTTTAAAGTCACAAGGGCACCAAGAGCTCCATTGTGTTACTGGATGACATGGAGTTGGACAAAAAAATCTGCCAGTGTTCTGGTTGTGTGCACTGGAAAGGTGCTATATAAAGTCAGAACGACGCAGGTTTAATCCCCTCAATGTGTCATTGGATAACACTGTATGGGTCAAATCGTCTCTTAGTGTTCCCATTGCAGAGATGCCCAGCCAGTTATTGGATGTCATTGGAACTGGCCAATGAAAAGATGCTACATCAAGGCACAGGGTCTGCGGTTCAGTCGGCTGCATTGTCTCACTCTGTAATGCTGAGTGGGTCTCCTTATTTGTCAGTGTTCCCATTGTTGAGATACAGCGGGGAAAATGAGCATTGAACACGTCAACGTTTGTCTCAGTAGATCTATTCCTAATAGGGCTATTGACATGAAATGTTCACCAGATGTCGGTAACAACCCAAGTAATCCACACATGCAAAGACACAGGGAATAAGTACTGAAACACGCTTACTGAAATGTATTTCATGCTTAGCCTTTGTTGTTGATGACAGCCTATGGTGGGCTGGCACCCTGCCCGGGGTTTGTTTCCTGCCTTGCGCCCTGTGTTGGCTGGGATTGGCTCCAGCAGATCCACGTGACCCTGTAGTTAGGATATAGCAGGTTGGATAATGGATGGTGATGTCAGCTTCAAGACGTATCCTGGATGGAGAAACGAGTCCCCCGCATTGCTCAGGTGGGATTTTTCTGTCTTCAAATCTTGAAGTTTCCTGGGGGCTTCTTCTATGAACTCTGATCTTCAGTTCTTTCCATAGATTTTCAATGTGATTCCAGTTGGGTGATTGACTCAACCATTCTAATATTTTCTTTATTCTCTGAGACCAATTGAGAGTTTCCTTGGCTGTGTGTTTGGGGTCCTTGTCTTGCTGAAATGCCCCCCCACACGTTTCAGGTTCAGCATTCTGGTAGATGGCAGCAGATTCTTATCAAGAACTAGCAGATTACCCAGTGGCTTCGCTCACTGAGTGGAAGGGAAAAATCTGTGGCTCTCATGAGGCAACGGCATTAAGGACCCAATTCTATGATAGATTCGCACCTGCATTTTAAATGTCGACATAAAGCCAGACTCCTCGGTAGCAGCCGTGGTGCCAAACAGCGTCATCTGAAAAGACGAATTGTATTTCCTAATGTTCGGTAGAGAATGAGTTGAATGTGGATTTGCACCAGAAATAAGAGACAGCAACGGTTCAGGTGGATGGCTTAAAGGTGTTAATTTCACCTTGCCGTCTGAACAACACATCCCATGTGATTCAAATTTAACCCTCTGTGCTTGGCTGTACTCACACATGACGTCCATTTCTCATATTGTAACTTTTAGATGTAGTCAATAATCTTTTTCAATGTTATAATTGAATCCCTCCATATACAGTCCCTGACGCCTGTGTGACATGGTAGTCTGTGAATACCGCATCTGTCGAGTTCAATTCTGTTCAGCACGTTGTTGGGGTGTTTGTGAGGCCGTCAATTGTGATTGTCGTATACGTAGATCAGCGAGCCTGCGAGCCTTCTCTCTCGATCTGCTTCTGTCTCACTTTGTCTGTGTAACCTGACTGTTGTGGTCATACAGTTGTGCTTGAAAGTTTGTGAACCCTTTGGAATTTTCTGCATTTCAGCATAAATATGACCTAAAACATCATCAGATTTTCACTCAAGTCCTAAAAGGAGATAAAGAGAAACCAGTTAAACAAATGAGACACAAATATTATACGTGGTCATTTATTTATTAAGGAAAATGATCGAATATTACATATTTGTGAGTGGCAAAAGTATGTGAACCTTTGCTTTCAGTATCTGGCGTGACCCCCAATAACTGTAACTAAACGTTTCTGGTAACTTCTGCTCATTCCTGCACACCGGCTTGGAGGACTTTTCGCCCATTTCTCCGTACAGAACAGCTTCAACTCTGGGATGTTGGTGGGTTTCCTCACATTAACTGCTTGCTTCAGGTCCTTCCACAACATTTCGATTGGATTAAGGTCAGGACTTTGACTTGGCCATTCCAAAACATTCACTTTATTCTTCTTTAACCATTCTTTGGTAGAACGACTTGTGTGCTGAGGGTTGTTGTCTTGCTGCATGACCCACCTTCTCTTGAGATTCAGTTCATGGACAGATGTCCTGACATTTTCCTTTAGAATTCTCTGATATAATTCAGAATTCATTGTTCCATCAATGAAGGTAAGCCGTCCTGGACCAGATGTAGCAAAACAGGCCCAAACCATGATACTACCACCAGCATGTTTCACAGATGGGATAAGGTTCTTATGCTGGAATGCAGTGTTTCCCTTTCTCCAAACATAACGCTTTCCATTTAAACCAAAAAGTTCTAATTTGGTCTCATCCGTCCACAAAACATTCTTCTAATAGCCTTCTGGTTTGTCCATGTGATCTTTAGCAAACTGCAGATGAACAGCAATGTTTTTTTTGGAGAGCAGTGGCTTTCTCCTTGCAACCCTGCCATGCACACCATTGTTGTTCAGTGTTCTCCTGATGGTGGACTCATGAACATGAACATCAGCCAATGTGAGAGAGGCCTTCAGTTGGGGTCCTTTGTGACCTCGCTGACTATTACACGCCTTGCTCTTGGAGTGATCTTTGTTGGTCGACCACTCCTGGGGAGGGTAACAATGGTCTTGAATTTCCTCCATTTGTACACAATCTGTCTGACTGTGGATTGGTGGAGTCCAAACTCTTTAGAGATGGTTTTGTAACCTTTTCCAGCCTGATGAGCATCAACAACTCTTTTTGTGAGGTCCTCAGATATCTCCTTTGTTCGTGCCATGATATCCTGAAACATGTGTTGTGAAGAGCAGACTTTGATAGATCCCTGTTGTTCTTTAAATGACACAGGGTGCCCACTCACACCTGATTGGCATCCCATTGACTGAAAACACCGAACTCAAATTTCAACTTCAAACTAACTGATCATCCGAGAGGTTCACATACTTTTGCCACTCACAAATATGGAATATTCGATTGTTTTCCTCAATAAATAAATGACCAAGTATAATATTTTTGTCTCATTT
>JANRMT010062834.1:55576056-55590023 GCA_026402145.1 Polypterus bichir lapradei
TGATAGATAGATAGATAGGAAAGGCCCTATATGATAGATAGATTGATAGATAGATAGGAAAGGCACTATATAATAGATAGATAGGAAAGGCACTATATGATAGATAGATAGATAGATATGAAAGGCACTATATAATAGATAAATAGATAGATAGATATGAAAGGCACTATATAATAGATACATAGACAGATAGATATGAAAGGCACTATATAATAGACAGATAGATAGATATGAAAGGCACTATATAACAGATAGATAGATATGAAAGGCACTATATAATAGATAGATAGATAGATATGAAAGGCACTATATAATAGATACATAGACAGATAGATATGAAAGGCACTATATGATAGATAGATAGATAGGAAAGGCCCTATATGATAGATAGATTGATCGATAGATAGGAAAGGCACTATATAATAGATAGATAGGAAAGGCACTATATGATAGATAGATAGATAGATATGAAAGGCACTATATAATAGATAGATAGATAGATAGATATGAAAGGCACTATATAATAGATACATAGACAGATAGATATGAAAGGCACTATATAATAGATAGATAGATAGATAGATAGATACTTTATTCATCCCAAATATTTATTTTTTCCATAAGACAAGATACATATTTTTTTGTGAAAAAATGTAATTTATCCGTTTTCTAGGTAAAGCAACACATCACATTAAAATGTCTACTGAATCTAGTTAGTCAATTATTTAATTGTACATTTTCACAATAAGTTGTCACAAAAGTCAGAAAAAGCTTTAAGACAGCCACCCGTATCTTGTTCTCTGGCTGCAGGAGGGTCTAAGTTATGCCAGTGAGTTCAATGCAGAACTGATGGTATGGAGGTACGATGGCGGTTTTAAAGGCCAGAACAGTAAATGAGGTCATCTTGGGCGGAACCAGAAGGGTCCTCCTCCATAGGCTCAGACCTGGATGTGATGTCATCAAAAGGGCCGAAACTGGTAAGGGTCTTCATCCATGGGTTCAAGACTGGAAGTGATGTCATCACAGGGCCCGGAACCAGAAGTGATGTCATCAGGCCCTGGAAACTGGAAGTGAGGTCATCGGGGGTGGGGGGAGGGGAAGTTATAATTTCCCGTGAATGGTCTGCAAGAAAACCGAGAAAAAGAGTGAATGCACTCCGCCACCCCCTGGTCTGGTGTAGAATTACTTTCAGTGTGGTCCTTCAGCTGCCTCCAAAGCACATGTGTGTGAGAACAGTTATACAAGAGGTAAAAATAAATGGCGGCGTCTATTTCACGGGCCTCTTAGTGTCTGAAATGCTCAGATCTGTCAGAGGCCTAAAACTGTCCTGACAGAGGCTGGCGAGAACGGCGTTCGTCGAGGAACTGAACATGAACTCAACATTCGCTCTAATCAGAGCAGAGATTCTTAACCTTTTTTTGAGCTGTGGACACCTTTGAGATTCTAATGAAAGCTATGGACCCCCTTCCCCAGAAATATTCACATAAACTCAACTTTGCATGCAATGAATATAATGTACTTTATTTATTGAGAGTTGACTGTCTCTTGCCTCACATTTTGGAGACCTGGGGGTTCACTTCCCGGGTCCTCCCTGCGTGGAGTTTGCATGTTCTCCCCGTGTCTGTGTGGGTTTCCTCCCACAGTCCAAAGACATGCAGGTTAGGTGCATTGGCGATCCTAAATTGTCCCTGGTGTGTGTGTGTGTGTGCCCTGCGATGGGCTGGCATCCTGCCCAGGGTTTGTTTCCTGCCTTGCGCCCTGTGTTGGCTGGGATTGGCTCCAGCAGACCCCCGTGCCCCTGTAGTTAGGAAATAGCGGGTTGGATAATGGATGGTTGTCTCTTACATATATGACATACACAAAGTATTATTAAAGTTTAAAGTAAACAATCGAAAATTTTTTATGCACAAAGTAACGGCCGCTCATTCTAATTATGAAATCCAAACCTCTTGTGCAAATTAAAACATATCTACTATTATTACTATGTCTATTACTACTCTAAATCAACAGTACCGGGCAGTATAGTGAATATAAATGTTAATTTATTCCCACAGGTGGCGCAGTGGTAGTGCTGCTGCTTTGCAGTAAGGAAACTGTGGACGATTGTGGGTTTGCTTCCCGGTTCCTCCCTGTGTGGATAGCGCTTTGAGTACTGAGAAAAGCACTATATAAATATAATGAATTATTATTAATCTTTATCTGACCCTCACAGACCCCCTAGGTGTCCACGGACCTCAGGTTAAGAACCCCTGAATGAGAGCTTTAGAGGTCTGTGGCTGAGATGGCAGAGTCAGTCAAAAGGAAGACCACCTAAACAGAACTCCACCAACCAAGTGGGCAGACGTAAGCCACCGGAGTAAAAGGCGTGTGATAACCCAACAGAGTACATGCCACCTCAGACCCGGGTGATGACGGTTCACCACTCAGCATGACAACGTCCCGGGACATACAGCCAAGACGGTGCCAGAGCGGCTTCAGGACACGTCTCTTTGTGTCTTTCAGTGGCCCAGCCGAAGCCCAGACGTAAAGCCCCCAGAACATGCGTGGTGAGACCTGAAGATGGCAGTTCAAAGACGCATCCAGTCCAGTCCAACGGAGCTCGAGAGGAAGAATGGGGTAAACTGCCCAAATCCAGAGGGGTGCAAAGCTTGTAGAAACTTACCAAGAAGACTTGAAGATGTAACTGCTACCAGAGGGGCTTAGTTAAAATGATGAATCAGGGCCTGAATATGTCTAGGAATGAGAGAGTTACGTTTTTATTTCTTAACACATGTGTCATAACGGGTCATTGAGTGTAGATTGATGGACAAAAATGGCCGGCGTTTCTGTATAAAATTCAATTGTCAGTGCAGTAAAGTGTGCTGAAAGTGAAGGGATCTCAGTGCTTTCTGAATCCTCTATGAATGTTCTCAGGATTAAAGAGGCACCAGGAAGGAGATGGAGGATGCCCAATGTCTCCCTGATCCTTTGCTTCTGCCTCCAGCCAGGAAGGCTTTAATTAAAACAAAGGAGTTATGACGTCACCTCCACACCCGTCTCTTCTGCTCCATCTGAGCCAAGAGCGTGCCTTAAAGGAAGAGGAGGTCATTTTCAGGCCAGCTTGCTCATTAGTTCCAAAAACAAGAGCAACCTCATTAAATACTGCAGCCCATGGTGGCACCGTAATGCCTCTAATGACACGTGTGACAATACATACAGTATATAAACTGGCCGTGTTACCTGTCTAACTCAGGAATTAATGTAAACCTCAGTGTGTACAAACATTAATGTCTGCAGTGCTCCATGTACTGGAATGTGTTTTGTAATGCTTCCACCTTAATAAAACAATAAGTGTCTGTGTATCTGCATGTGCATCCAGTTGCTATGTCTCATTCATTCCAACACATGGTGCATCACAAACATTTGAAACAATGAAATGCATTGCATTTGTCATTCCAACAGATGGTGTATCACAAACATTTGTATCAATGCATTTTATTACTACAAGTTTGTGTGATGCACCATCTGTTGGAATGACAAATGTGATGTATTTTATTATTACATGCTTTACAAAACACATTCCAAGAGATGGTGCACTGCCCGCTGAGGTCTGTGTTGATTACTTTGGTTTCAAACTGTCTTTGATTGGTAAAACAGCTACTGTAGTAATAAAAGGCATGGCATTTTTACTCCAACAGATGGTGCATCACAAAGAGTAGCACTGCTTTTATAAATTACATAACAAATGACATATTTAATGGAAAAAAAATTCAGTTCATTTGTCATTCCAACAGATGGCATATCACAAACGTTAGCATCGCTTTTACGAATCATACCAAATGATATGTAACAGTGACATAAAATAATACATTGAAATGATGATAAGATGATAAACTGCAAAAATTAACACTGAGGTCTATACGGATTATTTAAATTTCAACCCATCTCAGACAGGTAGCACAATTAGTGTCATAATAACATGCATTGCACCTGTCATTCCAACACATGGTGCATTACAAACACTAACGCTACTTTTAGGAATCCTGTTTCAAGTGACATATAACAGAAACTTAAAGAATTACATTTACCTGCATTTATCATTCCCACAGATGGCACATCACGAACATCAGCACTGCTTTTATGAATTTCCTACCAAATGACATATAACAGATACATGAACTAATACAATCAAATAGATAATACACTGCAGGCAGTAACGCTGGGGTCTATGCTGGTTACGTAGATTTCAACCCATTTTTGACAGGTAGCACAACTAATATGGTAATAAAATGCATTGCACTACTCATTCCAACACATGGCACATCATAGGCATTACCATTGCTTTGATGAACCAAATCTCAAATGACATACATTGCATCCGGAAAGTATTCACAGCATGTCACTTTTTCCACATTTTGTTATGTCACAGCCTTATTCCAAAATGGATTAAATTCATTTTTTTCCTCAGAATTCTACACACAACACCCCATAATGACAACGTGAAAAAAGTTTACTTGAGGTTTTTGCAAATTTATTAAAAATAAAAAAATTGAGAAAGCACATGTACATAAGTATTCACAGCCTTTGCCATGAAGCTCCAAATTGAGCTCAGGTCCATCCTGTTTCCCCTGATCATCCTTGAGATGTTTCTGCAGCTTCATTGGAGTCCACCTGTGGTAAATTCAGTTGACTGGACATGATTTGGAAAGGCACACACCTGTCTATAGAAGGTCCCACAGTTGACAGTTCATGTCAGAGCACAAACCAAGCATGAAGTCAAAGGAATTGTCTGTAGACCTCCGAGACAGGATTGTCTCGAGGCACAAATCTGGGGAAGGTTACAGAAAAATTTGTGGAAGAAGTTCGAAACGACCAGGACTCTTCCTAGAGCTGGCCAGCCATCTAAACTGAGCGATCGGGGGAGAAGGGCCTTAGTCAGGGATGTGACCAAGAACCCGATGGTCACTCTGTCAGAGCTCCAGAGGTCCTCTGTGGAGAAAGGAGAACCTTCCAGAAGGACAACCATCTCTGCAGCAATCCACCAATCAGGCCTGTATGGTAGAGTGGCCAGACGGAAGCCACTCCTTAGTAAAAGGCACATGGCAGCCCACCTGGAGTTTGCCAAAAGGCACCTGAAGGACTCTCAGACCATGAGAAACAAAATTCTCTGGTCTGATGAGATAAAGATTGAACTCTTTGGTGTGAATGCCAGGAGTCACGTTTGGAGGAAACCAGGCACCGCTCATCACCAGGCCAATACCATCCCTACAGTGAAGCATGGTGGTGGCAGCATCATGCTGTGGAGATGTTTTTCAGCGGCAGGAACTGGGAGACTAGTCAGGATAAAGGGAAAGATGACTGCAGCAATGTACAGAGACATCCTGGATGAAAACCTGCTCCAGAGCGCTCTTGACCTCAGACTGGGGCGACGGTTCATCTTTCAGCAGGACAACGACCCTAAACACACAGCCAAGATATCAAAGGAGTGGCTTCAGGACAACTCTGTGAATGTCCTTGAGTGGCCCAGCCAGAGCCCAGACTTGAATCCGATTGAACATCTCTGGAGTGATCTTAAAATGGCTGTGCACCGACGCTTCCCATCAAACCTGATGGAGCTTGAGAGGTGCTGCCAAGAGGAATGGGCAAAACTGGCCAAGGATAGGTGTGCCAAGCTTGTGGCATCATATTCAAAAAGACTTGAGGCTGTAATTGCTGCCAAAGGTGCATCGACAAAGTACTGAGCATAGGCTGTGAATATTTATGTACATGTGATTTCCCTGTGTTTTTATTTTTAATAAATTTGCAAAAACCTCAAGTAAACTTTTTTCACATTGTCATTATGGGGTGTTGTGTGTAGAATTCTGAGGAAAAAAATGAATTTAATCCATTTTGGAATAAGGCTGTAACATAACAAAATGTGGAAAAAGTGATTCGCTGTGAATACTTTCCGGATGCACTGTATACCAGAGACAATGCTTTGCAGTTACCATTCCAACAGATGGCGTATCACAAACATTAAAACTATGTTTCGGAATCCCAAATCAAATAACACATAACAGAGACATAAAGAATTGCATTTGTCATTCCCACAGATGGTACATCACGAACATTAGCAGCGCTTTTAAGAATTCCCTACCAAATGACATATAACATATTCATAAAATAATACATTGAAATAGTGAACTGCAAACATTAACGCTGGGGTCTATGCTGATTACGTAGATTTCAACCCTACATAGATAGGTAGCACAACTAGTGTAGTAATAAAATTCACTGCATTTTTCATTCCAACAGATGGCACATCACAAACATTCATAGTGCTTTTAGCAATCCGATATCAAATGATACGTAACAGAGACATAAAGAATTGCACTTGTCATTCCCACAGATGGCGCATCACAAATATTATCACTGCTTTTAGGAATCCCCTACCAAATGACATGTAACAGAGACATAGCTGTCAGATGGGCACAATGACATTTGTCCTTTTATTAAGACAATTATACAGGATGTGTGTGTCTATACATACTTAGGTAGGGAGATTTATATATATATGTATAAATATAAACTGTGTATATATTGTTTTTTTCAGTCCTGCCCCCATAAATTTCACATGAGCGACAGGACACCGCTGTGATTAGTTTTAAATCTCCTCTCTGCAGTTTCTAGAATAATTTTAATTTAATAAGGTGTGATTGAATGCATTTGCTCATTTTCTTATCTCCGTAATCAATGTAGAAAAGTTGCATAAATGATAACTAAATGCAGACGTTCGGTGGTTATGCGTGCTCGAGTGTCTGTGTTTTAATTAACACGGTGACTGCTCATGAATAATGAATTCTTCCTGTTTTTATATTGCTCATCTGAGCACAATTAAGAAGAAATTATCTTGGATTGTTTAAAGGTATGTCTGTTCAATAGCTGCCATGAAGCACGTTGGGAATGTTTGACTGATTAGCGGTACGTGATAAATTAAGGACAACCCATAGGAGAAAATAAAGAGAAGAGCAGACACACTCCAGGTAAGGCCCACAGGTGAGGCGAAGTCGAGGAGGTGAACTGACTGGATGTGAAAAGACGGCCATCTGAGAAGGTAAAGCGGGAGTCTGTTAAAGGATCTGGTTGTTCTGTTCTGGTTGTGGGGCCAAAAGCAAAATTAAGAAAGAAATGATAAATTAGGCGTCACACTGGTTACTGATGCTACCTCAAGGCTCCAACTCAATGGCTTCAGATCCCAGTCAGTGTCTCTGTGGACTCTGCAGCCTCTGTGGACGTAAGACAGGAAGAGTTCAATCAACAATCAATCATTTATTCAGTCACAGATGAGTATATGGATTCCACGTTGAAAAGCAGAAGAGCAAAGTTCCTTTTTTCGATCAGCTTGTAATAACTTTCCTCCTTCCCCTTCCTTATCAACTAGCATAATCTGAGCATTTCATCTTACATTGCGCAAATCGGCTAACCGTTTTTATTTTGTGTACAGATGGGGCCCTAAAGAAGGAAAAGTCATCCTTTCTGTGTCTAATGGACGATTTTCTAAAACTGGAAATTGTCCTTGGTCAGCTTACTGCACCCCTGTCTTATGACAGACACCTGTATGAATAACTTGCCGTTAGAGAAAAATAGCTTTGTCAGTTTTTTTAACCCGTAGTAACTTGCAAACAGTTATTTTTTCCTTCACACCACTCTCTGTTTCTGGGTTGGTTTTCCTCCCACAACCCCAAAAATGTTCAAATAGAATTAATGGGTGATTCCTACTTTCAAATTGTGAGTGGGTTCAATGGAGGAAATGGCATCCCATCCTTGCCTGGTTCCTGCCTTGTGCACTGTGTTACCAGAATAGGCTGCAGCCTCCAATGACTCTGCGTCTGATTAATCAGGTCTTATAATGTCAAGTCGTTTACTCTGAATCTGATTAATCAGGTCTTAAAATATCAGGTCTTAAAATATCAGGTCATTTACTCTGAATCTGATTAATCAGGTCTTATAATATCAGGTCATTTACTCTGAATCTGATTGATCAGATCTTAAAATATCAGGTTATTTACTCTGAATCTGATTAATCAGGTCTTAAAATATCAGTTCATTTACTCTGAATCTGATTAATCAGGTCTTAAAATATCAGGTCTTATAATATCAGGTCATTTACTCTGAATCTGATTAATCAGGTCTTATAATATCAGGTCATTTACTCTGAATCTGACTAATAAGGTCTTATAATATCAGGTCTTATAATATCAGGTCATTTACTCTGAATCTGATTAATCAGGTCTTAAAATATCAGGTCTTATAATATCAGGTCATTTACTCTGAATCTGATTAATCAGGTCTTAAAATATCAGGTCATTTACTCTGAATCTGATTAATCAGGTCTTATAATATCATGTCATTTACTCTGAATCTGACTAATCAGGTCTTATAATATCAGGTCATTTACTCTGAATCTGATTAATCAGGTCTTAAAATATCAGGTCATTTACTCTGAATCTGATTAATCAGTTCTTAAAATATCAGGTCATTTACTCTGAATCTGATTAATTGGGTCTTAAAATATCAGGTCATTTACTCTGAATCTGATTAATCAGGTCTTATAATATCAGGTCATTTACTCTGAATCTGACTAATCAGGTCTTATAATATCAGGTCTTATAATATCAGGTCATTTACTCTGAATCTGATTAATCAGGTCTTATAATATCAGGTCATTTACTCTGAATCTGATTAATCAGGTCTTAAAATATCAGGTCATTTACTCTGAATCTGATTAATCAGGTCTTAAAATTTCAGGTCATTTACTCTGAATCTGATTAATCAGGTCTTAAAATATCAGGTCATTTACTCTGAATCTGATTAATCAGGTCTTATAATATCAGGTCATTTACTCTGAATCTGATTAATCAGCTCTTGTAATATCAGGTAATTTACTTTGAATCTGATGTGATCAGTTTGAACGGCCTGTGAATAACGCAGTGCAGTAATTTATTTTACAAGTAATGAGGGCTTGAATGAATCTCTCAGTGTCCTTCACATTTAGCATCATATCTGAGGAGTCTCTAAATATGTCCTAGTGCGCTGCTTACTTGTTATGCTTGCTTAAGTTTGTTAGTATTTTTATTATTATAATTTTAAATGCATTTCATTGATTAAATGTTTTCATTCTGTATGTATTTAATTTATTTGTTCTGATGTTATTTGTTTATTTACTAGCTGTGCTAGATGTCTAAGGCTGGTTGAAACCTAAATAACCAACTAATTAACCTCAGAGTTAATGTTTGCAGTGCACTATCTACTGGAGTGCATGTAGTACTAAAATGTATTGCATTTGTCATTCCAACAGATGGTGCATCACAAACAATGGGTAGTAATAAAAAGGATTGCCACAAATGCTTGTGATGCGCCATCTGTAGGAATTAAAAATGTAAAGCATACAGCTCTGTTATATGCTGTTTGGCATTGTATTCATAACAAAAGTGTTAATGTCTGTGATGTGCCATGTGTTGGAATGAAAAATGAAATTCATTTTTATACTATAAAATTACTACAAATATTTTATACCAACAGAAATATGCCTGTGTAGGAAACGTGAGGTGCAGCAGCGACGAGCATTACCTCCCCTCCGACTGCGCTCTCCCTCACACACTGACGGGGTTGATGCATGCAATTGAAGCGTGCCTGTTGCTGTCTCTCTGTATGTTGCCAATATAAGGTTTGCAGACACATTTATTATACGCCCTGAGTTTCCACAGTCTGGCTAACATCTTTAATGAATGTGTGTGACATATTCAGTCTTGCTGATCGGACATTAAACCGCAGTGAAAAGACACAGGTGAGTGAAGCAGACAGTACCGGGCCACCCTGAAGGGGGCGCATGTGAGCCCAACAGATGCTCGTTGCTGCTGCTGCTGTTCTTCTATGCAGAGGCTCTTGAGCGGCAATAACTTAGCGATGAGATCCAAATCAATAAGTTTATCAGTAAACACTATCAACAAACTTATGGTAAAGGATGTAATACCATAATTATTAAATAATATTATTGCATGTAAATAACACTAAGGCACATTCCCAACATATAAATGCTAAACAGTACACTTTAAACAACATTGCGTCTTGACGTATAACAATACAATACTGTACAAGTCAAATCCAAATAAACCCACCTCTGGTCATGAACGCACACTTCGTGACTGATTTGGTATATTAGAAATTCTCAACTATTGCCATTTTAACTCCTTAAGGAAAGACAAACACACATGAATCTTACATCTTCACTAACATCCCATAATACGTGCTCTCGTGCATGCTGGGAGCCACACCTTAAAATATAAGCCGTGTCTCTTAATTATTGCCGTCTCTCTAACATACGACCAGTTTGACTTACAGGTGTGGTTATCATTCCGTCTTTGCCTTTCGTTGTTTGAGGCATGGCGGTGCAGTGGTTAGCACTGCTGCCTCACAGCTCACCTCACATTTTATGGCCACAGTAATCAAGTGCAGCATTGTTAACTGATGCTTCCTTAGTCCTAAGGGAAAATTAAAAGAGACTACTTCACCATTATAATCCACTCAATACTAATTCAGTTCTTCCTTCTTCATTGACTTCAATGCATCTTGCGGAGTTCTGGGATGTTCACAAACATTTTCACAATTTCACCAAACTCAGAATGTTGTAAGAAAGAAAGAAAGAAAGAAAGCAATATTTTGTAAGAAAGAAAGAAATATGTTGAAAGAAAGAAAGAAAAAATATGTTGAAAGAAAGAAAGAGAAAGAAAGAAAGAAAGAAATATGTTGAAAGAAAGAGAAAGAAAGAAAGAAAGCAATATTTTGTAAGAAAGAAAGAAAGAAATATGTTGAAAGAAAGAAAGCAATAAATATGTTGAAAGAAAGAAAGAAAGAAAGAAATATGTTGAAAGAAGGAAAGAAAGAAATATGTTGAAAGAAAGAAAGCAATATGTTGAAAGAAAGAAAGAAAAATAAAGAAAGAAAGAAAGAAAGAAAGAAAGAAAGAAAGAAAATATGTTGAAAGAAAGAAAGAAAACAATATGTTGAAAGAAAGAAAGCAATAAATATGTTGAAAGAAAGAAAGAAAGAAATATGTTGAAAGAAGGAAAGAAAGAAATATGTTGAAAGAAAGAAAGAAGGAAAGAAAGAAAGCAATAAATATGTTGAAAGAAAGAAAGAAAGAAAACAATGTTGAAAGAAGGAAAGAAAGAAAGAAAGAAAGCAATATGTTGTGACACATTTAATGATCTTTGCTCACATTTCATGTTGTTGTCACATTTCATTTTATTTCGATTTGTTTGCAGACTCCTTTATTTCCTTCTCTTTGAAATGTTTGCTCCTCGTGCAGCAGTTGCCTCTCCTCCACCCTGCCGTCAGCTCAATATTCGTGTAAATTAATGGAGTTTAGACCTTCTCACATTTGCATTTGGTGTATCTGTGTGTTTTTATTAGCATGTTAGCCACTAAGATGTCACCGTCACCGTCACCTTCCTGCCTATTAAAGCGCTCCAGTTTGAGCTGATTAGAGTTTTGCCCCTCTGATTCCACAGCTCCCCCCTGTGCCCCCCTGGACTGTAACATTTTTTCAGGCTTCAGATCATCAGGTCGTCCTTTCGAGGGTCTTCAGCTGTGGGTGAACTTTAACAACACGCCGTCCTCTGGGCTGTGGTCTTCTCTTGCAGTGTAGAGGTGGGCTGGGGGAGTGTGGCGCTTTTTTTTTTATTTTAGGTCTTAATTGTTCAAGTCGGGTGCATTGCAGTTGTGTTTTGCTATCAAGTGAATCTCCTTATCAGAAAACAAGAGGTGCTTGAGTTCCATTTTGGAAAACAAAAGGGGCCCGGTGGGAAAGAAAGGCCCCTCTTGTTGCTGTGAAGGAGACTGTCAGAAGAGAAGCGACCTCATCAACAGCAGCGTCAATTGACTAGTGCTGTCAATCAGGGGAAGATTACAGGGAGTGCTGGGCTCCCGTGGCGAGGGATCAGGAAGGTTACAAGGTCAGGGTAAACTTGATTAGGAGTCCATCTTCACAGGTCAAGCTGCCCTTCTGAAGAAGAAATGGAGTTCCTTCTTTTAATAAGCTCCATTATCACAGGTCCAGGACCTGTCGCTGCCTCTGTCCCCGTGGGCAGATAAGTAACAAAGCCTTTTTGAATTTCACAGCTGGCGCCTTTAATTGTGTCATCTTTTATTCCAGTGGGGATGGAGCTAAAAAAAAAATCTATCTCAGGGTTGATGTGCACAAGGAGAACATTTGAGAAACGGTAACCGAAAAGAAAATCAATGGATTGGCTGGAAGACACGTCTGCATAAATGAAATTAACTTGTGATCGATCAAATTGTGAAATGACGTAGCGAGTGGCAAAGCAAGCCTGTCCTGGGGCAATGGGCACTTCAGAATGGTTTGAGACGGCGGAGAGACTCTGTGAAAAACAGAAAAGACCACAGGTGGGGCAAACATGTCAGCGTCTCCATGATGTGGCCACTGCCGGGTGTAGTGACTCGATCAGGGGTGACGAATGAACGTGTTGTCTGGCACGTTAACAACACAAATCATATAAAGTGTTGTAGCAACGGCTACCTTTTTAAATAAAAAAAAAGCAGGGGAGTGACAGCTGGGGGGGCAAGTGGGCATCGAAAAGGTACACGTGGCATTTAAAAAGCGACTAACATTAGAGGGCTGTGTCCCTTGCAGATGCATTAATGAGATTAATACTTCAGAATGTGAGCACTGGCGAGGCCGGATTAAGACCTGCATGGACCCTAAACACTTAACACCTACCTGTTAAAAGATTCTGGTGCCCACATATGAGCTACACTCAGTCTCAGCGGGCGACTGGATGGGACAACCATCACGAACAAGACAAACACGATCACGTGAGTCTCGGTGGACCAGGTGACAGCTGCCAGATTTTAACCTTGTTGTATTCCCGAGACTAATAAATATCATCAACCTCTATTATTACTGTTTTATCATTAATTATATATATATATATATTATATATAGTCGCATGCGGCTGGGGGTGGAGCCTAGCCGAGACGCCCAGGAGGACCGGAGGAGGGCTTGTCCCTCCTCCAGACCGCGAGTGGGCGACCGCCCTGGTTGTATTGGGGGCCACGGGTAGAGGGCTTGGAAGCCCAACCCTGTAGGGGCCCATGAGCGGCGCCCCGGTGCCTGAGGAAACCTGGAGCCCAGCACTTCCGCCACACCAGGAAGTGCTGGGGGGAAGAAGACAGGGGACACCCGGAGGGCTTCCGGGTGCGCAGCTGGCACTTCCGCCACAGTGGGGCGTGTCTGCGGAGGAATGCCGGGAAGCAGCTGCAGCCCATCCGGGTTCCTATATAAGGGGCTGCCTCGCTTCATTCAGCGGCGGAAGTCGGGTGAAAGAAGGACGGAGCTGGAGAGAGGACTGGAGGCGGCCAGAAAGGCATTTGGACTGTGAGGCCTGGACTTTGGGAGATCGGTGCTGGAGGCACTGGGACGTGCACTGAATTGCAACTTGTAAATAGTGTAAATAAACGTGTGTTGGGTGCAACAAACGATGTCCGTCTGTCTGTGTCAGGGTCCCATTCCACAATATATATATATATATATATATATATATGGGGTTACGGTAAGGATAAAGGGGAGAGTAAGACTATCTAAACAACACAAGCACCAAAAAACATATATATATCCATCCATCCATTATCCAATACATATATATATACAGTATATATATATATAATATATATATATACAGTAATCCCTCGCTACTTTGCGGTTCACTTTTCGCGGATTCACGACTTCGCGGGTTTTTAAATATAGTAGTAGTATTTCCTAGTCTAAGAACAACAAAACAAGTTTGGTGACTAAGTGCGTTGTAACACGGGCTGTGATTGGTACATGGGAGGGAGACGACAAATCACAGCTTCCTGCTTTCTAATCGGGCCCGTGATTGGTGCTTTGACTGATGCCCAGATCCCACAGCATCTCCCCTTGTCTCTCTGTC
>JANRMT010062834.1:55623687-55638711 GCA_026402145.1 Polypterus bichir lapradei
TATCTATCTATCTATCTATCTATCTATCTATCTATCTATCTATCTATATAGTGCCATTCACATATATCTATCTATCTATTATATAGTGCCTTTCAAATCTATCAATCTATTACATAGTGCCTTTCATATCTATCTATCTATCTATCTACTATATAGTGCCTTTCACATCTATCTATCTATCTATCTATCTATCTATCGATATATCTATCTATTGTCACGCATGAGCACATAGGGAGCAGCTTGAGGACCCGATGCGCACTGTGACAAGTCTTGCCAGGGGACAATGGTGGGGTACTAACCTCTCTCTTTTTGTTTTCTCAGAAAGAACGAAGCACCGCCACCATAATGTCACCCGGACGACTAAAGAGCCACATCATTTCCGGGTCCCTTTCTACCCTCTGGTCCCTACTTGATGACGTCAGTTACCAATCCACCACTACGATTTTCCCAGCATCACACAAATCCCCAAAAATGCTGACTAGTTAGGGAAATATCTTCAAACCCGGCTAGAAACAACAGGGCAACATAAATAAATTGATTTATCTTCATAAAATAGCTCTGTTAACAAAATAAGCTCAGAGGAGCACAAGGCAAAAAGCACAGAAGACAAGGCCTTCAAAAACTGGCAAACTCAAAAAACAAACACAGCCCCAAAAATATGAACCCCAGAGTGGACAAAAGGCAGAACAGTCATAAAAAGATTAGAAACTCACCAGCTCCATGTGTGCATTCACAATGAACCTCAGGGGACTTTACAAGGCTAAGTTCAGACCCTTGCGGTGATGGGCAGGTTGCCCTACCTCTTGGGGGACCACCCACAACACACCCTAATATCCATTCATTATCCAACCCGCTATATCCTAACTATAGGGTCACAGGGGTCTGCTGGAGCCAATCCCAGCCAACATGGGGCACAAGGCAGGAAAAAAACCCCAGGCAGGGCACCAGCCCACCGCAGGGCACACCCACACACCAAGCACAATTTAGAATCGCAAATGCACCTAACCTGCATGTTGTTGGACTGTGGGAGGAAACCCACGCAGACACGGGGAGAACATGCAAACTCAGACCCGGGAAGCGAACCCAGGCCTCCTCACTGGGAGGCAGCAGCACTACCCACTGCACCACCCACACCCTAATATGCAGAAGCTAAGTAATCAACACCGATAACCTAAAACAAAATGGACAAAAATATGACATTTGAACCCCTGCCTGGGGAGGAACCGTGCCTGAAATTGAACAGTTTGGCCAGAATGGTCCCCAACAAAGTGATTAAAAGCCACCTTAAGCTCAATGAGTCATTTAAATGGAGTCGAATAACGGGAGAAAGAATGAGAGAGAGAGATGAGAGGTGAGATCAGAAGTGTTAGTGGCATTTTAAAGAAGGTAAGCAGGTCAAGTGTGGTCCAGAAACGGCCCACAAATGAAGGGCTTTCAGGTGTAAAGGGACACAAATAGGCGGGAACCTCGAGAAGCTCAATGTCTTGCGTTACTCGACATCAGTTGAATGGCATATCATGTGGCACATTACCAGTGAGTCAGGAGATGACAGACAAACAATAAACTAAAGTGATTTCAAAGCGCTCGTTAGTAATTATTACAAATACAAAACCAAACAATAAAATTACAAAGCTGAAAACTCAAAACAAAATGATCAAAAGACTGGAGAAAAAAGGAGTGGAGAGGAGGAGGAGGAGGAGATGACAAATGAAGGTCAATGTCAGTGCAGAAAGGCAGTGGTCGGAGGAGCCATAAATAAACCTCAGGTGCAACAGGGGAACTCATTAGAGCACCTGGGGTTTGGATCTTAATGAAGGGTCTCGCCGCTGCCTCCACCATCAAAGACTAAAGTCCCCTCAACAGGATGCAGGAGGGGAATAAACTGAGCTAAGAAAAGGCAGAGCAGAGAAATAACGGACAACCATAAAACAATCAGCAAAGCCGGAACTAAAACAGACCATTTAAGAAAAAAAGACAAAGGAATCCAAAAGTCCGCAGAGCGTTGAAAGATCAGCCTGGTTTGACTCTCTAGGAAGGAGATCCACACGAAGACAATGAACTCCGCTCCTCATCTCCGCTCATCTCATCTCAGAGAATTAAGGCTTTGGCCGCACCTGCACATCCAGTCCAAGGGCAGGCACAGAGACGGACCCCCAAGTCTGAGGGCACCTGATCTGAAGATGACTCCTCGCCACACTCGGGGGAGTCTGTGAGGGGCCTGAAGTGCCCTTCTTGCAAGTTTTCTGCCAGCCGTGGATTGAAGGCGTTGAGAGCTCAGACTGAGAGCTCCTGTGAAAGAAACCGAGACACCCCTGGGAGTCCATCATGTAGGCTTCTACAGAGAGAACAGGCGTAAGGATGGATGTGAGAGGCACTCTAGAGGGCGTACAGTAGGTAAATCACAATAAAAGGCACTATATGAAATATACTGTAGATAGATATGAAAATATGAGAGGTACTATAGAAAACATACTCTAGATAGACTACATGATAATATCATAAAGAAGTGGAATTTCACTAATGCTTAATGCATTTAAATATTATTATGACATTTTGTTTTTTTGAATTGTTTTTTTTATTTAAAACATATTGCCACCATTTTCTTTATCTGTGTTTTCACACTTCCCACCATTTTGGGTTTGTTTCCTGTGACTTCAGACAGTCTGACTTTTTTTAAATGATTTGACCTTTGACCTCAAAAATGTCCTGCTGGCTTGAACCCAATTGTCTGATTTGGGATTTGGCCATAATAGGTAGATGAGAAAGGCACTATATAATAGTAAAGATAGGTGTGAATGTACAGGCATTTCATAAAACTGCAAATAAATTCAAATGAAAGGCTCTATATAAAATACACTATATATGGATAAATATGAAAGGCACTATATAATAGAGAGATACAAATATTTATTTTAAAAATAATCAAATAATGAGATAAAATACAGTACCTTAATTAACAAAAATTTATTTATTTTAGAAAAGAGAAATGCATTTCTAATATATTTTTCTTCAACTAAGTTCCATAAAGCACTCCATTATGCCATTGATTTGAAAGGCACTATATAAGTAGGAGCTACACAATGTCTCCTATTCTTTTCTTCAGTTTATGCATATATTGGTATGAAAGACATTTTAAAATAGATAGATGTGAAATGCGATAGATAGATAGATAGATAGATAGATGTGAAAGGCACTATATAATAGATAGACAGACAGATAGATAGATATTTATTTTTTTATTTTTAAAATGACCTTTATTGTGAACATAAAAACAAAATTATTAACAATATACACAGTCAAATGACAAACAAGCCCAATATTACACTCCTCCTACTCCACACAGATAGATAGATGTGAAAGGCACTATATTGTGGATAGGTAGATTGATCTGAAAGGCACTATATGATGCATAAATAAATAGTGAGATACTAAAGGCACTATATGATAGATAGATAGATAGATGTGAAAGGCACTATATGATAGATAGATAGATAGATAGATGTGAAAGGCACTATATAAGTAGGAGCTACACAATGTCTCCAATTCTTTTCTTCAGTTTATGCATATATTGATATGAAAGACATTTTAAAATAGATAGATGTGAAATGCGATAGACAGATAGATGTGAAAGGCACTATATAATAGATAGATAGATAGATAGATAGATATTTTTTTATTTTTAAAATGACCTTTATTGTGAACATAAAAACAAAAATATTAACAATATTCACAGTCAAATGACAAACAAGCCCAATATTACACTCCTCCTACTCCGCACAGATAGATAGATAGATGTGAAAGGCGCTATATAATAGATAGATAGATTGATAGATAGATAGATAATAATAATTCTTTGTATTTATATAGGGCTAGATGTGCAAGGCACTATATGGCAGATTGATGGCCTTCCTTTACCACACACAAACTCTCCCAAGCTATTGGGTCACTTAACTATGTCAATAAAACAGAAGCCCCTCTGACCCCGTCACAGCCTCGCTGGCCACCAGAAGTCCATTTTTCTCTAACGTGTAATCTGGTGGGCCGGTGCAGCTGCCTGGTGATTCTCCACCTTTCTGTGGATTCTTTTTCTGTCTAAATCTTTGATTATCTTGTGAAGTGAGGATAAAGCAGGCAATGGCAGAGTTAATGTGGGCAATAAAAAATCCGCAGCATTCTTTGTGAATTTACTGTTTTCTTCCAACCTATTGTGGTCTGGGAAATGTGCAGATGCAGCACACAAAGCCCCCGGAGTTTCGAGGCAGGCGAGGAGCAGCTGCAGCAGGCTATTGATTTTCAGATCAGAGTAACAATAAGCTTATGTCATGTCGTGCTTTGCCAGGCCTTAGTGTGTAACCGTCCGGACTCAACTGTGGACCTCCTCAACAACCTGCTCTTCCATATACAGTAAGGCAAGAAGCCCCTTGCAGATGCATTTCTCCAGGCTGCTGCTATTCCAGAATAAATATTTTCTGTAATCTGCCGGGGACTGGCATTTCTGAAGCATTTCCCTGTGAACCTGAGAGTATCATGGTAAGCACCCTCTCCCAGTTTTCACACATTTGTTCTGCCCTGGGCACCAGGAAGCCGCCATTGTTTGACTTAAGTGTAGTCAGGTCGCGACAGACAGGCCTTTTTAGCACTGATAGACGCTTCGCTTTTCCTGTCCGCAGTTTCTCATGCAAGTGCGTCTTACGGACGTGGCGCTCCGAGAACGGGTTTCCTGGTGGTTTGGTTGTAACAAAAGCTTGATGGCCTGTCTGACTTGTTTTTTGTGGTGGTGGTGTGTGTGTGTGTGTGGGGGGGCGGGGGGGGGGGGGGGGGGGGGGGGCCCGGGGGAGGGTGTTTATTACAATGCTTTTGTCATGCTTGGTTGATTAACTCTGAAAAATAACACTGGGGTCTCAATAACAGCTACAGGTGGTACCTTGGGATTCACTTTATCTGGGAGACCACCAGGACGGTGAGGATTTCCTCTGTCTGGTAGCAGGCAAATTCTCATAACATGTGTAATAATTAAAATAAAAAATATAATTATCACCTTAATAATAATAATAATAATACTAGGGCAGCATGGCGGTGCACTGGCTGGCACTGCTGCCCTATAGCTTCAGAGGCCAAAGTTCAGATTCTAGCCTGGGCACTGCCCATGTGCGGTTTGCCCAAAAATGACATAAAAAATTAAATAATCATTCAAAATGAATTAAAACAATGAAGGAACAGTGTTTTAGGTCTTGTTTTTTTGGTTATTTGATAAAATCATTTTATATGAAGGAAGCCTGAGGTTTACAGTCGTCTAATCCCATGAAGAACATTTTAGAGAAGTTTTGTACTTCATGAGCCTGAGCCCCATTTTGGGACTGTGCAGGCAGAAACCCTGCCATTTGAGTGAAGTGCTAGGCTACCTGGGGTGAGGCCTGCTCTGGACTTCTGGTTTGGCTTTTGCTTCATTTTGAGGTCCTTTTTGTCATTTTTGTGCTACTGAAACACAACAAAACTGAATTGGATTAAAATAGATTTAAAAATGAATGAGTGAATGGGGGGTGGCATGGTGGCGCAGTGGGTAGCGCTGCTGCCTCGCAGTTAGAAGACCAGGGTTCACTTCCCGGGTCCTCCCTGCGTGGAGTTTGCTTGTTCTCCCCATGTCTGTGTGGGTTTTCTCCCACAGTCCAAAGACATGCAGGTTAGGTGTGTTGGCAATTCTAAATTTCCCCTAGTGTGTGCTTGGTGTGTGTGTGGGTGGGTTGGCGCCCTGCCCGGGGTTTGTTTCCTGCCTCACTCCTTGTGTTGGCTGGGATTGGCTCCAGCAGACCCCTATAACCCTGTAGTTAGGATATAGCAGGTTGGATAATGGATGAATGAATGAATGGATCTGTCACTATCAGAATAATAATTGTTAATCATCATAAACCCATTAGCAAATATTAACACCATTTTGACCATATTGTCAATATTCTCCTATTGCTACTACTACCAGTAATAGTGTTCATAATTATCACCATGCCCTGTGACACACTGATGCCCTGTCCAGGGCCACTTTCTGTCATTGTACCCAGTGCTGCCAGGATAGGATTGAGCACCCCATGATCCTGTATTGGGTTAAGTGGAAGAATGTTATCTTATCATCATTACCACCTTTGCCCAGTCAAGGACTGGCACGTGGTTTGTACCCGACACTCACAGGATAAACTCTGGCAAACTGAATTGGATAAAAATAGGCTCCAAAATAGAGAGTTGAATGGGTCGTCCTAATTTTTTAACCATACTCTGGTTATGTAGTGAGAGGCTTTCCTTCTCAGTCTTCACTAGGCCTCCAGACTGGCTGAGGAGCAAGCCAGAATCCACACCAGTCCACCCAAGCACAGGCACACTTGACTCAGGCAGTTCCCAGGGAAGACCTGCTGGCTTCAAGGGTAGATGGCTGTCTAAATGGGAAACTGGCCACAAAACGAACAGTCCCCAAATAACATTAACTAATGCCTTTAGAGGGAGAGGGTCACCGTAAACCTCTGGCAGCATAATAAGGGCAGACAAAGAATCTCTATAAACGTAAAAGGGTTTAAATCTCAAAAAGGCTCAGAAACTCCAAAAAGAGTTGTAGCGTGTGGCTGGGGCCCTTGCCCGGCCAGGACGCCTCCACGCTGGGAGGACCAGGGGAGCAAGCGTATGCCAGTATGTTACCTACTCCGGGACAGTAGATGGCAAGCCCCCTGGGTTGCAGTGGTGCCTCGGACTCCCGCAGGACTTCATTGGAGTTGGTGTTTGGTGCAGCCCTGTTGGGATCCGGAGGTGCCACCAGGGGGTGCTGCAGTTGGAGTTGCTGAGTCCTTATAGGCACTCCTTCCGCCACACCGGGAACTGCTGCTGGAAATGATGTCATCAGGCACCTGGAGCACTTCTGGGGGCATTATAAAAGGAGCCAGCAGCCACTACTCCAGAGGCCAGAGTCGGGAGGAGGAAGACGAAGCTTGCGGAGGAGCAGTGGAGGAAGAGTAAGAGAAATATAAAAGTATTGTGTGGTGTTGTGCTTATGGGACTGTGTTGGGACCGTGGAAAACGAGGAAGGCGTTGCCCTCAGGTGAAGAAAAGAAATTAAACATTTATTTGTTTTTAAAACTGTGCCTCTGGTGTCTGTCTGTGTCGGGTTGGGTGGCTGGCAAGCCCCCTAGAGTTGTCACAGGGTATAAGACCAAAGACAATCTGCTAGGAACCAAAGTCCCCATAGAGTATCCAAAGAGAAAGATCAAAAAACAAAGCATAAGTCAGATTTCCAGTAAATAATAAATCATAAAACTGAAGAGAACTCACCACATGAAGCATATAAGGCGAAATGTGTCAAATCTATAGGGTGGAGGGGGCAGGTCAACGTGGAGACAGACAGGTGGTCCTGCCTCTTTGGGAACCACCCACAAAACACAAGGGACGTCACAGAATATGAATACACAGTCAGTCAGTCATTGTCCAACCCCCTATATCCTAACATCCCAGGGTGCAAGGCAGGAACAAATCCTGGGCAAGGCGCCAGCCCACCGCCGGGCACACCCATACACCAAGCATACACTAGGGACAATTAGAATCACCAATCCACCTAACCTGCATGTCTTTGGACTGTGGGAGGAAACCCACGCAGACACGGGGACAACATGCAGACTCCACACAGGGTGGACCCAGGAAGTGAACCCCCAGCTCTCCTTACTGTGAGGCAGCAACGCTACCACTGCGCCACCATGCCACCCGTGTAAAAACATAACTACACAATAATGGAAAATTGTACACGTTACGTAAATAAACACAGACGTGGACCAGAGGAACCCACAATTGTCTAACTTGAAACCGATGAGAGTGTTTGGCAGACATTCTTGTTTAGTCTGTATTTAACTAGAATTAGACTTTGCTTTAGAGTTTGGATTCAAGAGAATATTTAAAATAACACAAACGAGTATGGCTTGAACAAAGATGGTGGACTCTTCACCTTGTATTTGGTTGTCCATCCTTTAGAGTTGGCAATCCCTGTTTCCTGGAGCTCTCTGTGAGACGTCTGCACCTGTCCATAGGTAGTTTGGCCCACTCAACCTGAGCAGACTGCTCCAGCTGTGGCCGGTTTGAAGGGGGTCTTCTCCAGACTGAATGTTTCAGGTCTTTCCCCAGATGTTTGATGGGATTCAAATCAGGGCTCCTACTTGGAGAATGACCCAAGTGTTGGTTTTCACAAAGTTTGCCGCTTCAGTGTTTTTAGATCTTTTTGGTCAGATGTTTCTCTGGTGCACTGAAGCAGAATGACAAGCAGTTCAGAAGTTTCAAAGGCTTTTATTGACAATGACATAATGTTTATGCAAGGAGCCCATATTTGCAGTGTTGGCCCTTCTTTCTTTTTCAGGACCTCTGCAATCCACCCTGGTAGGCTGGCAATCAACTTCTGGGCCAAATCCTGACTGATGGCAGCTACCCATTCTTACATAATCAGAATTGGTGGGTTTTTGTTTGTCCACCTGCCTCTTAACCCAGTTGCAGTGTCATGGGATGTGAGAGACAATCCTGGTAGCGCTTGGTGCAAAACAGGAAACAGTCCTGGATGGGGGCATCTGTCTATCAGGGGGCTTTTCATTTTCATACTACAAATAAATAAGAATCAGGCATTCACATTACAGGATGTTCATTCAGGACGTTTATCACATTTCGCCACAACTTCCTGCTGTTATACAACATGCACACTCAGTCCCACGGGGACAGAATCCTGGCAGAGTCATACATGGCAGGTATCCCAACCTAGAAGTTCTCATGAGCCCACCGGATTGTTCTGAGAAAGAATAATTCCATTAGCATGGCAGTACGCTGACTGGTACAGATGCCTTAGAAGGCCATCCCCATGAGTTTTGTCCAGTGCCTTCACTCTCCCAAGGCCCATAACACACTGGCCAGGTGAGGAGGACAAAACCTTTTATTTCTGCTGGCACTTCCAGGCAGGTAGCTCAAGTGCAAGGTTCATTCCATTTTCTAATAAATCCCCTTTTCTAATTTTAGCTTGACATTTAATTGGGACGATGTACAAGTAAAATTTAAAGCCAATAATAAAAGGGCCAGAGAGCTGGCTGAATCCTGGTTATCAAATGAGAACGCCATCAACAGACACTTGGACATAAATCCAGCATATGCAAACTTACGAAGAACTTATTCATAATAAACAAGACTTTACACCCAATAACCCCCCCCACCCCTGACCACACGGACTTAGCCACCCCCCCGTAAGTTACTGCTATATATTGCCTTTGATTCTTGTAAGTCTAAGCATTATCCTCTGATGGAGACCCCTGGTAGGGGTTGAAAGCTCAGGAATAAACTACTACTTATCATAACTACTTTATGATACGCGATTCATTTTCTCCCTTTGTGGATCTCCAGCTGCAAGTATGCAAACCGTATCACAGACCTTCTCTTCCATATATATTTAAACTGCTGAAAAAAATTAAGGGAAAACAAATCAGATTTCAATGGGAAAAAAAAAATCCTGCTGGCTATCTCTGCTGCTAAGGACTGATGTGGTAATGTGTTAGGAACGAAAGGATGGCACATCGTCTGATGGCAATGAAAATGATGAACGTACAGAGGGCTAAATTCAAAGACACCCCGAAAATCAAAGGGAAAAAATGATGCAGCGGCAGGCAGGCAGGCGAGTCCATTTGGCCAAAATGTCATTGCAGCAACTCCAAATCGTACTCAGTAGTTTGTATGCCCGCTACCTACCCCCCCCTCCCCCCCCCCATTCCCCATGCCTGACAATGTCCTAATGAGATGAAGGATGGTGTCCTGGGCGATCTCCTCCCAGATCTGGACCAGGGCATCGCTGAGCTCCTGGACAGGCTGTGGCGTCGGATGGACTGAAACATAATGTTCCACCCAGAGGTGTTCTATTGAATTGAGGTCACGCGAGTGAGCGTGGGGGGGTGGGGTGGAGGGGGGGTTTGGTGCCAGTCAATGGTATCAATTCCTTCATCCTCTCGCCACATGAGGCCGGGCATTGTTGTGCACCAGGAGGAACCAGCATGGATCCAAGGATTTCATCCCGATGCCTAATGGCAGTCAAGGTGCCGTTGTCTATCCTCTAGAGGTCTATGTGTCCCTCCATGGATATGCCTCCCCAGACTGACCATCACTGACCCACCACCAAACCGGTCAGGCTGAACGATGTTACAGGTACCATAACGTTCTCCACGGCTTCTCCAGACCCTTTCACGTCTTGTCACCTGTGCTCAGGGTGAACCTGCTCTCATCTGTGAAAAGCACAGGGCACCAGTGGTGGACCTGCCAATTCTGGTATTCTATGGCAAATGCCAATCGAGCTTCACGGTGCCCACTAGAGGATGTCGGGCCCTCAGGCCACCCTCACGAAGTCTGTTTCTGATTGTTTGGTCAGAGACATTCACACCAGTGGCCTGCCTGCTGGATATCATTTTGTAGGCTCTGCAAGTGCTCATCCTGTTCCTCCTTGGCCAAAGGAGCAGATACTGGTGGGTCCTGCTGATGGGTTAAGGACCTTCTGTCCAGCTCTCCTAGAGTTTGTCTCCTGGAATCTCCTCCATGCCCTTGAGACTGTGCTGGGAGACACAGCAAACCTTCTGGCAATGCCACGTATTGATGTGCCTACCACCCTGCAGAGGTTGAACTACCTGTGCTACCTCTGTAGGGTCCAGGTATGGCCTCATGCTACCAGTAGTGACACTGACCGTAGCCAAATACAAAACAAGTGACAAAACAGATGAGGAGGAAAAATGTCAGTGACCTCCACCTGTTAAGCCATTCATTCCTGTTTTGGGGGTCGTCTAGTGCCCCTCTAGTGTACCAAAGCAGCTGAAACTTATGAACAAGCCCCTCTGCTACTTAACTGAGCAGATCAATAGTCCAGAAGTGTCATTGACTTGATGCTGTACTCTCATTCAAAAGTTGGCCTTTCATTTTTTTTGAGCAATATATATATATCCATCCATCCATTATCCAACCCGCTATATCCTAACTACAGGGTCACGGGGGGCTGCTGGAGCCAATCCCAGCCAACACAGGGCACAAGGCAGGAAACAAACCCCGGGCAGGGCGCCAGCCCATCGCAAGGCACATATACATATACATATACATATACATCCATCCATTATCCAACCCGCTATTTCCTAACTACAGGGTCACGGGAGTCTGCTGGAGCCAATCGCAGCCAACACAGGGCACAAGGCAGGAAACAAACCCCGGGCAGGGTGCCAGCCCATCGCAAGGCACATATACATATACATACATACTGCCCACACTGTTTTAGATCAGACACAAACGGATGTGGATACTTTCACCAGGCACTGTAGATGGAAGCCTTTCCAACAATCTTCTGAGATTGCATACTAAGATCATTACGCCAGGCTTTATGGTATCCGTACAATTTGACCCTCTGAAGAACGATGTGATATTTCACCAAATTAAAGGAGTCAAACCACCTCTTATTTTAAGTTTAATCCAAGAGTTTGGACCTTAGCTGCTGGCAGTGTAGTGAGCCCACTGCTCACTAACCTGACCCTGCGTCCGTTGCCTAATTTTCACCCTACATAGACACCACTGCCACACGGGTGAACCACACATAACATTTAATGACAGCGCCCAATCTGTTGTGTGTATGTGTGCACCAGTGATGACTCAAAACTGAATTTAGCAAAAAAGAATATTAAGACATAAGGTGTTTTGCCACAAGTGAAATTCGTGTTGTTCGCACACAGAGGTAATTTCATCTCATCTGCAAATGTTTCTCACCGTGTGCAAACGTGAGGTAAAGTGTATTTTGAAGCTGAGCGTGTTGAGCAACTTACCTGAGAGCACTTCGGAGATGCTGCTGAAATGCATTGTCCTGGGTATGTGCCCGAAGCTGCTGGGCCTCTGGAAAGGATCCTGGCTTGGATTAGCTTATAGAACTGGGGAAACCTTACAAAAATACAAATATAATAATGTCAATTAATAATATAAAACCATTAATGCGTAATCAGAATACATGAAAGTGTATGAAACAAACTTCTAAATAGATAAAACGATAATTATGAGACAATGCATGCTAAGCACACCTCAATGAGAAGAAAATGTAATTTCCGACTGGGCCTTGTGGAGCCTGGGCCTACCCCAGACATCACCAGAGTCTGTTCTTGGGGTCACTGAGGTGTGGTCCGTCCAACCCATTTAGCTAGAATTGAGAGCTTAAAGCTTCAGTTCTCTGCTTAATTACTTTTCTCTTCCTTCACAGACCTGGCAAATATTGGCATAGGGACCCTGATGCCATAGTGACATCCCATTATGGGAGCGAGTGGTAGGTGGACTTGTGAAGGGAAGATTTCACTGAAATGGCACAGAAACAGCACTGCGTTCCTGTTGAGGTCATGGGCTGGTTTGATGAGCCTCCACCACAGAGAAAATGCCTGTGTCACCTATGCCAGGGACGGGGCCGCTCACAATAGTGACAGCAGCGTGGACTGATCACATTTAGCACAAACAAACAAAAGACGGAGAACTTCACAGGAAGAGATAAAGGGCTAGGCCAGGCAGATTTATGCTGCCGAAGATAAGCTATTTTTGTATTTTCAATACAACTGTCGATTGTTCAATTCATCAACCTATTTTTGGTATCATTTTTTAAATAGACAGAACGGGGGGCACAGCATCAGGACACTTGGTGCCCAGGACGTGGAATGCGGACACAGGCAAAGCGTAACGTCTTTTGATATCAGCATCTGTCACAGTTCTGTATAAGGGGACACCAGGAGACATCTTTGTATTTTTGTCACCAGCCAGGAAGAAAAACATCCATCCATCCACAACTCTGAAGGGTACCAAACAGCCATTCATCAGAAAATAAATTACAAGAAAAGCACTGTGTGTGTGTGTGTGTATGTATTTATGCTGTGTCTATATCCACCATAACAAAAGAATAAGTGTCTGTTGTGTCTGTCTGTGTGTCTGTCCACTTGTAACGTCTCTACCTTTCCAAAAGACACCACATCACAAACATTTTTAGCGTTTTAGTAATAAAATGCATTGCATTGATAATTCCAACAGATGGTGTATCAGAAACATTAACAATGCCGTTATGAATCCCATACTAAATGGCATATAACACAGACATGTGTATTGCATGACACACTGCAAACATTAACCCTGAGGTCTTGGTGACATGTGTAGTTGAATTCAGAAGTTTCCATCCAATTGGGGTGAATTCTTTCAAACTCACTCTATGAGCCCCCCACTGATTTTACAATAACAAATTATACATTTTGCGTATCGTTTGAGATGTCGACTGTGTGAGAGCTCTGAGTGTCTCACTCCTTTATTGCCCACATCACAATACCAGCGGATCACAAGTTCACATGCACTTTGTTCATATTTGGTGGCATTGCCTGTAAATTGTTTAACTTGAGCCACACATTTTGGGTCTCCTTCCACGAGCTTCTCACAATAAGTTGCTGGAATACTGGCCCATTTCTCCCAACTGAACTGGTAGAACTGGGACAGGTTTGTAGGCCTCCTTACTCGCACACCATAAATGTTCAATCGGTTTGAGGTCAGGACTTTGTGATGGCCGCTCCGATACCTTGACTTTATTCTCCCTAAGACAGATTGCCACAACTTTGGGGTCCTTTTGTCCATTTGGAAGACCCATTTGTGACTGAGCTTCAACGTCCTTGCTGAACTCTTGAGATGTCGCTGCAGTTTATCTCCATCATTTTCCTTCCTTATTATGCCAACTTTTTGTGAAGTGCACCAGTAAGCCTCGGAAGCCCCCCCAACATGATGCTCCCACCCCAATGCTTGACTGTTGGGATGGTGGTCTTTGGCTTGCATGCTTTACCTGTTTTCATCCAAACCTAACGGTGGTGATTATGGCTAAACAGTTTTGGATTTATCAGCCCAGAGGACATTTCTCTAGAAAGTCAGATCGTTGTCCCCAAGTGTCATTGCAAACTGTAGTCTGGCTTTAAGATGGTGGCTTTGGAGCAGTGGGCTTCTTCCAGGCTGAGAAGTCATTCAGGTGATGTCGATGTCGGACTCTTTGTTACTGTGGATATCGAGACCTGTCTACTGTGTCCTCCTCCATCTTCATGAGGTCTTTGGCTGTTGTTCTGGGATTGATTTGCACTTTTCATACCAAACTCTGTTCTCCTTTAGAAGACACAATGTGTCTCCTTCCCGAGTGGTATGATGGCTGGGTGGTCCCAGGGTGTTTATACTCGTATATTATTGTTTGTATAGATGAGCCTTCGGGTATTTATGAATTGTTAACAAGGAGGAACCAGATGTGTGGAGCTCATCTAAGGTCTTGGCTGATTTCTTTGGATTTTCCATATTATGTCAAGCAAAGAGGCGGTGAGTTTGATGGTCGGCCTTAACATCCATCCACATGTTGACTCCAGTTAAGATACTTGGCAATCAGAAGCTAATTGTCAAAGTCTTGACATCATTTTCTTTTTTTTTTAATTTTATCGATTTTATTTTAATTATTCCATACAAATAGATCAATTTTTACAAAAAAATAGGATAGAAAACAAATCAACCCCACCCCTGAGAAAGAGAGCATGGCCAACGGAGTAAAACTTAAAACCAGTAAAAATGAATAAATAGGCGGATAAAGATAAATGGAGAAGAAAAAGAAATGGAGAGAGAATCTGCTTCCTCAGTGCTTTAAGAGCTTTACAAGAACTATTGACACCCTTAAACCAGCTTCCAGCCCCCTCGATATTGTACCACCATGTCTCTTAGTGGAAGCCTTTGATGTGTTGGGCCCGTCTTTACTAGCCATTATAAATGATAGTTCTATTAGTTTGGGGGTTGTGCCCTCATTTTTTAAACATGCTGCAGTCCGTCCCCATCTAAAAAAGGCAGGATTAGATCCTGGAGTTTTAACCAACTTTCGTCCAATTTCCCAGCTCCCATTTCTGGCTAAAACACTAGAAAAAATTATTTATAATCAATTGGTCAATCACCTCAACTCCAATAATTTATTTGAGACCTACCAAT
>JANRMT010062834.1:55663085-55706753 GCA_026402145.1 Polypterus bichir lapradei
GCCATGTGTTGGAATGAGAAATGCAATGCAAAATGTCTCTGTTATATGCCACTTGGTTTGGGATTTGTAAAAGTAGTGTTAATGTTTATGACACACCATCTGTTGGAATGACATAGTCAACTCATTTTATTACTTTAAATATTTGTGATGCACCATCTTTTGGAAAGACAGAGACATAGAAACCAGACAGACACCCAGACACAACTGACACTTATCATTTTGTTAAGGTGGATAGCTGTGCTACCTGTCTTAGATGGTCTGAAATCAAGGTAATCAATTTAGACCTCAATGTTAACGTTTCTAGTGCACCATCTATTGGAATGTATTTTGTAATGAATGGAGTAAAACATTACATTGCATTTTTCATTCCAACACATGGTGCATCACAAATATTTGTTGTAATAAAATGCAGGATTACAAATGTCTGTGCTGTTCTGTTATATGTCATTTAGTACAATGATTTGTTAAAGCAGTGTCAATGTCTATAAGGCACCATCTGTTGGAGTGACAAATGCAGTGCATCTTTTTACTAAAAATGTTTGTGGTATGCCATCTGTTGGAATGACAAAAGCAATGGAGTTTTTACTAAATATATTTGTGGTGCGTCATCTGTTGGAGTGACAAGTTCAATGCACTTTGTTTTTACTAAAAATATTTGTGATGCACCATCCTTTGGAATGACAGAGACATAGCAACCAGATGGACACACAGACAGACACATTGACACTTATCCTTTTATTAAGGTAGATAGCTGTGCTGCCTGTCTAAGATAGAGAGAAATCAAAGTAATCAATGTAGACCTCAATATTAATGTTTCCAGTGCACCATCTATTGAAATATATTTTGTAATGAATGGAGTAAAAAAAAGCATTGCACTTGCCATTTCAACACATGGTGCATCACAAACATTTGTATTCATAAAATGCATGACTACAAATGTTTGTGATGCTCCATCTGTTGGAAGGGCAAATGAAGTCCATAAGTCTCTGTTATGTGCCATTTAGTATGGTGATTTGTAAAAGCAGTGTCAGTGCGTGCTACGCATCATCTGTTGGGATGACAAATGCAATGTGTTTTATTACAAAAAATATCTGTGATGCACAATCTATCGGAATGACAGATGTAATGCATTTTATTACTAGAAATGTTTGTGGTGTGCCATCTGTTGGAATGACAAATGTACCATATTTTATTAATAAAAATGTTTGTGGTGTACCATCTGTTGGAATGACAAATGTAACGTATTTTATTACGAAAAATGTTTGTGGTGTGCTTATCTGTTGGAATGGCAAATGTAACGTATTTTATTGTTAAAACATTTTGTGTTGTGCCATCTGTTGGAAATGCAAATGTATTGTATTTGATCACTAAAAATGTTTGTGATGCGCCATCTTTTGGAATGACAGAGGCATAGAAACCAAACGGACACACAGACCAACACACAAACACGTCCTGTCAAAGACAGTTTAAGTTTTTAAGGTTTACCTCCGCACCCCATAGCCTCCAATGTGAAGCTCCAGTGCAGGCAAGATCTTTTTTTTTAACTTACAGAACACTATTAATGTTACAGCACAATTTCACATGGCAAGTGCATATGTAGCGTGTTTGTGAAGAAGTAACTTCGACTGATACTTTAAGGCTAAAGCCAGGAGGCATTTTTTCATGTAAAGAGCTGTGGGACTCTGGAACAAACTACCGAGTAGTGGACAACCTTTAAGAAGAATGTGGATGATATATTGGGAAATTTTAGCTATTAGCTAAACAAAGGGGGCTTGAGGGCCTGAAGGGCCTCCTCTCGTTTCTCAAATTTGAATGTTCTTTTCAGTGATCTGTGAAGTATGTAGTTGTGTTTGACTGTTACCTTCAGTTAAACAGCCTGTGCTCGGCGAAATTGAAAGGAATTGTCAGATAGAACTTACCAACAACAGCTCCATCACCATGAGCATCCAGTTCTTCATAGCCATCATCGAGTCCATTCCGATCTCATCCAGTTTGCTGCTGCCTCTGTCCGGGTGCTGAGTCCAATCTGTAGTGCATCAGCAGAACCAGTGAAAGCATCATAAGCTGTAATTTACTGCACGTGCAAGTCCAATATGAGTCCAGGATAAGGAAGTGGGCCACAAAAATCATTCACTCAGGACATCACCTCTTTCAGACACTTCAATTCGCCAAAACCTCTCTGTGCAGTGAAAGCTAAAAACAACACGTCATCTAAAAATCTGCAGTTACTCTAAGGTTCTTCTCCATCGTGTTTGGGACAAAGACACCCTTTTTCTTTGATTTTCCCCTCTTCGTGATTAAAGTGCACATTGCAGACTTTCATTGAAGGGGATTTGCAGGGATTTTGGTCACACGACACTTTTCCTACATGCCAATGGGCGCCCCCCCCCCATGTCAGGGCACCATAATATTTGGGACAATCGGTGTCCCAGGTATTTGTGATTCCTCAGGTGAGTTTCATGGCTTTATTTGATACCCCAGCTTGCTGCTACCCTTTGGAGTCTGTAGCTGCCATTGTTCAACATGAGGACAAGAGCTGTGCCCATGAAAGTCAAAGAAGCCATCATGTGGCTGACAAACAAGAATCAAACCATTGGAGACATCAAGAAAACCTTAGGATGACCAAAATCAGCTGTCTGGAATATCCTGAAAAAGAAAGAACACACTGGTGGGCTCAGTAATCACAAAGTGGGGCTGGTAGGCCAAGGAAGACCACCACTTCTGAGGAAAGTCAAATCCTCACTATGGTGAAGAAAAAGCAACAAACACCTGTCTGACAGATCATACACAGTCTTCAGGGGGCCGATGTGTGTGTCAGAGAGGACTATCAGCAGAGGAGTTCATGAACAGAAACACAGAGAAGGCCACACTGCAAGACAGAGAGCACTAAAACAGGATGGCCGGACTACAGTTTGTGACAAAGGACATCAAGGAGCCTGCAGAAATCTGGGAAAAGGTCTTGAGGGCAGATGAGACAAAGATGAACCTCACCAGAGTGACAATACAATTCAATACAATTTATTTTTGTACAGCCCAAAATCACACAAGAAGTGCCGCAATGGGCTTTAGCAGACCCTACCTCTTGACAGCCCCCCAGCCTTGACTCTGTAAGAAGATATGAAAAACTCCCTTGTAGGGAAAAAAATGGAAGAAACCTCAGGAAAGGCAGTTTAAAGAGATCCCTTTCCAGGTAGGTTGGGCGTGCAGTGGTTGTCAAAAAAAAAATGGGGTCAATACAATACAATACACATAACAGAACACAAGTAATCCTCAATACAATATAATAGTGAAATAAAAATATTACAAGTACAGAGCAGAATTCAACAGTAGATGATATCACATAATACGAGTCCTGGAGACCTCGGCCATCAAGCTGCCTCCCCCTATTGGCCATTCCACAGCTGAGACAGCCAATCCTATGAAAGGACCCCTCTACCCAACGATTCCTGCGATCCTCCATCACAGATGACTTTACCTTAGGCAAGCAGAAAAACTTGGCAGGTGGGCAATGGCACCAAGTGCCACATTTAATTACCGAAAAGAGAAACAGAATAGGTGAGGGTTAGTAACAAATTCTAACTATCATGTTACTTATGTTTTAGTGCTAATGACTGACAACAGAGATGCAGTCTGTGCAGTTAATCAGCAGCTCTAGTCAGGGCTGGCTAAACTGAAGTTGTGAGTCTTCAGCCAGGATTTGAAAGCTGAGAGCGAAGGGTCATCTCTTATAATACCAGGCAGACCACTCCACAGTTTAGGGGCCCCCTGTAACTAGATCTAGATGGCCAATCTGTCATGGCCATCTCAGAAATACAATACAATAGTACAAAAGTATAATACTACAAGAATAGAGCAAAATGCAAGAAGAGGTGATATCACATATGAGGATTCAGATTTGTTTAGAGTCCTGGAGACCTCGGCCAACAAGCAGAGTCAGTGCTGGCACAGCCAATCAGATGAAAGGTCCCTCCTACCTGATGACTCCAGTGCTCCCTTATCAGAGATGGGAAGGCAAACAACTTGGCGGTAGGGCAGTGGCACCAAGTGCCACATTCGAGTACCGAGAAGAGAAACAGAACAGGTAAGGGTTAGTAACAAATTATTTTCTTTTTTTTTTAAACTCATATTTTAATTTTATTGATTTTTGTTTAAATTAAATAACACTCCACACACATAACTTGAGTTTTACAAAAATAAAAAAGGTTTGAAACGAATCAACCCCCACCCCTGAGAAAGAGAGCTAGGCCAGCAGTGTAAAACTTTAGTAACAAATTCTAACTATCATGTTACTTATGTTTTAGTGCTAATGACTGACAACAGAGATACAGTCTGTATAGTTAATCAGCAGCTCTAGTCAGGGTGTGCTAAATTGAAGTCGTGAGTCTTGAGCCGGGATTTGAAAGCTGAGACCGAAGGGGCATCTCTTAAAGTAGCACGCAGACCACTCCACAGTTTAGGGACCCTGTAACTATAAGCTCGGCATCCCACTGTTATTTTATTAATCCTTGGAATCATAAGCAGACCGGCATCTTGAGATCTTACTGTAATGTCATTATCTTGTCATGGAGGAGCTGCCCAAAATCCAAAGCAGACCACCTCTTCTGTTAAACATGGCAGTGCATGTATGGCTGCCACAGGTCCTGGAACACTCCTCTACACTGATGATGGACCTGGTGATGGCTGCGGCTCAGTGAATTCTGAGGTGTAGAGAAACGTCTGATCTACTCAAGTTCCAGCAGATGCCCCCAAACTCACTGGACGGCGCTTCATCCTATTACAATATAAAGAGCCAAACTTACTGCTGAGGTCATATAGGAGTTTATCAAATGTAAAAAAAAATGGAAGCCAGTCACCCAATTTAAATCCAAGTGAGAAGTCCTTCCATATGCTGAAGAGAAACTTAAGGGGACAAGAAAAAAAAAAAAAAACAAGCAGGAGCTGAAGATGGCTGCATTAGAGGCTTGGCACAGCATCACCAGAGAAGACCCTCAGAACCTCATTACACGCAAATGATATGCGACAAAGTCCTAAATATGATGGCTTGAAATTGGGGGCTGTGCAGAAAAAGTGCGGTGTGACCAAAATGTCTTCAAATCCCCTTAAATGAAAGTCTGCAAGAATTGTTTGAAACTGTTGAGCAGAAGAGGACATCAAGGAAAAATGGTGTCTTTCTGCTAAACATTATAGAGGACATCTAAACCCCAGACTACCTGCTCTTTTTGAATCCTACTTTATCTCTTTATATTTTTATTGGCCTTTTATCATTTCATTTTTATCTTTTGTTTTCATTGTAATTGTATATCGCACCAATACTATCAAGACAAATTCTTAGCACACATTAGAGTTCCTGAGTAATAAAGTGAATTCTAATTCTCATTAGTGACATCTCTTGTATTTAAATAAACAACTCAAAAAACTTGAAAGCCTTCTTTCCTGGATGAAGATTTGAAATGTCTATCGCCAAAACCCAGAAAGGACCACATGGGAACAGCTATGTCTTAAAATATGAATTTAATAAGCTTCCACTGGCTATCCACAGGAATTTTCTTAACTTAACATTCCACAGGAAACCTCACAGACCAAAGCTGGCCGGCATGTTGCCAGGCGTGAAGCTAGCAGAGTTGAACCGTCCCTCTCAAACACTCGGAGCGATTGATTCCAGGTGGCTTTGAAAGGATATCGAGGACTGAAAGGCTTTCATGTTTGGAATTTAACTGTTTCAGACAACTAAAGGTGTCAGGGGTGGGGGGAACGGGAAATGCCCAAGGTGTTATTTCGTTAGACTGAGGCTTGGGATAAAGGGAGCCTGGGAACAGCTAAGCAACCAAAGACAAAAAAAAGAGGAAAAAAGCAAAAAGAAAATGGGGCATATTAATATCTGAGAATGAACACCCAATCATTCAATCCATGTTAAGAATGGCAGGGTGAAGGGAGGCACTGCAGGGGTTTCCTACCTTATGGGAGTTGTGCTGGACCAGGGCCCGGGGGGTGGACACTAAGGAGCTGTGCTAGACTTGGATGGAACCACTGTGCAGGCGGGAGGCCCCACTGCTAACCTAGGAGTTGGGGCAGGACACAACAGATGGGACACTAAGGGGCTGTCCTTGACTTGGACTGGATGTCTGTCTGGGTGGGTGTTGTAGAGCTGTCTGTTGGGCTTTGTTTTGTAACATTTTTTCTGAGCTCAAGAATTTTGCTATCTATTATACAGTGCCTTTCATATCTATCTATCTCATATAGTGCCTTTAATATCTAACAATTATATAGTGCCTTTAATGTCTATCTATCTATCATCTATCTATTATATAGTGCCTTTCATATGTATCTATCTATTATACAGTGCCTTTCATATTTATCCATCTAGCTCTTATATAGTGCCTTTAATATCTCTCTTATATAGTACCTTTAATATCTATCTATCAAATAGTGCCTTTAACATCTATCTATCTATCTATCTATTGTATAGTGCCTTTCAAATCTATCTATCAATTATATAGTGCCTTTCAAATCTATCTATCTATCTACAAAGGTAAATCAACAAGTAAAGGCAATTTGAAAATTACACAGTAACTGCAACGGATAGAAGCTGACACAACACATTTGCAGTGGCTTATGGGAAGTTCAAACACACACAGTGCAGGGCTCTTCAGTTTGTCTAGTTCAGGGGAGGGCAATGTCGGTCTTGGAGGGCCGCAGTGGCTGCAGGTTTTTGTTCTAACCCAGTTTCTTAATGAGAAGTCAATTATTGCTGATGAAGCACTTATTGCTTAAGTGACATTTTGATGCTTCATTTTATTGGTTTCACATGTTAAGGTTCCCGACCCTTAATTGCTTATTTCACTCTTAAACAGCTGCATTCAGTGTTTTAATGGCTTCTTATTAGCAATAAAATGTAAATGACAAAGCAGCCAGCAGTTCTCCATCTAGCTTTTTTCCATTTACATTTGTGTGTATTTATCATGCACTGTTTGATTTAATAAAAAAATTAATAGAAAAATCTGACAGACTGAAAATGATACGTTTTAGGCTTCAAATGATTTGCATGATATCTTTGTAAAGGAAAAAATCTACAATATAAGAACCTTATATTGTGGAGACTAACAAGCTATAAAATTAAATAAGGTCTGAGACTGACAAAGACTGGTTTCTAATTAAGCAACTGGGTTGGAATGAAAACCTGCAGCCACTGTGGATCTCCAGGACTGACATTGCCCACCCCTGGTCTAGTTGAAACCAAGGTCAAATGAACATGGGCACTCTGCTACAGGATTGCACTATTTCTGAACAACGTGCCATAGTGACATTTCTTTGGGCAGAATTAGTGAAACTTTCTGATATTCATTGAAGGATGTCTACTCAGTAAGGAAGTGAACTCAGCAGGACTTAATGAAAAGTTCATGAATGGCTAGAAAGCATTAAGCTAGGGAGTTTAACCGACATAACGCAATCTGGTTTAACATCAGCATCACACACAGAAGCTCACATCGACATGGCAAATGCCTTCATCAGAGAAGACTGATGAATTATCACAACGCTTCTGAGGTTGTCTCTGGTTCAGGAGTGGCTCCACACAAGGAATGCTGTGACAGTTGTAGCCCATGCCCCCAATACACAAGTCTGTGTGTGGTGGCTCTTGAAGCACCAACTCCAGCCTCAGTCCACTCCTTGTGACTCTCCCCTAAATTCTTCACAATACTCTCAAGGCTGTGGTTATCCCTGTTGCTTGTGCACCTTTTTCTGCTGTCACATTTTTTCCTTCCACTCAACTTTCCATTAATCTGCTTGGATACAGCACTCTGTGAACAGCCAGCGTCTTTAACAATGAGCCAGCAGTCTTCCTCATGATTGTGTGGCCTACTGAGAGAGACCATTTCAAGGCTCAGGACCTGTTTGCAGGTTAGTGGAGTGGGACACCAGTCAAGTTGGGGAGCATGCACTGGTACAGCACGTTGCCGCACCCACTACACAACAAAACAACTTGGGATCCCGGTTTTCAACCCACCAGGCAGACACACGATCCAGTCCCACCCTCCGGAAATGACCCTCTATCTGCCCCAGCCAGGTGTTATGTGGGTGATCCCTTGGCCTGGTCCAGCCACTCGGGTCCCCAACAATGAGTATCCTATGAGCCGGATCACCCTCGGGGAAACGCGCCACATGGCCGTAGTGCCGTAACTGACACTCCCTCACAATGCAGGTAATGTGCCTCATTCGGGACTCCATGAGCAACACAAAGTCAAACCAGCGGGACCCAAGGATTTTCCGGAGAGACATAATACCAAAGGAGTCCAGTCTTCGTCTCAGGTCACTGGATAGCGTCCATGTGTCGCAACCGTATAGCAAGACAGGAAGCACCAGGACTCTAAAGACTTGGACCTTCGTCCTTTTGCATAGATATCGGGAGCGCGACACACCCCTTTCCAGCGACCTCATCACCCACCATGCTCTCTCAATCCGTCTACTGACTTCATAGCAAGAGTCACCAGAGTCACATGAATGTCACTGCCAAGATAAGTAAACCTCTCAACAAGGTCAATACCCTCTCCGCAGACAGACACAGTGATGGTGGCCGTGTCCAAGAGGTCATTAAAGGCCTGGAGCTTGGTTTTTATCAGGACACTCGCAAGCCCAGACACTCAGACCCCTCACTCAGTCTCTCGAGCGCTCCGATCAGAGCCTCCATTGACTCCACAAAGATAACAGCATCGTCAGCAAAGTCAAGATCCGTGAATCTATCTTCACCAACAAATGCCCCACAGCCGCTGGACCCCACAACCCTGCCCAACACCCAGTCCATACAAGCATTGAACAAAGTAGGAGCAGAACACACCGCTGACAGACCCCAGAATCAACTGGGAAAAACACAGAGGTCCTGCCTGCACTCTGCACAGCACTCATAGCAGCAGTGCACAGGCCGGCCATGATATCCAGCAACCTTGAGGGGATCCCGCGAATCCTCAGGATGTCTCACAGGGCAGCTCGAACAACTGAGTCATACAGCTTTGTCAAAAATCGACAAAGGCTGCAAAGAAACTCTGCCGATATTCACGTTTGCTCTCCATGAGAGCCCTCAGTGCCAGGATGTGGTCGATGGTGGACTTCTTAGGCATAAAACCAGACTGTTCTGGTCGCTGGTAGGTGAGCAAGTGATCACGGATCCTATTGAGGATGACTCTAGCAAGGACCTTACACGGCACAGAGAGCAGTGTTATCCCCCTGTAGTTGCTGCAATCCAGGCGATTACCCTTCCCTTTCCAGATAGGGACGACAAGTCCAGTTTTCCAGTCAGTTGGGATAATGCCCGTCTCCCAAATGGAAGCAAAGATTGCTTGCAATGCCAGGAGGACAGCCTTACCACCAGCCTGGAGAAGTTCACCCCGGATTCCACAGATCCCTGCAGCCTTTCCTCCCCTCAGCTGGTTCACCACCTGTGCCATCTCAGTGAGACTGGGGGTTTCACAGCTAATTGGAGGATCAGCCACAAGAACCGAGGACCAGAGATATCCAACATCCTAGCCGGAGGATCAGCTTTGAACAACTGCTCAAAGTAGTCAGCCCAGCGGGTCACAACCACAGTGTCATCCGTTAGGACCGTTCCATCAGCTGCCCTGACTGTGACTCTCCGAGGAACAGATTCAGATGTGCGTAATGCTTTGATTCCTCTGTAAGCAGGACGTGGGTCGCTAGACCACAGATGGTGTGTCACCTGCTCACAGATTCCTCTATCAAATGCCTCTTTATCCTCAGAGCCCTCGCAGCCGTCCTTCTCAGTTCCCAGTACAGACCAGAGTTGCCACTGAGCCGTGCGCTGCGACTCCTCTCAATGATATCCAGGGTGCCCCGTGAGATGAAACACCTCCTTCTGGGAACACTGGTAACACCAACACAACCCTCAGCAACCTTTAGGGTCTTGTCACAGAACAATACTGAACTTTTTCACAATTGTCTGAGATATGGAATTTTGGGTTTTCATTACCTATAAGCCATAATCCGGAAAATGAAAAGTAATAAACACCTGAAATAAGTTACTCTGTGTGTAATGAATCTATATAATATATGAGTGTCACTTTTTGAATTGTATTACTAAAATAACTTTTCAATGATATTCTAATTTTTTGAGATGCACCTATATTCTTTCTTATTAGGTACGTCTGCCTCATGAAGTAAATCCTTACACGTCTGATGAACTCTCCAGATCTGGGAGGCTTATGTAAATTCATACCTTTTTATTATATGTTTATCTGACCAAACTGCATGGCAGCTCCTACAGTTGTAGGCCATGCCTTGATGTGTATTACAAGAATAGTGACATGGCTAAGGACAGAATATCCAAAACATTAAATGTTTACTACATTATAGAAACTGAGCATAACACACCACACATTTCCAATACTGCTTTGTCAAATCCATCATTGCAGTTCATCATAAATCAATAAAGATATTGCAAGTTAAACATTTAGAGTCACTGACATTTGTCATTGTATGTTATAACACAGGTCTTCATAGTAAAAAAAAAAGAAAAAAACGTTTGTTTTAATAATTTGTATTATCGGGAAAAAACTATCATTATAAAGACAGAATAATTAAAAAGATTGGCCGGCATAATTATTAAACAAATGTAAACTTACAAACATTAATAGTTTTATTAATGTAAAAAAAATCTGAATGATACCTATGGATTTATTAATGTGAAATGTTACCAATATATTTGTTTTTTTCAGTTTGTAAAAACCTACCAAAAATGTTTACAACATAAAACAATCCATCATGCAAATACGGAGAGCGTCTTCTTCCGTTTGGACTCGCCTCCGGTGTCACACAGGGAACTTCCGGTTAGGAATGCGCGCGCTGCATGTTGGGAGAAAAGAGCCAGCCGCCATTTTGCCTGATGGAGACGTTTGCAGTGTAAGTGCAATTACTTTAGACTTAGAATTGGATCCTCTGCTGTATTTTTTTTTGAAGCTGCAGCTCTTTATCTGGCCGAGGAAAAGGATTATTACTGGGTGCAAAACGCTCATTTGAAATCGAGCGGTTGACTGTGCACACGAAGAAGATTGAGGCGGTCATGGGTCGCTCCCGCAGCCGCAGCTCGTCCCGCTCTAAGCATGCCAAGAGCAGCAAACACAACAAGAAGCGAAGCCGATCCCGGTCCAGAGATAAAGAAAGGGCAAAAAAACGATCCAAATCTCGCGAAGCCAAGAGGAATCGACGGAGAGAGTCCCGGTCGCGTTCCCGTTCGGCCACCGCCGCAGTTTCCCGGAGAGAGCGCGAGCGGGACCGTGAGAGAGAAAGGGAGCGTGCCGCCTCGCCGCCCGATCGTATCGACATATTCGGGCGGACGGTGAGCAAGAGGAGTAGCCTGGACGAGAAACAGAAAAAAGAAGAGGAGGAGAAGAAGGCCGAGCTGGAGCGACAGAGAAAAATGTAAGTTACTGGAACAAAGCAGTAAATGAGCAGTGAGTGCAACGTAAAGAAAGCTTCTAAAATTAAACCTTAGGCTCCTGCGAAACGAAGAGGGAAAAGGGCAACGTATCATTGTATATGCGTGACACACGGAATGCACTTTTCTTAGTAAAATACCTTATATAAATGAAATCTTTGCGGAGTAGGTGACATACTAGTGCCATGTTCAGGCCCGTCTTCGAATTGGACATGCGCAGTTGTTGCCGGGAATTTAACAGTTCATTCTGTAAATGAAGATTATCGTAATGAATACGTTAATGTGTTCACCGCATGCATAGATATATTCGACCTTGCATTTACTTATTTGGCCCAAGCTTTTCTCCAATACAACATACAGCAGTCCGGATGATATTGGTTACATTTCTTTTGGTTTTACAGTTGGAGCATAGGCCGGTGAAACGACTTGCTCATGGCCACACGGTTCAAATATCAGGATTTGAACCCACAGCCTCAAGCGAGTGAAGTACTAGGCATTAACCGCAACGCCCCTTCCTGTTATGCTTTTTTCAGTTCTGTGGGGGGTTGATGTGCCTGATCAACATTTCTCCATGCACCTCGGTCCTCCCATGTCAAACCCTTTCCTTCATATTATTTTTTTTTTACTTTACCCATCCATCTCCATTTTTAACTTCCGTGATTTCACATTACCTGTAGTTCGATTTCCATTACTCTTTTGCCCACATGTTTGTCTCTCCACATCACATGTCCATACCACTTAAACCCACTTTTCCTGTACTTTCTTAGCTATCTCTCCCTCTTTTGTTGTACCCTATTTTGTCTCTTTTTTATTGTGTTTTTGTAACTCATCGCCTCCATCTCAACATTCTCATTTCTGCCACATTCAACCCCTGTGCCCCCTTTACTGCCCACGTCTCCGCTTCAGACATCATTGGTGGTCATACCACTGTCTTAACAACCTTACCTTCAAGCTACGCCTTAATTCTTCAATTGTGCAACACTCCTGATACCTTCTTCCAAATGTTCCATCCACACTGGTGCCTGAGGGTTATCTCTGCAACTAATTCTCTATCCTTGGCTACCTCTGATCCTAGATATGTTTTATTTTTCTCTGCATAACCCCCATGCTGAAGATTTCAATGTGGCCATTAGTTCCACTCTATATTATGCTGTATACCATTTTCTTAATTGCATTTGTTATTACACAGAGGTGTGTACATATATGTGTGTGTAAATGTAATGAACTTTTTTTTTTTTTTTTACTTTTTTTGTTTTGTTATGGGTATTCCGGTAAGAATAAATACAAATACACCTGATTTCATGAAATATGAATAACATGAATAATGTATTCTCCACCTACCATCAAGAACTGAGTGGTGTAAGGCTCTTGTCTTCAGATCCTGAGGTTGTGAGTTCAAATCCCACTACTGACACCATTGTGAGACCATGAGCAAGTCATTTCACCTGTCTGTACTCCAATTAGAAAAACAAAGGAAATTTATCCAATTGTATTACAAATGTTGTAAAGTCACCCTGGACAAAGGTGTCTAACAAATAATGAGTAGTAATAATGTTATATTGCGCAGGTTAGTTTCAGTATTACAAGGTACTTTAAATTTGTGGTTCCCAAACTCGGTCCTGGGGACCCCTTTGGCTGCAGGTTTTTGTTCCAGCCAACATCTATTCTTAATTGGACTCCTGGCCTAATTAAATGAGGTTCTGTGTCCCAGTTTTTGTGTTTTGGGGTCAATGAAGCAAGTATGTTAATGCATTTTAATCAAAATTAAGCAGTAATATGTGGATATATAGATATATAAATATATAACACATAAACACACACACATATACAGGGGGGCTTTGTGCCCCGGCTCACTCCGCTCACCTCCCCCCGTCTCTGCCGCTCGTGTTGTGAAGAGGGGGGCTGAACGCACGGTAAAAAGATGCAGTTGCTCCTCCGAAACCACCTCTTAAACGGTGATACGATGGGAAACAAATACGTTTTCTTTACCTCCTCTATGCTTGATGAGCTGGCTTGTGCCGTGCTACGTGATCTACATGTTGCGCTGCGGTTCAAACATTTAAAAGCCTGTACAGCAGCTGTCGTCCTTGTCTCACGGGGCGTTAAAGGTCTTCGAGAAAATCACGTCTCGACCCAAGATTTATATTTATTTATTTATTTATATTTTATATATATATATATATATATAAATAATAGAGAGAGAGATACACAGATAGGTAGATATTTATTTATTTTTATTTATGTTCATCCTAATTGCATTTCCATTATTGACTAATTAGTCAAGTTGCAGCCTTTCATTATTTAGTGTTGTTTGCCCGGGTATGTGTTTTGCTTTTTTCTAATTGTCACTATTAGGATACATTGAAAGGAGCAGACTACACAGAACAAGAGAAAAATAATAGGAAAAGAGCAAAAAAAGAAAGCGGCATTTAATTATTTAATTAATTTAATGTAATTTAATTATTTAAAATAGCAAATAACATAAATATTTCTAAATGTCTTGTAATGTAAAAGTCATACTACTGGGCTTTTTTGAATGTAGAATAAGAAAAGAAGAAAAAAAAGCCAATTTAAGGAGATCAATTATTATTACTGATTGTGAATCTGGTTGGAACAAAAACCTGCAGAGTTTGGGAACCACTGCTTTAAATAACTAAGAGTATCAGAATGCAGTTTGAAATTTACATAGAAAAAAAAATAAATTGGTGTGATGTTTTCTGCTAAATTAGTGTGTTTTTTTAAATCTATCATTAACCTGCACATCTAAACTTCTGCAAAGTATCTGGAAGGGAGGGGATGTTGGTTCAGCATAGCCATTAGTTATCCAGATTAACTAACCGGCTCCTTTTTTTGCCTTACTTACAGTATAATGTTCTAAATATCCATGCCAAATGGGGAAAAAAAAAAATCTTTACTGGCTGGATCAGTGTTATTATTTGTCTCGTTGCAGCCAGCAAAGATTCAACAGATTCAACTGCACAATTGTGTGTGGAAATGCTGAAAAAAAAAATGCAGCACTTTCTGCACTTTCTACAGAAAACTGTGTGCTACTCATTTGTGCAGGATCATAACAGCACAGACTAATCTGTTGTTTAGCATGTGCGTAGTTGTCTGCCATAATAGTGTATATTTTAAACAGCAGAGAAAAAGTTAAAGAAATATATATGGAGAAAGCGCTGTTGATTTAAAAAAAAAAAAAAAAAAAAACAGATGTTGGGCTTCACAAATTGTGGGTTCTGAGAATGGCCAAGCAGCTTGGGAATGTTGACAAGGTTCCGAAAGGGCAGAAGTAGCAATGAGTTAAGCTGGTGGCCCACTGACCAACTTCTAGCCATTGGTGTCATACTTAATGACCACATTTGCCTTGAGAATGTTAGATTATATGACTAGAAATCGGAGGTGATCACAAATTATGTGACACTCTGCATATTTTTTAGCGCAGTTTCCCATTTCCGTAGTCTCACACGTTTGCCAGATTTTGACTAGGGCTGGGCAATATACTGATTTGATATTTAAGAAAAGCCAATATCACAGAAGTTCAGTTTATTATGTCAACTCCACCCATGTTCCTTGGCGGTGATAAGCCTTATTGAGAAAATGGGAGTGAGGATTAGGAGAACAAGAGCTTAGAAAAGGTACGGTTAGAGCTTCTTTATGTAAATGGTTTGGTTTTCCCCAAGATGACAGTCTGATAACTACACTAACGAGTAATTCACATCACGCCAGAAATTTGATATCTGTGCAGCATAAATCCTCATGCATCCATTTAACACCATCTCCATTGCTGACATGTTAGAATTGGGAATAAAAACAAGTGCCTTTGCAATTTTGTATGTGTGTGTGTGTGTTTGTTTGTTTGCTTTATTCAGTAATTGTGTATCAGGTATGGGGATAGACTTCATTCTGGCCCCCTTTTTTCTTAATTTTAAGTTGTGTTTTTGCATAGCAGGTGAATTTGGCTTCCTAATTACAATAATGCATATTCAACATATAGCACGTTCATTTTGAATTAACATTTATAAACTGTGATGAAGTCATGGTGCGGCAAACAGAGGAATGTATTAAGCACTATGTGGAAAGCTTGTGGTTGTTAGCCCTGAAAAGGTTATTCAGCAGCTGAACATGCAACCGCCTTCATTGGTCTTCTGTGGTTCCATGTGCCTCTAAATACTTTGTCCAAATGAATACACACACACACACATGCTGCTGGCCTCGTGAGTACATCTTGGGGTCACCTGCAGCCACACACGTATGATGGTCTTTAGCAGTGGGGACACGCAGTCAGAGTGCTGTTTAAGTGCAGTGTTCTTAGCAGCTCCTGCATGCTTGTGTCCTGGCCGCCTTCTCTACATATCTCCATCCCCTCTGACAGCCTGCAGTTACCCGAGGAGCGTGTCCCTTTCAGTCTGGGGACCCTGCATTATACTGTCTTGGTGATATCTAAATCTGTTAAGATTACGGGAGGAAGTCAGATATACAACCATATTACTTTGTGAGCAGTGGTTAGTCATAGGATAATAAAATACCAATTAATGCAATAAAAACCTGTAATTTTGTAATGCCAAATAAACAGTGAGATGGCGCTTTACTTTTTAAAGAGTGGAAGTGAAACTTCCAAACTTTCAAGTGCCCCTTACTGATTCTTGTTTGGTGCCACCAATGTGTAGTACCTACCTATCGAATTAAGATTCAAGAAGAAGTTAACAGCAATGGATGCAAACTATGAGATGCCCAGCCGCAAAAACAGTACTTTAACTATGCTAGTAAATTTTATGATAAAATAAATACCTGCATACATCATAGACTGTTTCAGGCAAGAAAAAGCACCGATATGCAAATACATAATTTACAACCATTACAAATGATGTGTATTATACATGAACTACTTTATAATTAACATGCATTATGATCAGTCATAAGCTCTGTAATGAATCAAGAGCTTTGGACTTTACTTTTGTAAAACAGTTAGAGAGAGCGCAGTGTTCACTGGCTGGCAGGCACAGATGCAATACATACAATGGAAACTCAAATATACGTTGAGGAGATATAAAACAAAATTGGTGGGAAAAACTTGAAGGCACCATTATTCATGAAATTGTTAAGCATTTTAAAAAGAAGAAAACTGTTTACAATGCTGATATATAGTATTGTGAGAAAATATACCAGATTTTGGACTTATGAAGAAAATCTGTTTATATAGTGTTCATTTTCAATCTTTAAGCTGTTTTGAAAACATATTGAGAAACACTGAATATCACATTTTGGATCAAAATAATTACAGTATCAATTTCAGTCAGTATGACCCAGCATAAATTCTGACAGCTAGTTAACTTGTCAATTGACAGTGCCAGTGCCACTTTGAAGGCTTTACAGGTTTGGCGAGTTCAGCTGCAATCTCAGCCTTTTTCTTTTCATTTTTTAATTACTATGGGGCTCTGCCCCCTGCTTGCTTTGCTCGCCAACCCCCGTGCGAGTGCTATGTGCAAGCAACTTCGCAGTTCTGCTGCTCGCGTATTGGGAAGTGGATGTACATTTTAAACAGATTGTTACATAGAATTGTTACATATGCATAATAGAACTAATTATTTTGCATTACAGCGAGTAATTAACTATAGTAAAAAATAGTAAAACGTAATAAATTGAAAGTAAATTGTTTCATGTTGAGTTAGATTTATTCGTTGCGTTATACGATTTCGTTCTGTTTGGCTTTGAAATTAACACGCAAATACTTTTTAAACTTACACTTTTACTGTAAAACTTCAGTAAAAACAATATTTGGAATTAACTTTTTGTCAGTATCGTGACAATGCAACATATAACTGCCCGTGAGTAAATATCGTTTCTTTCTCTCTGATAAATAAACCAAGTTTTTCGAATGCTTGTCCCTGGAATTTGTTAATTGTCACAGCAAAAGCTATTGTAACGGGAAACTGTAAATGTTTTAATTAGAAAGGCATGTCAAGATTTCCTTTGGTGTCTCATGTTAGATTTACTACATTACCTTTCTTGTCGCTTGTTAAAATTTTACATGTCAGAAATTATTAAACAAATTTGAATAAAACTAATCTTGTCCCATTGCATCGCCCATCACTCAGACATAAATCACACAATAACATTACGATACGTCCTTCTTTCAACAGTATTTCGGACGGTGTTAATGGTTGTAGATATTCTACGAGATATTGTAAGTTGATGGTTTAATCTTCCACACCATCACCACCAACTGTTTCAGCAGAGTCTATTGATAAGCATTTAACCAATTTGATGTGCAACCGATCAACAGTATTCACGTTAATTCGTTTTACTTCGTTTCTCGGTGCTAGTATTTCCCGTGTACTCATTTCTTTTTTGGTAACCCTTCATTATGAAATTCTTCAATAAGATTTGGACATAAGTCTTCTTTATTTGGGAACTTAAAGTGAGGAAAACTTAAAAATGTATGAGAGCGCAGGAACTGTGTCTGACAAAAGCATTCACACCCGTGAGACGTGAGATGACCACTGGCGTGGGCCGTGAACCGGAAATGGTGGAGAGGAGGGCGGGACTTAAAAAAAACCTCTTGCCAATAGTCTCGTCTCAAGATTTTATTTTATAATAGAAAGATATCTTGGCCTTTCTTCTGTTTATGTGGTCCAAAACGTTAAGACCTTGTTTCTAATTGACTAAAGGCGTTAAATCTGACAGTTACTATATAGGAAAATAAAAATGGAGCAATTGCACTGAATTATCTTATGAAAATGTTTAAAGATTATAGAATAAACTAGTTGTCTCCTGTGCTCCGCCTGTGTAGTAGTGAAACAGGACATACTTTAAAAATCGATTAACAAACAGGTATCACTAGCTAAGCAAAGACAAGGAACACTCCAAAATGCAAAGGTTAGACCGACTCGACTGGACCGACCCTGCCCGGCTCCTCACTCCTGACATCACGCTTCTCCCCCCCCCTCGGGGTTAGCGAAAATATATCGTTCCTGCAACCGAATTACGATACTTAGTGCAATGAGAGAAGTTGCAAAATTAACTGGAATGTTTAAGGAAATTATAGAAAACAAATCCGATTTAAATTCATTAAGTGATTCTCTCTCTCTTGCTAGCTAAGCGGCAGTAAGGAATGCCTTGATGCTGGTGTGTGAGCGAGGAGGGCACCCTTTCCCTCAGCCCGCTGCGTGTTTTTCGGATTTGCGCAGAAAAATCGGAATCGCAAACGAACTATGACACTTAGTGCGATGAGAGAAGTCGCAAAATCAAACAGAATTGTCAAGCAAATTATAGAAAAAAACCTGATCTACATCCGTTAAGTAGTTCTCTCATGAAAAGCAGACAAGCAAGATGTTGGATTTTGTATATATACAGAGATACTGTATATTCTCACGTTTAAGTTCTCCCGTGGATAAGTCGGGGCTTGATTTTTACCATATAATTCTGGTATTTTATAATGTTGGCCATATAAGTCAAATACGGAAAACTCACGCTGTTGGTCTAAGAGATTATGATGTGCTAACGCCCACCTGAGAGAGTAACCACGGTGCACACTGACTTTTTTTTCTTCTGTGTATTGTGCCTAAATGACTACACGGTAATAACCAAACTATTCTGAAGTGACATTTGTACTTATTTGTGTTTTTTGCGTCTCGCACCCTCATACACCTTTATCGTAAGAGCATTCCTTATCTACAATGGAGCGTTCAATCAGAAGAAAATATGAAGCTGGTTTTAAAATAAAAGTGGTTGAAGTGGTGAAAGAAATTGGTAATTGCGCTGCTGCAACAAAATTCGATTTGTCTGAGAAACTGGTGCGAGATTGGAAGAAGCAAGAAGTGTGTTGTATTTTTGAATGGGTGTATAAGTCGGGTTCTGATTTTTATGATCAGTTTTTCATGTTTCAAGACCCGACTTACATGTGAGTATATACAGTAGTTGCATGTGAACTTCCTAATCAGCTGAGAGATGGCACCTCAGTAAATATTCTGAGCGTATACAAGACCGCAAGATTGTTAGTCTGCTTTATGTAAAGATTTCTGCAAAAGTTTAATTTTATTTTTTTTTTTTTTTTTTTTTTTTTTTTTGCAATCATACATTTTTGCTTTACTGTACAAAAGTGTAACCTTTGCATTTTAGCAAATATTGAAAGTAAAATGAATTTGAAGTTGGCTGTGCAGTTTATGTAGACCTGGTTAATTATTTTTTTCCTTTCCTCGGCAGCAGTTTGGATGAATCGTTAAACTCGTCCAACTGTACTTGTACCCCTGTCTGCGTATTTGAGTGGTGTGGGGTTGTGTTCTGGACAGATTTGCGAATAACAATTTCACTAAATTTCATTCACAGGACTGTACTATTATTACTGCTGCCCCTCTTATGTATTCTAAAGTGCCACTGGATGGATAGATGGAGAGGTAGAACTTTATTTGTCCCCATTGATAAATCTGGCTTTTTACTGAAGTTCTTTAAATAAATCAAACAAAAAAGGAAAACGGTGGGAAATTCAGAGCTTCTTTAAAAAGGCTGCTGCTTGTACAGCAGTGTATTGTAGAAATACATTTCCAGTGCATAAAGAATTAAGTTAGTCACTACTCAGCTGCTGTCAACAGTATATTTGTTGTGATGACATTGGAGTTGAACCGCGATTTTATTTGGATAAACACTTTCCAGTAACTTGCAGAGATACTAAAAATCGGCAAACCCTGTTTTTTTTTTTATTTGAAAAGCGTCAGGTGAATACGTAATTAATACAAACAAACGGCTTTGTTCAGATGGGGAAGATTGGCCAGTTTGTCTGGTTACACTTAAATCTTGGGCTGGTATAATAGATCGCGTAGGTGTTTTTGTTAGTAATATCATTCGGCAGATGTTTTATTTTTTGACTCATCATGCCACAAATCTGCCTTAACTGAATGGTTTTGGAGGAAGGCGAGTACTCAAAGGCAATTACTGCTAGGAGAATGCTAAGCATCCTCAATAATTAAGCACCAGCAGTGTAGCTCATGGATTTCAATAGTACCTTATCACAGAAAATGAACTAACCATCTAACGGCTTAATATAAATATTGAGTTTGTAGATCATGACTCGGAAGGAGAGAGTGACTGAAGAAGAAAAAAAATACAGTGCATATTTGTAAAATGTGTACATTTATAAGAAAAATGTGGTTTTTGTGAAACAAGGTGAAACAATTGTGGGATGAGAAGCTTAGATTAATGGTCATTTGGCTGTGATTTGGACAATCTAAATGCAGGCTAAGTTTTCAGCACTCATGGCAGATGAAAGTGCATAGTTTTATATATTTGAGTTTGAATCGTTCACTTTGTCGATGCATCATTTTCCAACTGGAGGAGCATCTAACCTTAAAATCAAGAATTTGATACTCCTGAGGACTCTTGTATCGGCTCTGGCAGACTGCAATTACTGTAAAGAGGTACAAGTACATCCAGTGGTGTCTGATTCAGAGTACTTACCTTAAACACATTACACCATTCACACCACCAGCCTACCCTTTACAGGTCCCAGGTCTCAATTTTAGAGAGTTGAAATCATTATTATATTGATTATTCTTTGAAAGACTGAAGCATTGCATGTTGACTTTAAAGTAGTCCTGGTGAACGTTTTCCAAAAGTAAATGGCTTGGTCATTTCATTTGACCAGCACCAAAAAAAAAATAAGTCAAAATTGGTTTATTGATTCCAGTGATGTTAATTGATCATACTAATGGATATAGGTGGTAAAAGCACATGGTTGTATAAAAAGAAAATTAAAAACATAGCTCTTGTAGCTCATTAGTACTCTGATTTTTCCAAGTGTTTTAAACTTTCATTCGTCTTTTATACATAGTCCGTGTGATCTTTTTTTAAAATGTGCGTTTGCCTTCTGTCCACACTGTAGTGGCGTGATCGACCACTGAAATGCTCTCCACATTGTGTAAATACAGGTAGTCCCCGAGTTACAGATCTATGACTTACGAACGCGGCCGCAGCTGCTCCCTCATCTGTCTGGGGGATGTGACGCAGGCTCCTCAGTAACTGCTGTTCCGTCATTTTTGGCCTGGGGGCGCTACAGTCATTGGCTGGACGGAGTCGGGGTGGGGGGGGTGGGGGTGGGGGAGGTTCTGCTGCCTCGGGGGCCTCCAGTTCATGAATGGGGCAGTGGGGGCTGCTCCCTATTCATTCTCAGGGGGAGGCTGGGTGTGCGGCAAGCAGTGACCCGGGATCCATAGTCACCGGGGCCGCAGCTACTGCTCGTGCGCAGGATGGAGGCTTGATGGGGCGGAGGGGGCGTTTCACTGCCCGCCCACCACACAGCCTTGCAGTGTCCCTCGAACTGCTACCCTGTTCTTTCTTGGTGGGCGACTGGTGATGCTGCAAGCAGTGACATGGTTGTGGCTGAACGGAGGCCATTAAGGGTGAATGGGGCTGCAGGGGGCAGCATTGTAGTGTGGCTTGGGTGGCTGCCTGTTAAATGAGGGTGGTGGTGGATGATTCAGTACCCGCCTTCGGCCGCACCCTGTTCGTTCTTGGTGGGTGGAAGCTGCAGGCAACATACTGTATGCAAGTGGAGGTGACTGTGTGGTGGGCGGGTGGTGAAGTGCCCCTCGCTGCCCCCATTCATTCTCAATAGCAAGCCTGCTTGTACTATTAGGTACATAGCAGGAAGATGTTTGTCGTCAATACACCAGACGTGCTGACAAGGGGTGCCTTCCTGCTGTAATAGCGTGTACAGTGATGTGCAGAAGAGCTCATCTTAACCTTTTGTCATCACCCTTCAACAATGTCTCAAACACAAATCTGATGCGAGTGCTGGTGATACAGTAAAGAAGAGAAAAACCATCACCATGGAAAATAAAGTAGAAATAATTAAAAGGTCAGAGAGAAATGAAACTCCATCATTCATTGGCAGAGTACTTGGTTACAGTCAGTCAACAACAGCATTAATTAAAATAATGTACCTGTTCCGACTTGCATACAAATTCAACTTAAGAACAAACCTACAGTCCCTATCTCGTACCTAACCCGGGGACTGCCTGTATAGCATGGGGCTTGTGCTGCAGTGTGGATAGAAGAAACAAAGCTTTGTAACAAGGTTGATGTTTGATTGTCATGTGTCCGATTAGCCGTATTATCTATCCTGTGAGTCTGTTTTCTTGTTTTTAACATTTGTGCTGCTGTATGAATATCCCCATGGGATTTAATGAAAAGTCAAGTAAAATGACACCTTTTATTGGCTAACTCAACAGATTATAATATGCAAGCTTTTGTGGCAACTCAGGCCATCTTTCCTGAAGAAGGGGCCTGAGTTGCCTCGAAAGCTTGCATATTGTAATCTGTTGAGTTATCCAATAAAAGGTGTCATTTTACTTGACTTCTCATTAAATACATAATGGCTAACATGGTACAACACCCATGGGATTTATTAGATCAGATTAGATGCACTTTATGTAATCAGGCACTGACTTCATTCTGACCTGATAATTCCTCTTTTTATCTCGTCTCATTCCTTAACTTCTCTGCATTAGGTGGTGGACAGTGTACCTTGAAACACACAAATATGTCACTGTGTTTATTTTGGAATGACCCCTAGTCTATTTTCCAAGGCTTTGGCCACCAAGTACTGTACTTGCTTGTGACCTTTTAAAGCAGTTGTACTTCATTGGCTCTCCGGACAAAGAAGTCTGTTTTGTACTTTCTGCATTTCAGTTTATTTAAGGTTAGCCCTGTAAACAAATAATGTGCTTGAATGACAAACTAAAATATATTTAATTTTTTGCTACTTTCCACATGCAGTTCACGGTGATGGCCCAGAAAAATGATTAATCTCTTGTTTTCATACAGAATGACGTATGAAACTTAACACACAGTCAAGTTTCATAAATAATATACTAGCTGTCCCCCACACTCTACATATGTAGTAGTGAAACAGGACAAACTTTAAAAATCAATTAAAAAAATGTAGTAATTTGTGTTGAAGAATTTATATTGATAGCTTTTGTAATCAGAGGGCCTCTTGATAAACAGAATTTTTGGTTTTGCTATCGGGGCAAGAATGTAGCTGTGATCTCTTTCCCAAAAATGTAAAAAGTGCACAAGGTATCTCTGGCCAAGCAGAAGGTAGGTACGCTCCAACATCCAACGTTGGCACTGTATGTGGTCATGTTCAGCTCTGATGGGAGAGCATCCCCTGCATGGGGAGAAGAGCATGTGGCCATGATATCTCTGCCAATGAGCAGCAACCCTCTAAAACACACATGGCTCTTCTCTCTCTCTCTCTCTCTCTCTCTCTCTCTCTCTCTCTCGATAATGTCTGCTGAACAAACAGGTATCGCTAGCTAAATGGAGGCAAGGTGCACTCCAACACGTGGTTAGAGGTAGAGCGACTCGAACAGAGGCTGGCATGTGAGTGAGGTGGGCCCCACACGGCTGTCCACTCCTGAGGTCTCGCCTCTCCCACCCCTCAGCCTGCAGACTCCCTCTTGTATTCGTATGAATAAATCGTGCTGCAACCTAAGTATGATGAGAGAAGTTGCAAAATCAACTGGGATGTTCTTGCAAATTATAGAAAAATACTCAATCTAGATCCGTTAAGTAGTTCTCTTGTGAAAAGCAGACTGACATACAGATAGAAGTTAGACTATATATATATATATATATATATATATATATATGAGAGAGAGATGACCGTGATGGCAAATGTCCATTAGAAAAATCGAGGGTTCTTTGTATCTCATAATGCAATTGTCGAGTTATTCAGTTGTATGCTCACTACGCCCCAGACACGCACATTTTGCTTTCTAATAAATTGCCCCGTTCTGCTTAGTAATTCACTATTTAACTTTGTGTGCCGTTTGTCCCTTGGGTAATTACACTTTTTTTACACAAGTAAATGTATCGCTTGGAGAAGCGATATATTCGTGCTAATCCAAGAGAGAGGCTGCAGGCCGAGGGGCGGGAGAAGAGTGACGTCTGGAGTAGGGAGCCGGGCAGGGCCTTCCTCACTGTCCTGTTTCACTAATACACGGGTGAAGCCGCGAGGGATGGCTAATTGTCCTATATTATGGGGCGATCAGGAAGCATTTAGCACACCATGGTGCAACTCTCTGAGGTTTGAGCTTCATTATCAGGTTAAAAAGAGAGGGAGATGGGTGGCATTACATGAGATTTTCCTAAGTCATTGTGTGACTATTCATAGACTCGTATCTCATAATGCATTTCTTGTTCTAAATTATCAGAGAAGTCCTTTCTTTTATCTGTCTGCTTATTTATAAATCTTTGCATCTGTGCTTCTTTTCACCAGTCGCCAACAGGAGATTGAGGAGAAGTTGATTGAAGAAGAGACGGCGAGACGGGTGGAGGAGTTGGTCGCCAAGAGAGTGGAAGAAGAACTAGAAAAACGGAAAGATGAGATTGAGCGTGAGGTGCTCCGGAGGGTGGAGGAGGCCAAGCGCATCATGGAGAAACAGTTGCTCGAGGAGCTGGAGCGTCAGCGGCAAGCTGAGCTCGCAGCACAGAAAGCTAGAGAGGTAACGCTTGGTCGTTGGAAATGCAGGGGACAGTCCATGGCAAAACTTTCGGGCCTGGAATGTTTACTCTTGCTGCTTCTAAATCTCTGGAAGTTGCAACAGTTTTTTTATTTAAAAAAAAAAAAAAGCAAGAAGACGACGAACAAAGTTTGATTTTTTTTACATGGTAAATGTGGGCTTCGGGTCCATACATATGTATTTTTAATCCTGCTGTATGGTGGGATAAGTTATTTATGCACATTTGGTGCAATTCACTGGTCTTAGAATGCATGGGAAACTTTTGCCATGGCTGCGGAAAAAGTTAAAACGAAAATTGACTTTTGTTTCCTTTTTTTTATTTTTTAAATAAACAGGTTTTTGCATTTCTGTTTTATTCTTGCCTTGTTTTTCTTTATATATCCACACACATAAATATAAAATATAAATTAATCCTCACTCAACAATTTGGTCTCCCCCTTATCTAAAACGTAGCCGAGTGGCTTAATGTCGCTACCTCGGGTGCGGTGGTTTTTGTTTTCCTTATATCCTGCCTTAGATGTAAGACTATAAATACGAGCAACCTGATCATTAGGCCTCCTTACACGGCCCTTCTTAGTGCTCAATGGAGCCATTAAGGAATTGATCTGATTCTTCAGAAACACTTTTCAGTACCTACTAATAACTGTCTTGAGCTTTCTGGGAGAGGATTATAAAATGCCATGTCTGCCCTCGCCTAATAAGAAGCGAAACGCATCATTTACTTAGGACATAGGCCGTAAAGGCAATAGAGGAATGTCTTTCGGTGAAATACGAACTTGCTATGTTAAATTAAAAAATTTGTGCCATTTGTCTCTTGATCTTCAAATGTACCTCCAAACATTGGCATTTTTTCTTGAATACACTTGAGTCAGTGCATTTGAAATCTATGCATGTTGTTTGTTGGGTTTTTGTTTTTCTTCAAGGTTTCCCAAAGTTCTTTACTGCACTTTTATCTTATTATAATGTAACCTGACAGTGTAGTAAAAAGGAGTGTAATAAAACAGTAACTCTTAACAGTGCATAGCAAGTCTTTATGGTTTTTACTGTACTTCACAATCAGGTTGCTTGTGCCAGTGTATGGCCCTCTAAAGTGACGTAATAGTGCCCTGGTCCTTCTGGATCTTTCCGTTTTTAGTTCTTCTACCTTTACTGTACTCCAGGACGGTGTTGCTTAAGTTTTTGTGTGATATTAGGCTGCTCATCCTCGTAAGGCTAGGAGCTGTCTTGAGCGGCTGGTACACACTGGGCTGCACCAATATTGCAGAAAGACCAAAAACCACATATCCAGAAAATCAAAGACGCGTAGTGTGTGATGTGCATCAGGGTTAGGCATCTTTAAGCTCATTTAAACTGAATAAGTTGTTTTTTTATAACCGAGAAACTCAATATTCGGATGGATGGAAGGAAAGAACTTTATTTGTCCCCAAAGGGGAATTTTCCGTTTTACAGAAGCTCAATAGATAGATACTTACACGCACTATGGATTGAACACACAAAAGCAACTAAAAAGAAAGAAAATTAAAAATTAGAATTGTTGCCAGTTATAATTGCTGTAGATATACATATTTATATTTCATAACATGCCTTCCCCGTTGTGTATGTTTTTTGGTTTGCAGTTACTCCAAACAGTCAAATAGCAGGCAAGTTTTAGTTCATTTTTTTACACTCATTTTTGACATGCATGTTTTTTTTTTTTAAATTACACGCAGTAATTAAGTAAATCTTGTCTGCGAAGCACATGCAGACCTAATGCCTAAAAGATCCATTTATTAGTGAGCTCTGTTTTGGTCCTCTTGAGCTGATCATTTACTCCTGTGTATAAGGCCAACAGTTTCCATAGAGTTTGGATTAACACTTGTATTTAACTTTTTTTTTTTTTTTTTTTAATAACTAACAGTACATGTATTTTTCTTATTAATTGTTTGCCTTAGGAATGATGAATTACATAATTTTGTTCCTTCTTACCATAAACATCTGCACTCCTCAGCTCAGCTTGCATTTTGTATGTTGTTTCTTGTAAATGGTTGAGCTGCAGATGCAGGTGTTGCCACGCTAACAGTACAAATCAGTTTAAAGAGGAAGCTGGCACGTATGGCAGCCGAGGAGCACTCTCTGTCTCTGCAGGACACTGGACAAGACAGTAAATATTCAACTTTTAATGCTGGTAAAAGGAGTATAGGTAAAGAATGCGTAGGTATTCATTAATTGGTGAGCCAAACTATTCCATTTTCTTTATTTTTTCTTTATTTTAAACAAAATAATTGCTGTAAAAATATTTTCTAGATGGCCATGTTGATTGTGCTTTTTTTTCTCATTTAATATAAGTACTTATTAAACTTTTTGGAGCAGGGAGGGTTTAATTATGTTTGGTTTAGTTGTTGGGAGGGATTTTGATTGTTACAGGAAAAAAAAGGTGTCTAAATCTGGGAGATTCTTACATTGTAGCTGATGTATCATATACCAGAATAATAATGTATATGTGCATACAGGGTTTTCAGGATTAAAGAACACACCGTTTCTGAGTGAACACAGAGTTAGCGGGAAGCTGTGCCTGTCTGGATTTTTCATCATGGTTATTTCTCTTATTTCACGTTTAGTTGTGATAGCTTTAGGTAACCACACCTGACCTGACACATAGCTGCTATTTTTATACCAATTACACAGTAATATAAGTCCACTTAAACACATCTTAAGGTTTTTAACATTTGTAACATAGTCTTCTTGCTCTTGAGAGTATTTTGTTACTAAAGGTACAGCGCCATGAGTTTGAGAAGAAACGGCTACATGATAAAACTGCCTCACCCACTCAATTGAAGGTACATTGCATCCAAGTCAAAAATGAAGTTTTGGTCTGTGAACGTTTTTTAGCCAGTTTGTAACTGTCTGATAATATTACTTGTGCTGTTTTATGTGTTGTGGCGTATTCATTACATTAATCCTGAACTCTCTGTATATACGTATATGCGTTTGTAATTGTTCTGAAGGACTGCAGGTGGCTTTTAGGACTGTTTGTTTGTTTTTTGATTGTCTTTAATGGTCAGGGCTCAAGAATTTAAAGGAGGGAGCAAGTTAGGATTGTGACACATTTACAGCTGCTGCTGCTTAATCTAACACTTCACCATCTCTTCCATTTAGGAAGAAGAACGAGCTAAACGGGAGGAGTTGGAGAAAATATTAGAAGAGAACAACCGCAAAATTGCTGATGCTCAAGCTAAACTGGTATGTGTTTTGATGGCGTGGAGGGGAAATCAATACAATAGAATAGTCACTGTGTATCACTGATATACAATAGAAACGTACTACTGAGACTTGTGCTTTTAGTCATTCATGCTTCACAAAATGCTGATGCTCTGTCCACTTAGGTGGAGTAGTTGAATTTTTTCAGAGGGTTACCGGGAAAAGAGTTACAACATTAGAGCAATCTGGACATGAACAGGCCATTCAGCCCCACAAAGCTTGCCAGTCCTATCCACTTATTTTTTCTAAAAAACATCAAGTGGAGTTTTGAAAGTCCCTAAAGTCTTACTGTCTACCACCCTAATTGGTCGCTTATTCCAAGTGTCTGTCGTTCTTTGTGTAAAGAAAAACTTCCTAATGTTTATGCAAAACTTACCCTTAACAAGTTTCCAACTGTGTCCTCGTGTTCTTGATGAACTCATTTTAAAGTCACCGTCTCGATCCACTGGACTAATTCTCTTCATCATTTTAAACACTTCAGTCAGATCTCCTCTTAATCTCCTGTAAAGGCTCGGCTCTTTTCATCTTTCCTCATAACTCATCCCCTGTAGCCCTGAATCAGCCTAGACGCTCCTCTCTGGACCACCTCTAGTGCTGTTATGTCCTTTTTGTATCCTGGGGACCCAAACTGCACACAGGATTCCAGATGATGCCTCAACAGTGAATTATAAAGGTTGAGCAGAACCTCATGTGACTTGTACTCCACACATCAAGGCGCTATATAACCTGACTTTCTTTTAACCTTCTTAATGGATTCTCAACACTGTCTGGAAGTCGATAGTTTAGAGTCCACTACGACTCCTAAATCCTTCTCATAAGGTGGACTCTCAATTTTCCGACATCTATTGTGCATTCAAATCTCACATTTTTACTTCCTATGTGTAATACTTGACATTTACTGACATTAAATTTCATCTGCCACAAATTTGCCCAAGCCTGTATGCTATCCAAGTCCTTCAATATAACGGCTTCCAAATTATCTGCAATTCCACCAAATCTTGGTTATATCAGCAAACTTAACCAGCTTGTTCCTTATATTCCTACCTAAATCTATATATATAAAATTCTTTTCGCGTTTGAAACAAATTACGTATGACCACGCAAAACGGAAATTACATATGACCACAGAACATATTATAATACAGGAACTAATCACTTTGTTTGTGGACATCATTTTTATATCGTCTTTACGAATTGTTATTATTTTTGTGAGAATTATTTAACTGATATTGAAAAGAAGTAAACACAAAAATACCGATCTAACCCATAGAAGTGTGCCCCACGCCGCCCTCTCCCAGCCCTCCTCTCTCGACTCCAGCGCTGAGCCGTCCGGCCAGGCGCGTTCTGACAGAGAAGTTTTATTTTTTCGTCCACGTAACTGTCGCGGAAACTGCCACATTATAACTTTTTTTTAATTGGCAGTACTTGATAGTAGAAGAGATGAGGAAAACAGCTTTGCGTCTTTCTACTTTTTAACTGCGCTGAGCTGTAAACAATGTGAAGACGACACCGCCTTCAGTGGCGAGGGGTGAGAACAAAGTGGACGCTCGGAGGCACGGAATGTCGGGCTGCTGTGCCGGGTCGAGAGCTTCGCAGTTTCGGGCAGCATCCTCTCTTCTCGCACTGTTTGTGACACTTTCGAGTGCCCCATCGGCTCCTGGGAGAGTGGAAATCATTGCGAATGAGTGTGATCGGCGCCATCGAAGCAAAACTCTCTTTGTAAATTGTGCTGCACGACTACTTACTGTCCCTAAAGGTGAGTTTGGGTCACTAAAACCCTGCAACATTCAAGGTTGCTTTTGTGATGAATTCTTTTAAGAAGATGGAGTGTTTACATCTAAGAAGATGTACCGACCTCTTCATGTTAAGTTTTGGACTTGGGAATTGTTTGGACCTTCTGCCTGTTAAGCACGGAAGGGAAGCATCCACATTTCTCAGAATAATTTTTCTCTTAAATCACAGGCACGTAGTGCAAGGTTGTCAGGCAGAAATTTGCAGGATCGCATAGAAAATGTAATTCCTATACCACAACGGTCATGTAGCGCCTTCACAAGGGATCTGCTACTGAGAGATGATCCAAATACATTTAAGCTGCTGTTAGTGCTACTTACCTGTTGTCTTATAGCGCCTTTTAAAATGTACTTTACCCGAAAGCACTCCAGTACTGCTCAATGTATCTTTACTTCTTATATGTTAGTGTTTTACTGTTTAATAATTTATATACTACATTTTATTTTTTTCCCTTGTACTCAGTGAGCGAAGCCACTGGGTAATCAGCTAGTCATTTATAAATATTAAAAATAGCAGCAGCCCCAGCACTGACCCCTTCTGGCCATTACTCTTAATATCAGCCAGTTCTGATGAGGTTCCCTGCACCATCACCCTCTGCTTCCTGTGTCGGCCCCCATCTACACGCCACACCATTTCTTTTAGTTTAATGCCCAACCTCTCATATGGCACCTGATCAAATGCTTTCTGAAAGTCCAGATAAATAATATCATAGGCTCCACTCTGATTGTATCCTTTTGTTGCCTCCTCTTAGAGGACTCCTCACAGAGTTCACAGAAAACATGCAGTTTGCAAGCAGTGATGTGTTTTATTCTGCTATTCCTTTATGGGGAAAAAACTACAGCTAACCCAGCTTCAGGTGTCGGATTGAGCAAGGCCCTTACATTGAAAACTGCTCCGTGGGTGACCATGTGCTCTGACCTCCAGAAGTCCTAAGAAAAGACAATTTCCCCTTAAGGCTTGATACAGTTGACCCAAAAAAAAAAAAAGTCTTTCCAAAGAAGTTGCAGACATTGTAAGAGCGGTATTAGGTGGAGTGATGGCTCTGAGGCTAGGGATCTGCACTGGCAATCGAAAGGTTGCCGGTTCGAATCCCGTAAATGCCAAAAGGGACTCTGCTCTGTTGGGCCCTTGAGCAAGGCCCTTAACCTGCAATTGCTGAGCGCTTTGAGTAGTGAGAAAAGCGCTATATAAATGCAAAGAATTATTATTAAGATGTTGTCTCTAACACAGCTTTTCATTGTTTGAAAACTGAAACTTTTGAACACATTTTAGTAAATACATTATTGTGAAAACTGAGCATTAATGCTATTATAAAGTGTACTACATGTGGGACCACTAATTTTGAGTACACAGTTGCGTATGCACTCAGATAATCTATTTTAAAAATGAGACATTTCATTTTGATTTATTGGCTGTCAGGTCTACTGCAGACTTTAAGGTTTATCTTGCAAGGAATCAGAAATAAATAAAGGGTATGAACATTCCCACTATTACTGTTTAGTAGGCTGCTGAGATTCTTGAAAATCCCTTTTCACAAACAACAATTTCAATGGAATGAATTGAGTCATCGGTTTTTCTTAAGTATAATAGGCGGAGACATTCTTTTGCCTAAAGGAATCTGATTTAAAGTGGAACTTCAGCCAAATAAGAAAGGAACAGTAAAATTGCATATTACCGGAGAGCCAAATCCCTTACTTAATTTTTAATTCAAAACATTGAAGAAAACAACTTAGTATATTTTATATATTTTAAATTCTCACCCCACGTGACATAAAGTGGAAGCTTTTGTTATTTCAGGAGACAACAGTTTTATTTTTAGACCAAGGTTTAAGTGTGGAGACCTCAAAATGGCATGCAGAAATAGTTTATCGTATGAGGGGAATAAAATTAAAGGCAATAAAACAATCCTGAACTTTAACCATACAGTGTTTTTTAAACATCTGACTAAAGTAACTTCCATCATTTCATGAGCATCACTGTGCTATGGTTAATTTCATATACATTTTAATTACGGTGAATTAGTTTGCCATCAGAGAGCAGGGTGTGACTGACCATAATAAAAATACACACCTGTTGAGGTGAATTTCACTTAGAGCTGAAATTTTGTTTTTGCTTTAATTTCTAGTTATTGCAAAAGTGATTCAATGATGGCATCTTTGTAACGCAAGTGATAGATTAACATTTCTTATTTGCAAGGCCATTAAAGAGTCTTTTTGGTTGTAAAATAAAGAAATCTTACTCTAAATGTTACTAACAATCATGCTAGTTGTGTTTCTCGTCAGCACCGCATGATCAGAAGTTTGCCATTTGTGCAAAGAAATTGTCCTTTGTGTGTTTCCCATAGACTGCCAATGCTATTATAATACAGCGGGAAAAGAATGTCGTATGAATTCAACATCACGCATTTAATGTAACGTCGAACATATATAAACTGTATATGCAGTGTCTGTAAAAAGTATTCATGTCCTTGGAAGTTTTCACGTTTTATTGTTATGCAACCTTTTAGTGGATTTAATTGATTTTTTTTTTGTTTTTTCAGAAAAATACACTTTAATCTCAAAGTGAAAACAGATCTGTGCAAAGTTGTCTAAATTAATGGCAAATATTAAAAACTAAATAATTAATCAACCGAGTGTTCACCTTCAAATCAGTGTGCACAGGTCAGTTTTGCACATCTGGACACTGTAATGTTTGCTCATTCTTTTTTTGTGATATTACTTGAGCTCTCTCAGCTCGCTTGGCGATCGTGAATGAAAAGCCTTTTTCAAGTCCAGACACACATTCTCAGTTGACTCTGACTCGGCCACTCCAGGACATTAACGCTGTTGTTTTGATGCCATTCCTGTGTAGTTTTGGCTTTCTGCTTTGGCTCTTCGTCTTCCTGGAAAACTAATCTTCTCACACGGTGCAGACTGGCTGCAGACTGCTTCCAGGTTTCTCCCATGGATTTCCTTTTATTTTGTTGCATTTATTTTACACCATTAACGGCGCACTGCATGATAATGTGCAGTGAATACACTTGACTTGAGCATTCATAGTTTTCCTACTCTAATTATGCATTAAGATTCTACCCTAACAAGCCTTCCAGGGACTGCTGCAGAGAAGCCTCCCCGCATCCCGATACTGTTCCCACCATGCTTCATGGCAGGGATGGTGTGTTTTTGGTAATGTGTTCTGTAGTGTGGTGCTTATGGTGTCAGCTGAAAAGCTTAACATTGGTCTTTTCAGACTGTAGAAGCTTCTTCCCCAGTTGACATCAGAGTCTCCCATGTGCTTTCTGCCCAGATGTCTATTGTGTGTGTGTGTGTGTGTGTGTCTTCCCCAATTTGCCACTCTTTCATAAAGCTGTTACCAGTAAAGCTCCCTGGCAACAACTGTCTACCCAGGCTCTCCAATCTTGGCAGCTGTGGCTTGCAGCTCCTTCACATTTCTTACAAGTCTCTTGGTGGCCTCCCTCACTCATCATCTTCAAATTTTGTGGACAGCCTGCTCTAGCAGATTTACAGCTGTGCAATACTATTTCCATTTCCTCATGGTCGATTTACCTAGATATTCAGTGACTTGGAGATTTTCTTGTCCCCATCTACTGCTTTGTGCTTTTCAGAGTTGCTTGTAATGTTTGTTTCTCTTTATGGTGTAGGTCAGGCCACAGCTTTCCACATACAGGTGCATTTATACTGCAATTGGCTGAAACCCCACTGAGGTGATCTCCGTTGCACTAATTATGGGACTTCTGAAACCAACCTGCTACACTACTGATGATTTAGGGGTGGACTATTAAAGAGCTAAATAATTGTGTAATTTGTATAATTAACTAGCTGTCCACCGCAGCTTCGCCCACATAGTAGTGAAACAGGACAAACTTTAAAAATCAATTTAAAAAAAAAAAAAATGGAATTCTGGCCAAGGGGAAGGTAGGTACGCTCCATTGTCAAACATTGGCACTGTATCTGATCGTGTTCAGTTCTGCGTGGGGACAAAAGCACGTGGCCGTGATATCTCTTGCCAATCACCAGGTACCCTCTAAAACACATGGAGCTCTGATCTCTCTCTCAAAAACGTCAAACGTTACTCCTTAACAATCTCAAGATGATAATGTCTGTTGAACAAACCGGTATCGCTGGTTAAGCGGAGGCAAGGTGCACTCCAACAAGTGGCGAGACGTAGACCGACTCGGTGAGACTGAGGGCGCTACCCCGCTTCCCCCTCCCTGCGGCCAAACTGATATTTGGCATGATGAGAGAAGTCGCAAAATCAACCGGAATGTTCAAGCATATTATAGGAAAAAAAAAAATCTAAATTCATTTAGTTCTCTTGTGAAAAGCAGACAGACAGACAGACAGATGTTGAATTCTATCTTCTTGTATAATATGCTACCGTGGCTCTTCGTTTATCTGTCCAGGATTTTAAATCACCTGTAGCTCGCAAACCATTTCACCTATTGACCTGAAATTTGGTACACATACACTATGTGATGTCTACTATCCGCTTTCGGGACGATGATTTTTATTACACTTTTTAGTTTTAATTTATTGTAGAATCAACTCTCGGCAGGGCGGCCATGCAGCGCATGCGTACGTGCGTCGTTCTTATTCCCTACCACCTTTGCGGTCCCCTACCTCTTCATATCTTTAATCATTCTTGAGGAAGATTGTGGCGCTTAAGTGAAAAATTAAGAAAAACGTACTAAGTAATTGCAACACAAAAACTAACTTGGTCAGTTTTAACATGAAAACATGCAGACGAAAGAAGAGAAGCAGTGGGCCACTAGGGTGGAGAATAGAAGAGCTGCTCAGAAAGCAGCAAGCGCATCAGCCTCTGAGCAAACAAATGATAAACGTACAGCGAAAGAGGATGAGAACTAGGAATGCTCAAGTCAAGTGTAACGTGCAGTGTGGCGTTACTGGTATAATATATATGTATGTACATGCATGCATGTCTATCTATCTATCTATCGCTCGATCGACTACTTTGCAGATATCTGGTTTCACTTTTGACATTAAAGTGTCTTTTTCTGTTATCGATGACAATAAAACACAAATTAAACTCATTAATTCAGTGTTTTATTACATGAAATTTTAAAACTTCCAAGGGGTTGAATGCTTTTTATAGGCCCTATATGCAAGAAATAATTAAGAGGTTTTTGTGTAATTAGCTTTTAAGTAATCTTGTGACCCAAGAGTAGCCGCTCTCCCTAAATCTGTTGAGCAGTTCCTAACAGCCCTGTACGTTTTTGGGAGCGCGAAGGCCAGAGTTATTTAATACTGCTTGCCTTTCAACGGCAACGTGTTTTGTTTAAGTCCTGAAGAGTAGGAGGCTGTGTGCCATTGGTATAAATTCTGTGCTGACTTCTCTGTGGTGTTTTGAACTCCTGAACTGAGCAGATGCTTTAGCAGGATGTTAAGTTAACAGTAGCGCCCATTCTTACACTAAACCAGTTAGGTGGTTTTTCAGACTACATATGTGCTTGTAAAACCTGTGTGGGTGAATTCAATGTCTTTAGGAGATCTTTCGAAATACTTCATTCCAATCTCTGTCCTGAGAACATCCCAGTGATTGTGCCGTTCACGTTAGGAGCTTCCTTGTTTATGTAAAAACAGCACACTTTTTTCTCATTGTCGTTATTATTGTCTAAAAGAGATATTGTTGTTAATGAACCTTTTGTGAATATCTGTACCAGTTCATCCTGTCAAGTGCAGGAAGGCTTACAGCACCAGTAGTCGCCATCATTTGTTGAAATCCTTTTCCTCTTCATTTTTCACATTCCTAATTGGTGGTGATGTGTGTGAAGAGTTAGCAGAGAAGATTCAGTTTGGTTGCCATGTGACTCTTCTATTCACTAAGACTTCACTTGCCCAACTAGTGTCCAATCATTGCTCATTACGTAACCTAGCAAGAGATCAAGTCGCCAAATCCAGCTTAAGATTTCAGTTCATTTTCAATGTGATGACATCACGTGTTTTGAGTGAGCGAATTGTCTTGCATGTGAATATTACTACCATTCTCTTTTGCAACTGCAGAGTGTGCTTTTGGTCAGTCAGCTCTTTGTCTTGTATTTTTGCTGCTGTTTGTCCCTTTCAGACTTTACATGAACGTTATAGAAAGCGACAAACTGCAAAGTATATCATTTTTTTTTCCACCAGTATCAAATTGGTCTAAACTGTCCCCAGCCTTTGAGCTTTATTCACCTTGGTCTACTAAAATAATGAGACACACACTTTTAAATGAAAGCCGCCTTTTTTTTTTTTTTTGGCTATGTATTTATGATAGGGGATGTGATTTGAGAGCCTTTCAGTTGACATATTTAGGCAGGCAGCACTCTAGTTTTAAAAATATATGCGTATGTATCTGTGTAAATTTGTGAATGGTGGTTTGGGAGTTATTTATAAGCTCTGTCTCTCAAGTACTATACTTAGTTTGATCTGTGTTGCCATTTAATGATTGTCTTTTATTGATCTGATGGCATGCTGGTGGGTAGCCTTTTCAAAGATGGATTAATTTCTAACAGCAGCTGACGAATGAGGTAGGAATAGATTTTATTCAATTGTATGTACTTTGAAGAGACTGTCTTACAATAAAATCCCCTTTTCTTCAAGCCAGATAGCCAGCTCAATGAGGGGCTAACTGCACACTAAAATTTTGTGAAGCTTACGTGCAGGATTTGAATACCGGTGGCCTTTGGGTTTCCTGCCGGTGATCGAAACCTCATTTTGTGTGTGAGCTGAAACTTGCACTGAAAATGCTTGTTAATGGATAAGCAAGCATAAAGCTTTACTTTACAGAAAACATTTTAAAATTATTGATGAAATGACAGTGGAACAAAGTTAATGGGCTTTAAATCACAAAACCAAAATGATCAATGGGCATGTGCAGCATCTCATGCTGTACGGTTTTTGATAATGACACAGTACCTCACAGTATTGGTAGAGGCATAACGGTGACACAAAAAGCCACAGTAAGTGACTCCCAGTCCCTTAGCCGAGACGTGCTATGCTGTGTTTGAGGAGGGATTGATAAGAGGGTCACTTATCCCGCTCATCAGTACTCCCGAGAACAACACGGCTGGGATGCGTACTTACAAGCAGTGAGTTGTACTGATCCAGCAAAAACGGCCAGCAGCTAATCGAGCTGCTCACTTGTCACCGAGTCTACTGCACGGCTGCACATGCTGCTGCCCGTTATGTTCTGTGCCACGCATGCACAAAAGTAATTGAAAACGGTAACAAAGTCCATTACGACACATCACTGTCTGTGATGGCTACTGCATAATCATCTAAGTCAAAACTCGCTTGCTTCTTTTTTAAGTTCACAAATGGAAGTTGCTAAATCAAAATCGACTGAATTTCTTTTAAAAAAAAAAAAAAAAAATGTTGAATTTTATGCTCTCATTTGTATTTGTGGAATTGCTGAATAGCCCTTCACAACCCTGAACTGGAGATACTGTGTTTGAAAATTTTATTTACTAAATGAATATATTGATCTTGTAACACGACTTACAACACGCAATTAAAACCAACTAATTACAATATACAGGTATCAACCATTAGTCATATAAATTACGTGCCATATTAACTTGGTAATAATTCAGTTTATTTTTGTAGGACGTTCTTCACTTGAGTGCTCTAACAAGTTCACAGGCAAAATGCCAAAGTACAATTACCACGTTATCAATTACATCTCTCTATTATATAAAAAAGTCCTGGGATGAGGCGAGACTTTTTCAGAGAGATTCATGTCCCGTGAGATGAGACTTTGTGCCAAGAGATTTAACCAGGCCGGGGGCCGGAAATAAAAGACAAAGAGTAGATGACAAAGTAGAACGTCGTAAAGAGGTTCAAAAACGTTGGCGTGATACACATGCAGAGCAGGTTAGAGATTATGAAAGTACGAAAATTCAAAAGTCTCATAAAACTGATAATAAAGATCGCATTAGCGCAAAGAAATGGAAATTATTACTCGATGAAATAATGGAGCAGTGAAAAGAGATTGAATATATGGACATAGGTGATATGACAGAAGTGTGGCTTTAAACTTTAAGTCGGAGACTTGTAGATCGTCTGATTCGTGTTGCCGTCAGGGAGAAGTAGTGTTTCTTCCCAATGGAGAGGCGTATCTGCAAGAATTAAAAGGTTTGTTGTTTGGTGAAAGTGAAATCCCGCGAGAGAAAATTTCAAGCCCCGCGAGACAAGACTTTATGCAAAGAGATTTGGAAAAGTCCCGCCCACATCTAAAACATTTACAGCTACGTACACGGTTCAATCGTTACTCATTTGTGTGAATGCTATTGTCAGACACAGTTCGTGTGGAGAGAAAGAAACGAGATTCACTCACTGGCAGTTGTATGTTGCGTTGTCACGCTGTAAGTCCAAACACGGAATCAAAATTCAATACGATATTGATGAAAAGGTAAAAGCGAAAAGAGATCGAATATATGACAGAAGTATGTAGATATTGTTTGGCTTTAAACTTTAAGTCGGAGACTTGTCGATCATCTTAATTTGTGTTGCCATTAAGGAAAAGTAGGGTTTCTTTTCAATGAAGAGGCGTATCCGTGAGAATTAATTAGATTTGTTGTTTGGTGAAAGTGAAATCCACATACGCGAGTGGCAGAGACAAAGTGGCTGGCGCGTAGCGCAGGCCAAGGTTTTAGCGTGCGAAGCCTTCTAGCAATACATATACAAAGCAGTTCCATACTGATAAACAGAACTGTCCGCTAATATTATCATTGAGTTAGTTCCAGTAGGCAATGGAGGAGAGGAAGATCAAACCTCCAGTCAGCAGCATCAATGGAGAAAATAAACCTCTTGGGGGTCCTCAGTGAGTTACAGCAAAATCAGAGAGACTGCGGCCACTCACCCCTTCCTGGGCAATCTATAGTGGAATTTCTCAGATCTTACTTTTCCTGCTTTTAAACTGGAGAAAAAACATATTATAGATATTTCTGTAATTTCTTTTAAAAGACATACTGGTGTCAAAAGATTGTGTGCTGATTTACTTAACCCTACTGTTTGCATCAACTGGGTGAAAAATTGAAAGGACAATTAAGAATATTATGGCTGTCCCCATCATTTCTTCTGAGTAAATAACATTTCTGTCATTCTTGTATTCTAAGATGAGTAGGTCTTATCCATCCACACCTTTAATTCACTTACACAATTGATTAAGAACACCGTCTTCTGTTCTAAAAGAAAAGTGCAGCAGGGTATCATCTGCATATGAGTAAAAATGACTGATGTTTTCTAATGATAGTTCACAGTGGAGGTATGATAGTCCAAGTGCTAAGCACCGCAGGACACCGTATTTAACATCTGAATATAATGATGGAGTGCTGTCAGCACATTTTTAGTTCCATATTTCATATTTTCTGTTTAATAAGTCACTGATGTTTTTTTAATACATTACTTTTTTAGAGCAAGAAAAAACATGCATTTTAAGTGCATTCTTGGAATGTTGCCAGTGCTGTCCTGTAGCTTGGTTTTGACTTCAAGATCTGACTGAAAGTTTCTGCCTTGTATTTTTTTATAGAAATTTGATGGCTAGTTTAATCTCCAGTACTCTGTCTGTGTCACTTAACATGCCATTGTTCACATTGTAGTCATGCAGGCATTAACTGTGTTTATTACGATGCTTTAAATGAAAGAATCCATCCTTGTGGTGTAGGGTCACTGTTCACCTGAGTGCACTGAAACACATGCAGGCACACAGTTGGCCCCAGTGCTCCCATGAATGGCACAAAGCATTGGTGTGGTAAAATGCCAGGCTTAGGAATGTGTCATTATGTCTTTCATGCCAGTTAACGAATTTATTACATTTGTACACTCTCAAGTCAAAGTTGCGTCGTTCCATTTTTTTAACTCCTTTTATTAATGCGAAAAAAAGCAGTTGGTTGTTAACAGTTGTAGATTTTTACATATGTATTTATATACATTTATTATTTTTTTAGAACAGTACTCTATAAGGATATGCTGCTAAAGTCTTGGTGCCAAACACCACAGGACACCTTCAGAGGTCTTGTGGAGTCCATACCTCGACAGGTCACAGCTGTTCTGGCTTCATGAGGGAGGCCTGCACGATATTAGACAGGTGATATTTGGTATTGTTGTGCTCATCGGTGTATATACACTTGCAATAGGAAATAATCAACCCCACCCTGAGACTGTCCGGGCTGGCTCCTTTGCCTTTTCCTGGAGCCTCTTCAACCCAAAACTGCTGATAGTCATAGACAGAGATGAAGCAGACAAAAGGGAACACACGCATCCAGAAAGGGGTTGGTGCAAAAGGTGTCAGTGCTTTTTATTAAAATCAATTTAAAAAAAAAAAAAAAAAAAAAAACTGTTCCAGTAGCGTAGTGTATCAGGTTCGTCTTCTAATAAATAAATTAGTCCGTGAAAGTGGAGGGGATAACAATCCAATAAATAAATATTCATTAAAAATGAGGTTAAAATCACGATACAGGAATCTGTTCAACAAAACACTCGAGCCTTGGTGCATCTTTTCTAAAATTGACATCTCTGTTTGACTCAGACGTCCGTCCGACACTCGCAGCCAACCTTTCATCACACGCTCAGGTCACTGGAGTCACATGGGCTTCCAGCAATGTGCCTCACCAAGCCGGGTCTAGCCCCTTCATCTCCCGCTGCCACTCCTATATCTATCTATCTATCTCTATCTCTCTCTCTCTGTATATGTGTATATATATATATATATATATCTCTCAGGGCTGTGGAGTTGGAGACAATTTTGGGTACCTGGGGTCGGAATTGCCAAAAATGTACCAACTCCTAATAAATTTAAATTGTAATGAAAAAAAAATACAGCAAGTTTAAATGTCCCATTTCACAAACAATAGTCATAATTAAGTACTTCTCTGATGTAAGAATAAAGCCCAGTGCATAGTTGTGTTACTACTAGTGGGAAGTTCAGCTGAGCTATTATACAACCTGATATTCACATATTATAATCTGGATTAGGGTACATTTCAAAAAGTGTTTTCATTTGATTTCATATATACTGTAATGTGTTTAACAAGTTCATTTGAGTGTAAACAAGTGTAATGATGGAGGTGGAGGTGTGTGCTATGGCCTGATGTGTGTTCAGGGGTTCTTGTCTTTTGTTTAAACTGGCCAGTATGATAGAGAGTGTCAGCTTCCTAGCCAGTAGTTCTGTGGTTAATGGACGTGTATGTTGCCTTCCTTTAATCAACATGGAAAATACATTAGCATATTAAACACAGAGGAGTCGAAGGATTTATCTACCCACTCCACAGCCCTGATATATATATATCTATCTCTCTCTCTCTCTCTCTCTCTCTCTCTCTCTCTCTCTCTCTCTCTGTCTCTCTCTCTCTGTCTCTCTAGATATAGACATAGATATATATATCTATATATAGATAGATATAATAATAAAAAAAATACATATACATATATACACATATATATATATGGTACCTGGGGGGAAAAAAAAAAAATATTAATCTCCTTGGGTGTGTTCACTTTTTTGCTCAATATTTGATCACATTGGATTTATTTTGGCTTTTTTTCGCTGAGATAAAGTTTCAGTTTGACATCAGTGAGTCCTTTTCTGGGTGGTCATGTTTCTATTACGTTTACCTTTTAAAAATAAAACAAGTGCCTGATAGATTCTTTTTGTGTATTTTGTGAAAGCGCAGTAGTTGTGGAGTAATTTGCCAAAGCTTTTGTACTTGCATCATGGAAAGGAAAAGAATGGAATATCCGAGTGGTGTGGAATTGAAATGAGGCCTTGCAGAGCGTTGCCAATCAGTACCGATTCAGTTTCACATCTTTGAAACTCGCCTGTGAAGATTTTCAATTTGCATGTGATGCAGAACGCATGGGGCATTTTAGATTTATTTCACTTTTTTGTAGATCTTTGTTGATGGTTGAAATGTGAAAACTGAGGTGTGTGTGCTTACTTTCATAGGAAAAAAATATTCAGAGCTTAAACTTGAAAACAGGACACCCACCTGAAACTAAGCCTGTTCAGGCCCGGTCAGTGCTTGGATGGGAGACCATCTAGGAAAAGCTTGGGTTCCTGCTGGATGAGGTGTTGGTTAGGACAGCAGGGAAAGCTTACCTTGTGGTCTGAATGTGGACCCCAGTGCAGTGATGGGAACACTGTGCTGTACTTCAGATGAGATGTAAAGCTGAGGTCCTGACTGTCTGTGGTCATTGAAGATCCCTTTGGAAAGAGCAGGGTGTATCCTAAATTGCCCACCATGGCCTGGTCTTTCTGGCCCCCTAATTATCCCGTTTTTAATTGGCTATCTCTCTCTTACCAATTCACCACCTAACAGCTCGTGTGTGGTGAGTGTACTGGTGCACAAATGGCTGCCATCACATCACCCAGGTGGGCGCTGCACATTGGTGGTGGTTAAAGTGGCTCCCCACTTTCTATGTAAAGTGCTTTGAGAAGTGAGTAAAGGAATATATAAAGAATTAGTATTATTATTAACATGAACTGTATCTCTCTCTACACAGACACACACACTTGCTCAATATATACGTTTTGTTTTAATTAATTGTGGACCAGCATTTGTAGGCAAGCAATTCAAGACGGCCTTTCTGTACTGCTGACCACCATATCTTTGAATCTACGTGGCAGCTAAACTTGACTGAGAGTTAATTGTTATCTTGGTGGAAAAAGACTCTGATATTGTGGCAAAATCTGAACTTCACAGAGTGTGTCAGGATACAAGTTTGTTGACGTGACTAACTCTAAAAGAAATTGGTCTGTGTGTGTGTAGATTAGATTAAATAAACTTTATTAATATATATGTAAATGGGGAAAAAAGAATCCATAATTACTGGAGTGAGAAGATTAAAGTTGTGTGTTAGCCTTCAGACCAGCAGTCCACTTTGTGCAGTAAGTCATTGCCATTTTTGCCAGCCACAATCAAACTTGTCAAGTTTAATTTTACCCAGTGATTGAAATGCAGCATCACCTGATCAGGTCACCTTTACAAAGTTTGTTGGTCACATCAAGACCTAGGCCTTCTTTGGTCGAATTTCTGTATATTCCATAATGCCAAGGGTATCACCAGTTGTAAGAGACTGGGACCAGTGGAATGCTGCATGCTGGTAGGCTGTCTGTAATGTATGTTTTAACAAACCAGCTGCACAGATGACTGGCCATGATCTGGTTGCCATTGAGTGACCACAGCACAACCAACACATCAGACTGGTCCCTGTAAGAGGGCATGGCCAAACTACCACCCAGCAGAAACAATGCCTGCTCTGTGTGCCTGAACTCCTCAGCAGAAGTACTTGTCATGGATGACACAACTCTTGCCATCTCTCCTAACCTTTGGAATGCCCAACATCTACTCACATGACCCTCAGCCAGGGGTCAGCAGTGAGATTTCACGAGGTAATGAAACCCCAAACCCACCACCACCACCATTGCAGGTAAGCTCATTACACCAGAGGTGTCAAGCAGTAGTGGCTGCAAGAGGTTGGTGGTCACACAATTTATGGAAGGATTGCCAGTTGACTTTTGGTGTTGTACACAATTGGCATTGTTCTCTGCTTGTTTGTGCTGTTTTATTTCCTATTGTTCTCATTTGTTTATTGTTATTGCAGCAGTGAAGGTTGACATTTCAGTCCAAGTGTTGGCTTTTTTTTTTTTTTTTGTTTTCCTCCCCTAGTGAGTGTGTGTGTTTAT
>JANRMT010062834.1:55723320-55733611 GCA_026402145.1 Polypterus bichir lapradei
GATAGATAGATAGATAGATAGATAGATAGATAGATAGATAGATAGATAGATAGATAGATAGATATAGTCCAATATACATAATCTACATCCAAGTGACTTTCATAAATTAAATATGCGAAACGTTTAAAACATATTTAAGTTGCCACCTTTTTTATAATTAATTAATTTTGCAAAAGTATATTTATACTTTTAACTAAAACCTTTTCAATGCACCTTTTTACGCGTATTTTCACAGACTGGACTCTTTCTGTGTCGAGGTGATGATGTCGGGCTTAAACGTTTCATTTCGCTAGAATTACAAAGCCAAGCCGAATTCCAATTCCAAGTGATGATTAGAAATCCCATATGAACACAGTATAAAGTTTACTTTTGTTGAAATTACATTCTTATTCGAAATGTCGATTAGTGACTCAATAGGAATGCATTCACAAGCTGAATTTTGCTGAGATTTGATAAAAACCTGCTTATGTATTCCTGTAGTGATTAGCGATGCCTCTCCAAGTTTAATTTCACTGAAATGAGAAACACAACTTTATTTTTAGTCTTGCTGATGATCAGCGAATCCATCAGAATACACTAGAAAAGTCTGGTTTCAATTAAATTAGGTAATCTGATTTGATATTTATATATAGCGTTCCAAAAGGGTTAATTTTGCCGAAATTAAAATGCGATCTTAATCCTGACTAGACCAAATGTAATGATTGTCACTGAAAAGTGACTAAAATGCTGCCTTCTTACTCCGCGTGATGATTACTGATTCCATTTGAACGTAATAATCGCCCTTTTTGGGTTCGTTTTCCTGAATTTAGTTTGAAACGTTAATTTAAATTTACGTGTCCTGTTTAAATTTGCTTGCAACACCATGCAGTTTCCTTCCGTTTTCTCGGCGAAAATAGGGATTGCGAAATTCGGTCCTTGTCTCTTTTCAAGAAATTAAATCAATCTTTTTTTTCATTTTTTTTTTACTTTATTTTAAAGATAGATTTTAACCATTTCTACCTACTTGAGAAGGTATGGGCCACGTGTGCCCCCAATAGTCAACAACTACAACAAAACAAGAGTAGTTAAACAGATTTAAAATCCAGGTTGATGTTTTGTAAAACGGGGTTTTGAAAAAAAGAAACTGTGGATGTAAGAGAATTATTTTTAGCTACTCTTGTGTATTTTTGGACTAAAGAGGAACTATCAGTTTCCTTTAAGTAAGGATGTTCTCCGTTAAAGGTCACATCTTTGCTCCGTGTTAAAAGAAAACAGGGCCTCGCAAAGCCAAAGCACAATACACACTGCAAGCACATCTTAAAGCGTCTACGAAAAGAAAAAAAAATCAAAGCAGGATCGGCTTACTGCGGCTTTTTAAATGGGGGGATTGAACTACAGCCGCGTAAATTGTGTATTGGGACTGCTGTTAATTTGATTTTTGCACGGCTGTTATTTTTCACACATTTCTCTTAACGTTCTCTAGAACCGGAGATCTGTGTTTGTTTAAAATGTGTCACTTTAGTGAAGATGAATGCGCATTTAACGAAAAGGTAATTGTGTCTCACTCAGTGAAGCAACGGCAAAGAAGCGCACGCGAAATGTACGGGCTGCTTGACGGACCGACGGACATAACGTTTGTTTTTAACTCTTCTAAATTCCGCCTGCGTATCTGATCGGTTAAGCTAAAACTTCATGAGCTATTTAGGCAAAGAGTTTTTATTTATTTATTTATTTATTTTTATTTTAATAAATCCGAATTCTATTTAATTAAAAATCAGAACGTTGATCTGTTACCTTCTGAATTAAATGAAGATCTGTGTTAACTTGCCAGCTTTAGGAAGCGTGTATCAGTTTCTTTCTTTCTTTCTTTCTTTCTTTCTTTCTTTCTTTCTTTCTTTCTTTCTTTCTTGTCCCATCTCCATTGATCAAGTTTTATCTGGGCTGCTGACAATGATTAATCAAGATCAAAGGCACCCATTTGCAGGATATACGGAGAGCACAGTCCTTACTCTACGCCTGTCTGTCTCTTTTCTCTTGCACTTTCCACAGGAGCTCGACGCGCATTACGCAGTCAGCGCGGCCGTGGATCGAAGTGAACTCGCGTTGATGAATTATTTAATGAAACATTTCTTACGATCAACACCCCTGTCCAATTTAGTAAAACGTCTTAAGTATCTAACCCTGCTGTTTTTGTCATAAAATGAGACTGTATTTTATTTTCGATGTTGGCTTCAGACTACGCACGCACTTTACTAACATTTTTCTGGCGAAAAGAGCATTTGGCACACGAGAGAAGACCATTCAGTCCACCGAGCTCGTTTTGTTAGCATATAGTTAAGTTAAAGAAACGCTATAATTGAATTCGGGTTCACTTAAAAAAAAAAAAAAGTTTCATATTTCGAAAAGAAGAAAATAATTCACTTACATACGCAAATCTTTCCCTTCAAAAACAGTTAAAGAACAGCATTGTTTTCGAGCATCTGCAAAATGATATAATTTGTAGAAGTTCAGTTTACAGTGAAAAGTAAAAAGAAAAAAAAAACAGAAATATGTGATTAAAAACACATACATAAAAAATTGTCACATATTTCTGATTGTTTTTTTAGTAGCAAACTTAGATTCACACGCGATAAAACATCATTTAAATATAAAATGTTAAATATTTCCTATTCACATTTGCGCAAAAATAGACAGCAGCATACACTGCCAGTAACGGGTGCGTGCGATTGTATTTATACATTTTTAAAATTAAAATGTCTTTGGGATTGAATTTCCCTACTCATCTTTATGTTGCACCATTCATATCTATATGGAAGGAAGGTTAGGAGCATGCATATCTGTATACTTGTATGCAATTTATTAATTTCATTAGTTCAAAAGAATTTCATTAATTTTAATCACAATCAAACTGCCTTACTTAAAAACTTAAAACATACATTATATTGTACACACACATATATATATATACATATATATATATATATAAATAAGAGATGTGGGCGCGTACACTTATTTAAACATAATTGTTTAACTTTCTGGAGCATGAAACTGGATCGCCCGATTCTCTATTAACTAAACTACGATTTTGCCCGGTAGTGGGCGCTGTTGATCTATGGAAAAAAATGTTTTAATAACAACCTCCTTTTCTGAAACACTAAACCAAGCAAATTATACAGAACGCTCGAATGTGTTAAAGGCCCTTATTGAGTAAAGATTCAAACTGAAAAAGAAGGCAAATAAAAACGTACACATTTATAATCTTTAAAAACATAGTGAATTTCGATATTGGACCCTGTTCCTTCCACATTAAGGTACATCTTCAGTCCCCGCGTGTGCACGAGTTAATACATACTGCTCAGTTACAGTATTACTAAATTTTACAATTATTCCGTTTAATTGTATTTAAAAAAGAAAATCGCTGCTTCCCGTTCCCGAGAGAAGGGGCGCGTTTTTCTCTTCCAACACGTCTGCCCAAGTTTTGCTAATTAGACTAAAGAATGATTATTCATCTTTAATCAAGTATCTTTCAGTCGTAAATGCCACTCACACCCTGTAAAACACTCGAGCGTCTCCCGGTTAGGGGTCTGCCTGTATGACCCTCGAGGATGTGTAGTTGATTCAGACTTATATGTTGAATTTTAAAGAAAGATAAAAAAAAACAAAAAAAAAAACAACGGAAGAACGGTACTTTACAAAAGACACCGAATTCCAGATTTTATTTAAATTTACTGGAGATCCTTTCAGTTATTGTGTATTTCTAACCTTATTTTATCTCATATCTCATACATTTTTAATGTATTTTAATAGCTATTGTACCATGCATTTGGAGAACGCGATCGTCGGTTTTAGCTCTATTGATAAAATAAACGTATGACTGCTTCGAAATGCGAAAACGAACTTTTCTGATATGTGCATATCGTATCATATGTGTTTTTTGACTTCCGAGGTTAGCATTCTAGTTTCTATATGGAAACGTCTAAGCGAAGCCTTTTCAGCATTTATGGGGTTAATGTATACTCATTAAGGTCATATACATACGATTACTGTTTCATTCCTTGTAGTTTTCAGGTGCTTGTGCACTCAGCCAACCGTAAAGCGCCTCGCTGATTGACAATCTTGCGTTCCATTTAGAAAAAAGCGCCTGCCAATGGGTGCAGACGTGGGCGGAGCTCCGTCGTAGAAATTGCTACCAAACATTGTGTCTTTTAGTCACTCTCAGTTAGTTCAATCCGAGGCGGCTGCAGTGCTGCTGCTGGCGGCGACGGCTCTGGTAGTGGAGTATCCAGCTTGCAAATTAATGAAATTACGGCATTAACAATAACAAAAAGCATCTGCTGATTCTATTTGAACATCAATAAGGACTTAATTACAAAAAAACGTGGCTGCAAAGGAAGAAATACAAATACAGCTTTTCGCCTTGTTTTGCCGAAACCAGCACGTTCGAATGTGCATTGGCTTGTTCCGATTCTGATTAGCAGTTTCTAAGGAGGCATTTTGGAATACATTTGGACGAATACCACCGAAAGGGCATCTGCAGTGTACAGTTCGCCAAACGGTGCCTACATACGCACTGTTAATTTGGATCTTTACCGACAACTGTCGCTGGATCGTGGGATAGACTTTGGTGCATTAAAAGGTGCATTCGTATCATTTTTACAGTATTTGCCCTACAACGGAGAAAGACGCGCTCTGGGACTAGAAACCTATTTGTGAGATTTTTTTTAAATCTCTTTTGGGAATTGGGGATGCCGTTTTTAAGTTTATTTCTCTGGTTGTTTTTACATTTGGAAGCCCTTTTTTAAGCGAAACCAAAAAAAAAAAAAGGATCGTCCGCTCTAGTGTGTTGTTGCTACCTTTCCGAAAGCGCTGACTGGGAGTGATCGACCATGACGATGATAATGAGGAACTGGCTTTGGAAATACTGCTTGGGAGTTTTGGTCATAATATGCAGGATAGCATTATCCCGTTCGACGATTTTGGACTCCATCTACTGGAATTCATCAAATACCAAGTAAGGCTAATTTTCTTGGGCTAACCAGTTTACGCATTTGGATCGGTTTTTTTTATTTGTTTAAACTTATGTTTGTTATAGAATTCCCCCGATTCCCAAAACCGAGTTAAAGCGCATTAATGTTTATTTAAAGTGGACGATTTTAATCTTGTACAATGCAATATTTCATTGACGCTTAGAAAAGTTGTCTAATCGGGTGTGTCTTCTCAGGTGGTGTGTGTGTATAACCTTTCAAAAGTGAACACTTGATGGCTTATTACTTGTTTTCATTTTACAGTATCTAAATGTTCACTTTTTTCCCTTGCCAAAGCTAATTACTGCTAGCATAAGCATTTCTATCAGACAATCCATCACTGTGAACATTTTCTTACATAAGATACTTGTCCGACCTTCGTTTTTCATCCTCATAAAATACTAGGGGCAAATCAAATTTAGCCGTCTAGCTAATGGTGACAGCTTTACGTAAAATACATACTGTATTTGTATTAACAAACAATATGATGAGCGTTCCTGTTTTGGAGCGCTTACGGCAAATGGCCGTACCTGTTGGTAGTAGAGATTGTAGAAGGCCTCCACGTCTGAAAATATATAGCAATAATGAGATTATGGAAATATCTGAATCCCTATAAACTTTGTCAAGAAGACGGCTCCTGTGATTTTTTTTTTTTTTTTTTTTTCCTCCCCTACACGCCCCATCCCAGCGGGCAGAAATTTACTTTGTTGGCCTTTACAGCCCCGCTTAAAACTCTCTCTTTACAGACCTTTGCGTGTTAGCAGCGGCACCTGCTTATTTTTGTTGTATTGTTTATTATCTGCCGTGTTTTGAATGTTGGTCAATTTTTTTTTATTTCCGTGTAGCTCCGAAACCCGCGTCCAGTTGTGATGTGTGTGGTTTTTTTTTTTTTTGGTTTTTGCATACCGAGTTGGTTTTAAGTGTGCGTGTCCGCTTAAAAGTACCACACTTTGAAAAATTCATTTATACTATAATTTTTATAAAGGGTTGTGCTTCGATGCTATGTATCGCACACTTATTAGTCCAAAACCTAGCACCCGCAGACAACCCAGTCTTGGGAAAGTTGAATAGCCACAAAAGTAAAACTCGTAAGCTACATTCGTATTTCTTGCCTGAAGCACTCGCAATAAATGAAGGCCGACTTCGTATGTCGCTCTATGGCGGCGTTTACTTTCACCCTCTCGGGAGTTCGCAGACCATACAGGCTAGAGGTGGTCTGTCCTGACTTGACGGGATTTGCTTCCATTCACCCCCTTCACGATTTGTGTAATCGTTGGAACTGCTGCTGAAATGACCACGCATTTTGCAAGAGGGAACAAAATGCATCTAGAAAAACCGCATGAACATCTTTTTAGCTACGTATTACTCGCAGTTTATTTCTTTTGCCTTTTTTTCCTCACCCTTTAACACGACGTCCATTTTTTTGAACCAGCTTCTTGCACAGCGGTGTTAAAACACACTCCTCAGTTATTTTAAAGGGCATTTATCTACCCTTTTTTATTTTAAAGGCGTATTTCCAATCACGGAATGGCGCTCTTCTAACCTGACGGACTCGTCCCTTGACCGTAAATTCTTGTTAACCCTCTGGTAATTGAAATTGCATACTGTGATCGTGCTCCAAATGCCACCTCGAATGTCTTCTGCATAGCGCGGCTTACGCTCATGCCCTACAGAGGTCAGTCGAGTCCTGGAGCTTCGTGTTCTCCTCTTATTTTTGGGGGGTCTGAACGATTTTTGTATATCGATACTGCCACCACGCAGGTGTGCGCAGTATTATCTGCAAATCAAGATGCTTTAAAATTAACGCGTCGTATCTTTTTGCGTGCGCCGTTTGCACCGCATTGTAGCAAAATTTCCACGCACTGTCCGGCATAACGGGAAAACGATAATCGGCAACTCTCGGGGGGTTGGCTTGGCCGTTGGCTATGAAGATCTTTCTGTGATCACTGCTTCTTAAGAACCTCGCTGTCATGAGATTTTTACATCCTTAAACCCCCCCCCCCATATCATCAATACAGACCGTAAAGCCCATCGAGTTGCATTTTTATCGGTGACGCGTTTTTATACAGTCGCCCTCTGGCCTTAGTAAAGGGCAAGGCAGCGCAACAACAACAAAAAAAATCGGTCTGTGCAGATCTGACTGAACCGTTTAGTTGTCGCGAAATTGAATCAATGGAATCGGCGCGCGGCTTCAACTCAGCTTAGCGCAGCCGCGCGCCACCCCGAAAGAATTTACTGCTTTTTTTACGCAGAAAAAACGAGTACAACATCCTTGATGGGAGGGAGGAAAAAAAACCGAGGTAGCCAAATTGACATGGACCTCATTACCGACCTCATTGTTCGGAGTGTTTTACGGCTTCAGCGAGGCCAGCGCGGTGTGTCGCACGTCTGGCTTTCTAAATCACATTCAGTCAAATCGCCGTCCTCCTAACAGCCATCTCGGCTACTGTATTTAAACGCCTGGCGAATCTTTTATGTAATTTATTTAACGGGTTGTAATTAACACACTCGCACACGCACGCGCGCGCTTATGTGTGTGTGTGTGGACCGCCTCGGAGATAAGTAGAAGAATGCGAGATAAAGAGACCGCTTCGTAAATGCTGATCTTCCCATGCGGAACAATAAAACGCGATCAGCGGCCTTGCAGAGGGAATCCCTTCCGTTGCTTGCTCCTTGATGTTTGTTTGAACAGATTATCTCTGTGTATACCCAAAAAAAAAATCCTGCCCCTTATTTGTTTTTAAACTTTGCACTGTAGGCTGGAGCAGTTTTTAATTGTTTGCTAATCTCGTGCCCTGTTTTTGAGGTAACAGCGGATTGGACTGCAAAGGCGGTTCTTTATCATTTGATTGTATCATCTTAAAATCATTAAGCAAAATCAAATATCACCCCGTCCATAGAGGTAGAACACAACCATTCAGCAAGATTATTATTAGAACGGAATATATGGTCAAATTTAACATGGTAAAACCTTGCCCGAGTACAGCCTTAAACAGTGGTGGTTCCAGACCAAATTTACCAGGGGGGCCAGTGTTTTTTCATGGGGGCACAGAACTTCACCGTAAGGAATTTAAAATTGTATCTCTTCAGCACAGGGGCCAGGGCCAGTTCTACAGGGGCACTGGCTCCTGTCCTGTTGGCCCCCCGTCTTAAACCGCCAATGCTTAAAAATGAAGGCTCTGAAGTGGCACTTTATTGGGTTGTGTGGTTTCTTTTATGGAATCTGTTTGCTTGGGAAAGAACCATTTCATTCATTAACATCCGGAATAATATGATATAAAAAAAAAAATATGCAAGCGAATAAACACCGCAAACTTGGAGTACACACTCAGAAATAATTATGAAATGGCATTTTATGAGGCTGTGTGGTTCCTTGTCAAACAATTGCTTGATAAAAGAAACCCTTCATCCTGGGAAGGGCTCTTGAAAGAGGTGGACGAAAACTGAAATCTCTAGTGTGTGTGTGTGTTGTACACAGTGAGACTTCTTTTGTAAATTGTGAGCCACACTGAGATTTCACAGATCTATTATCTCTCTTTCTTATTGAATTTGTTACAGACTTTAATAAAATGGTTCTTTTCTGGCACCTTTTTGGTTCCTAAACGAACCTTCTACCTAAAAAGTGCCATCACTCAGAGCTACTTTTCTGGACATCTCTAATTTTTAAGAGTGCATGAATGTTGTGAGTGGCGTATACCCCCCCACCCCCCTTCTCTCTTTTTGAAGTGGTTTGTTTGCTAACTGATGATAAAGTTTCTTTTTAAGTAAACGAAGACCCCCATCCCCAAAAAAAAAAAAATCTAACAATAAATCATTATCGAACAGTGCATTTCAATGCTGTTATTTAGTATGCTGGCACTGATAACAGTCCTTATCAGATGTAAAGTTATTTAAAGTATTGTGTATGGAAGAGATGTGCACTTTAAGTGTCCTTGTGTATATAAATAGAATTGCTTAACCTTTCTTAAGAATTGCTTAACCTTACATTTAAGTTTTACGACGGCTTTCTCCCCCATAATATTAAAAACCGTAATTCCATTTTCCACAGCTGAAATGGTGCCCTGGCTGCCATCTCTGCAGAGCCCCTGCCTCAGTTTTAGTTTTGAATATTTATTTTTTTCCTTCTGATTGCGCTGTTGCCCAGAAGTTTTATGGGGCACATCATCTTCACGATGAAAAGGCAAAGCTTTCCATTGTTCTTAATAAATAAGAAACCCTTCTTCTATTTTTAGATTTTATCTCTGCATTAAAAATGCACCTTCCAGTGATGTTTATCCATACAAAATGCCATAAAACCCTTTTTTTGGGAAAACATGACCATGGGAAAGGCGCTATATAAATTTTATTAAATCTTAAAATGAAGTCCTTCTAAAATGGCATTGTGCGGTTCCTCTTTGAACCTTTTTTTTTTTTTTTTTTTTTATTCTGTGAAGGGTTTTTAAATTTGCATACGCGTAATGTGCACATTCCCAGGACAAACTTTGAGTAGATGACGCCCAAAAATATATACTGTTTCTTTTTGATAGCATTTTACAGTTCTTTACTGGTTTGTGTGGTGGTGTGTTCTCTCTCTTTCTCTTCCTCTCTTCAATTAGACCCCATTTCCTTCTTTAACAGGGTTCTTTGCATATGAAGTTGGTTCTTTTGTGCTTTGAAAAACTGTTCTAATCTGTAGAAAAACCTGCCAGCTTTAATATTTTAGTAGGACACTAACAAATTACGAAAAACCTGCTTGTGTTGGTGGTTTGCATTGAGAGTCGGAAATTGTGAGCAATTGCTATTTTCAAATGTCTTCCCAGCTAGTTATGGTTATCTACTGTATGGAGCTCATTTGAATTTAAATAAATAAATGGCGGTTCTTTCTGGAACCTTTTTCATGTGGAGTAGGTGTTTTTGGGAACCAGAAATGTCTCCCCTATGGCATTGTTCTGGAGGTACCTTTTTAATTTTACTCTCCATAATAACGGCTTTTAAATGACATTTTACGTGGTAGTGGTGTGGTTCCTTCATAGAACCACACTTTGACAAAGAACTGGGACCAGTTCCTTGTGATCCGTAGATCTTTGCCCTCGGAGCCACCACTCCACCCTTAACTTCATAAAGTGGTGGCTCCGAGGGTAAGGATCTGTGCTGGTATCCCGAAGGTTGCCAGTTTGAGTCCCTGTCGCTGCCAAAAAGAGATGCTACTCTGCTGGGCCCTTGAGTAAGGCCGTTAACCTACAATTGCTCCAGGGGTGCTGCACAATGGCTGACCCTGCGCTCTGACCCCAAGGGGTATGTGAAAACTA
>JANRMT010062834.1:55738967-55777092 GCA_026402145.1 Polypterus bichir lapradei
TCCATCCATTATCCAATCTGCTATATCCTAACTACAGGGTCACTGGGGGTTCTGCTGGAGCCAATCCCAGCCAACACAGGGTGCAAGGCAGGAAACAAACCCCGGGCGGGGCACCAGCCCACCGCAGGGCGCGCACACACTGGGGACAATTTTTAGAATTGCCAACGCACCTAACCTGCATGTCTTTGGACTGTAGGAGGAAACCCACGCAGACACGGGGAGAACATGCAAACTCCACGCAGGGAGGACCCGGGAAGCGAACCCCCTGCTCTCCTAACTGTGAGGCAAATGAGAAGTGATTGGACTGTGGGCGTGGTTGTCAGTGTTTGAAAGGAGGGCGGGACTTGTCAAAATCTCTTGGTGAAAAGTCTCCTTTCGCGGGAGCTGAAATTATCTCCAAGAAAGTTTTATAAAAGGAAATCCTAGGATGAGACCAATTACTCAAGTGGGTATAATTTCCTGCAAATAAGGTGATCTAAAAATGAGGGTATTTTTGGTGTAGAGGTCTCAAAATTAACGACATCACATTTTTGGGGCTCTCTTGCATAACTAAACTTTAATTTTAAAGTTTAACGAGATCCCATATGTTGGATTTTCTTGTACTACTGATTCAGGAAAAGTGATTTTTCAAAATGTTCAGAAGTAATTCTCATGAACACGATTAGCAGCTGGCGGGTAGTAATTGCCTCACCGTTAGGAGACCCGGGTTCACTTCCCAGGTCCTCCCTGCTTGGGGTTTGCATGTTCTCCCCATGTCTGTGTGGGTTTCCTCCCAGAGACATGTAGGTTAGGTGCACTGGCGATCCTAAATTGTCCTTAGTGTGTGTGTGCCCTGCGGTAGACTGGTGCCCTGCCAGGGATTTGTTCCTGCCTTGCACCCTGTGTTTGGCTGGGAATGGCTCCAGCTGACCCCCGTGACCCTGTAGTTAGGGTATAGCAGGTTGAATAATGATTGACTGACAATTATTAGCTGTTCATAGTTGTTGGGTTATAACTGTGTATATTAAGAATGCCCCCAAAGATCATGAGAAAAGATGATTTCCCCACAGGGATGAGTAAGGTATATATTAAAAAAAATATATATATATAATATAATATATTTTTTATTAAGTGGTCTTCTCTGTAGATAACCACAGAACATGGTGGTGGTAGCCACATTCAGGATTGTTTGTTTTATATATAACATTGTTCTATTAACGTAACTAAAATCGGAGCTGATCCGTAGTACAGAAATAGTGTTTAAAATAAAAATGTGGACTCGGAGGGGCTACCAGTTTTATTTGCTAATCATGTCAGTGTGTCCTTACTTTGTGATATACGGCACTCAAGTAGACGCGGGAGGTATGGTATTATCTTGCAGAAAATGGAAGCACTGGCTCTTAATTTCAGACCTGGGTGGAGTGACCGGCAATTGGGTCGATCAACGTGAAAGCTAGAAGTGCATCGGAGGGGGGATACCATGCCCATCCATGAAGTGCGGACCTATTTGACGTTTGTTTACTTGGTGCCCCTTTTTTGTTTGCCTAGTCAGTGTATTGGAAACGTGCGAGTCTATCGTTAGCCACCCCAAGTCAGCCCTTGCTTTTGATTTACACCCTTCTTTCAGAATTGCAAGAGCAGATGGCCGCCAGCCGCCTGCCTGCTTTTAACTCCTGAACTGCTGGACTTTTTATTTAGTGTGTCTGAGTGCCCAGCGACTTTTCAACATATAATGTATTTGTGCACAGGGCATCTTTAGTTTAAAAAAAAACAAAGAAACATTTAATCATTCAGAAAAGAGCAGCAACATTTAACCTTTAAAGTGATGCTACATTACAAGTTATATCTTCCCATTTATAAATGATAGGGATTTTTATAAATGTAAGTGGCAGCATGTTGGTTGACCCCCTACCCAGGCAACATATTTTTTGCACTCCAGTTTATTACATGCGTATCAAAGGGAGTCATTTTTCATCTCTGTGGTGGTTCCCTCTTTCTGCTGTAGGCTGTGAAACTTAATCTTATCAGCATCTCGTATTGGTAATTGTAAAGAGACATTTTAAATTAAAATTTGAATATAATTGTGCTGAAAATGACACCAGTTAAGCCAGAGGGGAAGGGAAAGGGAAGCCCCTCCAGCACTTATTGGCTGAGGAAGTGTAATAAATGACAAGAGGTGCAATCTGTAAGGTGTGCTTTTAACCCAGTAGTCCGTGAGGCTTAGTGGCTAATGTCTGGATTATAAACCATCAGGCTCTGTGTTCAACCTGCAGACGCTGCTTTACATCCTGTGCCTTTCTTTCTATTTAGTAAAAAAAAAAAATATATAAATAAATTTATGTAAATATAAAGGGCCGTACTATTGCTCAGTGGTTAACACTGCTTCTGTATGGGTCCACTATCCTGTTCAGATCCTGCAGCTGGTTGGCGTTTCTATGAAATTTGCACAGTTTCACCATACAGTGGTACCTCGGTATACGTCCGCTTTGGAATAAGTCCAACTTTGTATACGTCCTGTTCAGACGCGAAAAATTTTGCTTGGTATACGACCTTTGTTTGGAATACGACTTGCGTGCTGGAACACCACACGCTACCCTTGTTTACCTCTCTCGAGACAAAGCCACGACTGCCCACGAGCGTCAGTACGCCAGTTGCTAGCATTCAGTGAACAGCCTGCGCTATAACTCTCTGTGAATTTTCACACGGTTTTGTGTTTTTTCACGTAAATTTTGAATTGATTGTTAAAGTATGAAGGTGGCATGCGTATCCGGGACTTGGCTGCTGCATACTGTATGCCGAAAACGGTGAAAACAATTGTGAAAGCAAAGACATTATTAAAAAGTAAAGTGAGGTTAAATTTTCATTGATTTCATGTAGTTGCTTTTGTATTTATGTATTTTAGTATTAAGCAGTGTTTTAAATTATATTATACAACCCCATCAATGTATAATATGCCAATAACAATAGGATTTTTTTTTTTCTCATGGGAACGGATTAATCATTTCTTATGGGGAAAAATTAATTTGGTATACATGCCGTTTGGTATAAATCAAAGGATCTGGAACAGATTAAGTACATATACCGAGGTACCACTATCTGCATTGTTTTCCTCCTACATCCAAAGACGTGCGTGCGTACAGATCCAGCATAGATCAGGTAACCCCATCCAGGGTTTGTTTTTCCTCCCTTTTAAAACTAGTTCAGCTCTTCCAGGATCAGGGGTACTTGTGTAATGCACGGACGGCTAGTACCCTTTTTTTATTCTCGTGACGCAAATCGGATTTTCGTTTTTAACATTAGGCATCCAAAGGGGACATTGACATTAGGGACATATAGGCAACTATGCTCCACCCCCAACTAACTTTTTTAAGGTTAGTATTTGTGCTTGGGGTCGGTCAGTCTAATAATTTTAAACTCCAAAAATTAAGCAACCGGTGGCGCCTCCCCCCACGGAGCCCAACACTAGAAGTGCCGTCCGTTTAGTTCACAAGTAATAATAATAATAATACATTTTATTTATACAAGGTGCCTTTCAGAGAACTCAAGGACACCGAACAAACAATAAATAAATAAATAAGACACAATTATAAACAACTTAAAACATCAGAAAATCTAAAAATTAAAACCAAACCAAACCACTATAATCAGGAGGAAGAAGAAAAAGCCATTTTAAACAAATGTGTTAAGTTTACATTTGAAGGATGAGTATGATTTCATATTTCGGAGATCCGCAGGTAATGAGTTCCAGTGCTTGGGAGCAGAACGGCTGAAAGCTCTGCTCCCCATGGTGGTTAGACGGGCGGGAGGAACGGTCAGATGGGTGGAGGAAGAGGATCTAAGGTTATGGGATGGAATCGCAACATGTAGAAGGTCAGACAGATATGGAGGTGCGAGGTTATGGATGGCCTTAAAGTACCAGATCAGGCCCCGATTTTTTTTTTTTTTTTTTTCCCTTCGGTTATCTTGCACCGATTTGCTCATTGACCACGAGGGTTTTGCATTGAATGGTGTCTGGTGATGCTGCTTCTACGTGATATCAAATGGCAGTCCAAACTCCTCTTGTGTAGCTCTTAGCGAGTGGAATGAAGGTGGCCATCTCCATTCGGAGGCTCACCGTTTGTTTTGAAGACTCTTGTGTACTGTACTTCTAACTGAAATTTTGGTTCTGTAATTCTAGAAATTTTTTTAAAAAAGCCTTTTCCTTTAACGCTTGGTCCCAAACAGTTGCCCAGACTGATGTTGACCTCTTTCTGTACGTCACTTTAGGGTGCTGAGCTCATAAATGCAAATGTGTGCGTGCATACATGTATGTATAATATAAATACAAACATCACATGCCCACTTTATATATAAATACCCTAAAATGATGAATCACTTAATTTTATTTCCATGTGTTTGCATGTTGTTTTTTTTATATACTGTCATGCCTGGGTTTCCCTTCCATGACCCTAGTCCAAGGCATTCATTTTGAAATTTGGAGTTATATTTATAGAAAAGGTCCATTTGCAACTGACCTTTCTTCATCACAAGATCCCAGACAATCCACAGTGTCAGTCAGACCTTTTTCTTAATCGCTTTATCCTGAACAGAGTTTTGCGGGGCGTTCTGGAGCCTATCCCAGCCAGCCAGTATAGGGCGCAAGGCAGGAACAAAACCTGGACAGGGTGCCAGTCCATCGCTGGCGAACACACACACCCACACACCAGGGCCAATTTAGCGTCGCCAGGCCACCAACCATGCATGTGCTTGGAATGTGGAAAGACCACCAGAGGAAACCCATGCAGACGTGAAGAGAACATGCAAACTTCTTACTGCAAGACCGCAGTGCTACCACTGTGCCACCCTGCCACCCATTTTGATGCTTTGTGGTGTGACATTTTCACATCAAGCTTTAAAAACTATTAAGTGCCATGTAGTGTATTCCTGTCCAGTTGTAAAACCGCTAAAACACTGTCTCCACCTTCTCAGGTCATTCTTTACTTTATACATTATCTTTTACTCTTTTTACAATAGTTTTGATTTGTCTTTGTTATACAGTAAGGTTTTAATAATATTTTACATTTATATAGCGCTTTACTGTACATAGAGTGGGGAGCCACTTCAGCCACCACTAATGTGTTAACATCTACCTGAATGTGCCAGTTTGATTTTTTTGGAAAGGTGAGAGACAGACGGGGGATGATTAGGGGGCTACAATGACCAGGCCATGGCGGATATTTTAGCCTGGGCATTGGGATACACCCTACTCTTTACAAAGGATGCCCAGGAATTTTTTAATGACCACGGTGAGTCAGGATCTCAATTTTACATCTCATCCAAAGGACACATTTTTTTGCTTCAACAACCCCTTAAATGTAAAACAGTTAATATTACAGGTGTTGGTGCTATGATTTCCTTAAAAAAACATGCCTGTGTTCTGTTTCTAGCGTGCCCCTAATTTACATTTCTTTTGTGCTGTCGTAGCATAATTCAGGCCTAATAAGTTGCAGTTTTAAAACCCACTCCCAACATAAGGAGGAAGTCTCTTTTTATGCATGCAGCAGAACTAAACGTCTGTTCTAACCGGCAGCTTGCTACCCCACAAATAAAGAAGCTGGGCATTTGTGGCATGGTGGAGGATTATGCTTTGGTTTCCTCCTGCTTGTGAAGTACCGCTTGACAAAATGAATTTGTAGACGGGCTTCAGTTGGTGCTCTGTACACAAAGCCGGGAGGGCGCTGTCTGTTGTGACGGGGTGCGGCTTGGAGTTTCTGTTCCTGTGAAATCTCATTTATTCACATCTGGAGTGAGTTTAGTGCAGTGGCGGGCAGGCAGGAGGGCACTGAGTACTGAGCTCATTTTGAGGGGAGCAACGTCCAAGATGTTGAACGACTTTCTGTGTTTTAAAAACCGCTCTTTTGTTGAGAAAGGCCAGTGAAGGCTGCAGCGGACTGCAAAGCGTTTTCATGCGGTTTGAAGGGCTGCTGCCAGCATTTTGGTTTGAATGAATTTAGAGAATGGCATGTTGCCTGTAAACCAGAATATGCTTAGGGTGCAAATGTGACTTGTGTAATTTATGGCTTTGCTACCAAGCAAGTAATATATATATATATATATATATATGGGTGGTTTGGAATTCTTGGTGTTGGTGCCTTTTTTTTTTTTTTTTTATTATTATTTTTCCTCCTTGGATAGAATTTCCACAGTTCTTGCACTGCTTTTTCACTGTCGCCCCACCTACTGTTTTGATGACACTCTGCTTCCTCTTGATACGTCGCACCCTGTGACACCAAGTATGCCAAATGTGGTAAAAGTCCAAAAAGATGAAAGCCCCGCAAAGGAACAGGCCTCGAAATCCCTTTTCCATACCTTGAGAAATGTCTGTCTGTCTGTAAGAACTTAGACTTTTCATCCTAATTCTGTTCAGTAGACACTACATTACAGTTCTGTATGGAAAGAATTCCTGCCTTGGGTCCAGTGCTGCTTTGATTGTATGAGCAGACTCCGGAGATGGAGAGCGGGATTTATTTTTTTTTTCCCTCTTCTACATTGGGTTTTCAAAAAGGTGAAGTTTTAACAAACAGAAAAGTAGTACTGCGGAAATAATTATACAGGGCGAGTCAAAAATGATGTTAACATTGGAATGGCGGAAACAATTTATTCATAAAACATACTTCATGTGTGCAAGATTTACAGGAACATCTCAATCTGTTCGCCATCATGTTCAACACATGGACCATATGTGGCACATAAATTGTCCACAAAAATGGTGTGTGTGTAATATAGCAGTACCATTAGTGTTAACATAATTTTCACTTGTCTATCTATTAAATAGTGATTGACATACATACAGTATTTTATGTATGTATGTGTGTGTGTGTGTGTGTATATATATATATAAAAAATATAGTGTGTGTATTTAGGAGGGTTAATGGATGTCAAACAATGTTGCTAATAAAGCTAAAATCATAAAATTCTATAAATATGTGAAAGAAATTTATTATTTAATGGAGTAAAAATTCAGAAATGACAAAATATTTACTCTTATCGATTGGAGTATTCCTGTTAAACTGAGGTCCACTATGCTCAATGAGTATAAGATACAAAACAATCCATTTGTTTTAACTGACAATCTTAGATGATACACCAAAAAAAAAATTTTTTTTATATAAAATGACTCATTTGAACAGGAAAAATCGGGTGATGACTAAAGTGATATGCAATAGGTCATCGTAACTCGACCTTCTTGATATTTTAGTTTATAATTCAAAAACGAAATAAGAATCTGAAAATCTAACGGCATCACATTAAAGTTTGATCAATTCTAAAAAGAATACCAAACATATATGTAGGTTTTAAAATAAGCCCAATTTAAAGCGTGACATAAGTCGCATAAAATCGTTGCACTTTGAGGTTTAGGATTTTGTGTGTATATGTATATAATATAATATATATACTGTACATACACGTGTGTGTGTGTGTATATATATATATATATATATATATATATATATATATATATATATATATCTATATATATCATAAACGCACACAGTGGTCCAGATTATCTGGATGACTTTGATTTATGTGGAGACGTCCAGTGCAAAGACTTCATGTCGTCAGTTCGCACTCTTCTCAATGGCCCGGGATTTCTCGGGTGATTTTTCTATGTAATAAACTTAAGTTCTAGTGTAATGAAAATTGCATAATTGGATCTGGACCACCCTATAGTTAGAGAGATATATAAATATAATTATAAAGTACAAATGTGTGATTTAATTCCGCCCTAAAGAAATGCACACAAATTTATTGTATAACTGAAGGGAAACCATCTGACGTGTGCTAAATTCACTTTTTAAAGCTTTTTTTTAATTCATTGCATTTAAACACTGCTTCACCCACCACCATAACCAACCCCCCTGCCCGATCCTAGTTGGCCACCACTTTGTCACAAGACACACACACACACTCTTACACCCTACAAACTTGCCACAATGCCAGCTGAGAGTTCCCAGGTAACCTGTTCTGTACAGAGACCAAGTGAGGACATGTTCACACCTTGCGCACACACAATTATCAGTCCAGAATTTGAACCTGGGTATGTAAAAACACATACAGCAACAATGGTAGTTTTATTTACTTTCAACTTCTTTGTACTTTGTATGCCCAGCATTACGCTTCATGGGGTTTGACGTGAAGCTTTTCTTTTCGTTGCTTTAGTATTCTGCTGACATGGAAAGCCTGTATTTTGAGTTTATTATGCAGTTAAAGGGGTTTACCTTGTAGTGGCCTCCATGTTCTTTCTTTGTTGGTTGTGGTAAAGATGCGTGGTGGTTTTTTTTTTTTTTTTTCTTTCCCCTTGTTTGGCTGAAGTTCTACCTGTAAATACAGGAAAAATATTACATGACTTAGGCAGTTGATTCGGACAAATTAACTAACTAATGCAACAAGATCTGCCGTGTGTTTTATAAATCCTTCTCGTTTCTGTTTGTGGATTCATCGTCATAGTGTGGGATTTGTCCAGGTTCTCAGGTATCCTCCGACAACCAAAATTTTGTCTGCATTTGTTTTTATTTACTGGGATTACTCCAAACCGGCCCTGTTCAACTGTGGTTGTGCATCTGCAATGAACTTTTGCTTCCAATGCCTTGGACCCAGTACTGCTGAAATGGCAAAATGGGTGGGAGTATGAAAAGCAAGCTCAAAGAACGAACTGAGCAATTGACTTTGGGGGTGGAGGGGTGCCAAGCTCCAAACTTTTGAATTTAATACCCTTTATCATTAAGAGGCCAGGCCGCAACATAAAAAAAGAATGCACTAGAAAATAAAGGGTAGTAAAGCTCATTTTAATGGGTCATAATAAAAAATGGTGGGTGGTGTTTTTTTTTTTTTTTTTTTTTTTTTTTAATGCTGGAGGTTTTGAACAGGGAGTGGTGATGGGAGGAAAAAAATAAAATACAGCAATGGAAACTGCATGTTCTGAAAATAGGCTTCATCACTGGTAGGAAGATATAAAATGGCAGTTACTTGGTCCTTGGCTGCCATGAGAGCTTGCCGACATGTCCCCAAAAAAGGAACACCGTGGACGTGTGTGTTTTTTAAGATCAAGAGATGGCTTGATAACCAGCAGAACTAGTCATGTAGCTCTCAAGGAACCTGCAGGAAGAAAACACTTACAGGGTGGATTTTTTTTTTTTTTTTTTTTTTGTCTTCTCAAGAAGCACACAAAAGCTTTTTCCAGAAACCTGTTTGGTGATCTCATCAGTGTTTCTGTGACAACAGATGTGTGTGTGAGTTGTGTGCTTTTAAATATAGCCACCAGCGAGTTCCCACAGATACCTGATTGCTGTGTGATAATTTTTTTTGCATATACCTGGCTTGACACGTTTCTATTTTATTTATTTATTTTTTTCCCTCCCTCCTTTTTTTTAATAGGTTTGCCCCTGGACAAGGACTGGTGTTATATCCACAAATTGGGGACAAGATGGACATTGTTTGCCCAAAGCTGGACTCACGACAGAGTGACAAGTATGAATACTATAAACTGTACTTGGTTCCAAAAGACCAAGCGGAGAAGTGCATTATCACCAAAACGGACACCCCGTTACTGAACTGTGTCAAACCAGATCAGGACGTCAAGTTTACCCTCAAGTTTCAGGAGTTTAGCCCAAATCTGTGGGGGCTAGAATTTTCAAGATACAAGGATTACTATATCATTTGTAAGTATTCAAACATGAAATGAATGTGATCTTTGATGTGACGCATCCTTTTCATTTTATTTGCCTTTAATACATTACAGTGTGTTGTAAAAAGTAAACCTGATTGTTGCCTCGGGCTTTGGCAGGCCTGATAAACCATTTAAAGCTGCAGCTCTAAAACCTCCCTGTGCTTTCTCACAGTAAAAGCCTGTCGTTTCCTGAAGCAAGAGATGGCCAGCCGACCAGTCTGTCTCTTATCGTGCAAATGGGCCTCCACTGCGAGGTGCCACATATATTTTTTTTTTTTTTTTTTTGTTTTTGTTTTTTTTTTTTTTTTGTTTTCTTTATTTTCATTTGAAAGAAATTTTTTATAGATGTGGCAAGACCTGATTTTTATTTCACGGATATATAGATAGATATCTATCTATCTATCCCCATTTGAAACATTTCTAGTTAGACGTGGCAAGATCAGATTTTTATTTTTTATGTACAGAGGGTCCTCAGGTTACGACACAATTCCGTTCCTACAACCGTGATGTAACCCGAATTTTTGTGTAAGTCTAAACACACTCTAGCCTAAGTCGCTTACCTATCTTAACACATTTGCAAAATCATAATCTAGAACATCAAAATCTAAGCCTCAGAAAAAGGAAAAGGACATAAATATACTGTACTGTACACTGTACTGTAGTAACAGAAAAAAATGAGTGTAAAAATAAATCCTTACCTTTTTATTCCTTCTCATGTCTCAATTTAAGTTTTTATGGGAGTGAGCGTTGTAAACTCGAAACGTATGTCGAGATGTTGTAACCCGAGGACCCCCTGTATATGTTTCCCATTTGAAACATTTCTAGCTAGATGTGGCAAGACCTGATTTTTTTTATATATATATATAAAATTTTTTTTTTTTTTTTTTTTGTGGATGTGTATTAGTTCCTATCCCTCTATATAATTTACACTTTTGCGCGAGTACACAGAGAGCTTATATACAAGTGTGCCCACTTCTATGTGTATACATATATATATCCGTATCATAATCTCTCAACATCCATCTTCAAGCCAGTTTTTAATCCAAATTCACAAGAGCCAGTTCATTTACCCTTCAGTTCTTAAAGGAGGTTAGCGAGTACAGATATAAAACCCTTGATACATTATTTTACGAAGTCCTTGTGCACTGGGGAAATTCTGAAGGACTGGAAAATGGCAAATCTTATCCTGCTATATACAAACAGGTGACTGGGCAGATCCTTGTCTTCTTAGAGAGTCAAGGCTGGGGGGCTATCAAGATGCAGGGCCTGTTAAAGCCCATTGCAGCACTTCTTGTGTGATTTTTGGGCTATACAAAAATAAATTTTACTGTACCTAAGCAACTATAACCTAGTGAGCTTAACGTGCATCACAAGGAAACTTTAATGGAATGAATCATTAAGGAAATGATGGGGCAACACACGGTGAGAGCAGGAGTTTTACTGAACAGTCCGCATGGGTTCAAACAAGGGAAGTCATGTTTTACTAACAGGCTTTAATTCTATGTGGAAGCAACAAAAAGGATACGACTAAAGTGGAGCAGATGACAGTATTTTTTTTTTTTTTTATCTAGACTTTCAGAAAACATTCAATAAGGCGAATGAAATGTTGGGCATCCAGCTAAAAAAAGGGGAAGTTCAGGATGGCTGCTAACAGTGGTGCCCAACAAGGGTCAAAGCTGGGGATGCTGCTATTTTTAATATAATATTTTGATGGGAATATAGATGACAAACTGGTTAAGTTTGCAGATGATACCAGTCTAGATGGGTAGGTGGATTATAGAGAAACGCACCACTTCTTTTAAGTCTGACTGCCAGCCTCTCCTGTAGCATCTCAGCAAATGCTTTCTGAATGTTTTTATAAGCAAATTTCTGTATCTTACATTAGATGTCCAGAGTAAACCCAAATAAAATAGTAAGATTTAAAAGGTATTGTTTCCTCTTAGATACTACAAACTACATGCTCTAGTTATATGCACATCACTTTATACACAAACTTGGACACTGTAGTGCTCAGGTAACATGAAATTACATCAGTAAACCAAGTCTGTGGCCCAGACTTGGCATGCCTTTTGTAAACTGTGTGTTCTCCCTGTGTCCTGGGGGCTATCTCTGGGCACCATCTTCATGTGTCTACATGAATATTTGTTTTTTTTTTTTTTTTTTTTTTATATAAATGTAAACATGTTAGATTGTTCAGATGGGTACACCAAATAAAACTGATGAGAACAGGCCATTCAGCCCAATATAGCTCACCAGTCCTATCCACTTAATTCTTCCAAAATTAACATCAAGGATATCTTTGTAAGTTCCTAAAGTCCCACTGTCCCATCACATTACTTAGTCCTTTATGCCATGTGTTTGGGGTGGAGTGTTGGGGACTTCCTAATGTTTGTGTGAAATTTTTCCCTGTGTTCCCGATTGAACTCATTTTAAAGTCACTGTCTCGATCCACTGCACTAATTCCCTTCATAATGTTAAACACTTCAGTCGGGTCTCCTCTTCATCTCCTGTAAAGGCTCAGCTCTTTTAATCTTTCCTCATAACTCATCCCCTGTAGCCCTGAATCAGCCCAGTCGCTCTTCTCTGGACCACCTCTAGTGCTGCTGTGTCTTTATGGAGACCCAAACTGCATCCAGGACTCCAGATGAGGCCTCACCAGTGTGTTATAAAGACTTGAGCAGAACCTCCTGTGACTTGTACTCCACACATCAAGGCGCTATATAACCTGACAGTCTGTTAGCCTTCTTAATGGCTTCTGAACACTGTCTGGCTAATAGTTAAGGTTAATCTTCTTTTGCTTAAACTACAAAGGCTCAGCTCTTGTAATCTTCCTTCATAACTCATCCCCTGTAGCTCCTGAATCAGCCTAGACGCTCCTCTCTGGACCACCTCTAGTGTTATGTCCTTTTTGAAGTCTGGAGACCAAAACTGCACACAGGACTCCAGATGAGGCCTCACCAGTGTGTTATAAAGACTTGAGCTGAACCTCCTGTGACTTGTACTCCACACATCAAGGCGCTATATAACCTGACGTTCTGTTAGCCTTCTTAATGGCTTCTGAACGCTCTCTACCAGATGATGATGATGAGTCCACTATGACTAAATCTAAATCTTTCTCATAAGGCATACTCTTGATTTTCAGACCTCCCATTGTGTATTCAAACATCACATTTTTACTTAACTTACTCATATGAATTAAGCTGACGTCTAGTGAAGGCTAAATCTTTATAGATATAGAGAGTCTGAGGCCTCTGTAGATTTCTGCAAAGACTCCACAATTTTAATGTAAAGACTCTATTTGCATTACACTTAAATATTGTACAAGGCAATTTTTAACCTTTGGTATAACATTTACTTTATGGATTACATACCAAATTGTCCCACCAGTGTTCTACAAGCCGCCACCCATTATGTTTATGTTAAAATACAACCGCATTAAATTAGGCTGTATACATAAATGCAAATAATTGTACATTAAACTGGAGCTAAGTAGACCATCACAATTTTTATTTTTATTACATTTTCCAGTGTTTTATTTAAAGTGCAAGTTCAGACCTTACACTCTGGTATAGAGGTGTATGGAAAATGTGACACCAGGACTTCTTTTAAAGCAAATGTTTGCGTTTTTTTTTTTTTATATATATATGCAAATGTTTGCGCTTTTTTTATATATAATATAATATAGCTTTTTTTTTTCTGGATAAATTTTGTGCTTCAATCCTGAACCCACTGGGGTGATAGTCTAATTGCGCACACTGGTGCACTTTTTTCTTAAATGCTTTTTTTATATATATTGCTCAGACTGCTTTAACTAAACACGGCTTTCATACGGTGTCCTTGAGTTTTTCTAAACTGTATAAAGTATGGCTCGATCTCCCTGTAGTTGTGTCCTACTAAAAACAATACACTTTTTTTTTTTTTTTTTAAACTGCTTTGTTTGCCGAAGAAAAGTTTGAGTGTGCAATCACCCAGACTGGATTGCATTTGCTCGTCTTCCAAGTGTTTTCGAAATCTAGGAGGAAAAAAAGAAAGCAATGTGCACATCTCTGGGTGCCTAACGGAGCTTGAAAGTTGTAAGTTGTTAATGGAGTCACGCACCATTGGGATTTAAAGCCTCGGTGCCACAAGGGTGCAAGAACACACATTTGGAAATAATAGCTCATTACTCCACTTGAGTGACGTTAACTCTGCAGTGGACGGCCACTCTAAAGAAATTTTTTTTTTAAATGAGCGAGTTGGCCTCTCTGTTTTACCTGTCCTCGGGAGATTATCCACCCTGCCATCTTTGTGGGAAAACTGACTTGTAGTGAAACTTGTACATCTAGTGAAGCGGAGCTCGGTTTTTAGGTTTGGATATGGTGGTGCACTTCATGGCTTACTGTGGATTAAGTGAGTTTTCATGCAAACTTAATTTGAAAGCACTGTGCACAGGACCACTTTTGATTGTCTAGTACACGGGTGTCAAACTCCAGGCCTGGAGGGTCGCAGTGGGTGCAGGTTTTCTTTCTAACCCTTTTCCTAATCAATTTTCACTGCTAATTAACTTTTATTTTAATAGCCCTGTTTTTAAGGATTAAGTCTTCTGAATTGATTCTTCATTAAATAACAGCCAAACAGAAATGAGACATGAAACGGGCCAACAGATGACCAGCTAAATTGGGGCTTCAAACTCCAACCAGTTCCTTAATGAGAAGCCGATTCTTGCTGTTAATTAAACCCGTTATTCAATTCCATGGCTTGTTGCTGCTGTCTTTCTGCCACAGCAGACATTTCCAAAACGCCTAAAATGTTTTGGTAACGTGAGGGATCAACCATACTGAGACCTTCATCTTTATTTTCAGATTTTGTTTGACGGGTACAGGTGAGCTGGTCATGTCCTGCTTGTTTTATGTCTCATTACTGTCTGGCTGCTAATTAAGGAAAAAACCAACTTGGGGGCCTGAGTTAAGCTAATTAAAGCTAAGGCTAAAGTTAATTGGCATCAAAAACTGGTCACTAATTAAGAAGACGGTTAGAATGAAAACCTGCATTCACTGTGGCCCTCTAGGACTGGAGTTCAACACCCCTGGTCTAGTAGCTCTAATGTGTTTTGGTGGCCTTATTTATTTACTTTTGGGAAGGGCAAACTGTAGAGTGAAATTAAATGTTGGCGTATTTTTATTTTTTTTTTTTAAATTGTGTATAGTGCACTTCCCACTATCAAGCTTGGAGTGCTAAACTTTAACAAATCAAAAATTCAACCCATCAGAACACAACCTTGATGCAGTATGTATTTACAGATAATAAATACTTTACAGTCACACTATATTACAAGTTGTAATAATAAAGAGACTAAACTGAAACTTGAGCCTTCACAGATTTCATGCTAAATACAGGGACCCATTGTTTTAAACAGCCACATGAAAAACCTGACCTGGGCTAGTGCGCATAATATCAGAGTTAGTCATAGGTAACTTTCCATTGTCGGCTCTCTGAATTATCCCATCGGTTTTTTTGAGCCAAGTCGCAGCAAATCATTGAATCGCTAAGAACTGCACTGCTAGTTCCTTACCTGTGCTTTGCATGTTTGTTTGTTCCCTGCCACAGTACATGAGACTGCCTGGAGCCCAAGGCTAAATAGCCAGCTACGTACAGGGTGATCCAGATCATCTGGATGACTTTGATTTATGCGGGAACGATTCCAGTTCGGCGCGAAGACGATTCTTCATGTCGTCAGTTCGCACACTTCTCGATGATCCGGGATTTTTCGGGTGATTTTTCTATGTAATAAACTTAAGTCATAGCGTAATTAAAATTGCATAATTAGATCTGGACCACACTATATAGGAGGAGGCTGCTTTTTGGCTCTGAACAGGCCTACAAATCGTTTTCCTCTTTTTCTCACTTCCATGTTGGGGTCAATGTGATTGATCCACCTTCTTCAGACGGCTTGGTCCTACACCTTCTTGCCAGTCAGCACCTTTTTTTTTTTTTTTTCTTCAGATCTTCTTTTACTCTGCCTTTGGCCTCCCTCACTTTCTCTTTCTATTGTCCATCACATATTCCTTTTCTGTCGACCTCACATGTCAATTGCACTTCAACATACGTTTTTTTTTTGGATATCTTTCCCATGTTTGTTGTATCTCAGGTCTCGTTTCGGACCCCATTCTTTCCTTGTAACTCCACACATCCATCTCGCTAATCTCATTTCTGCCATATCCAACTTTTTTCCTCCTGTGCTCCCTTTACTGCCCATGCATCATTAAAAAGCCTTACCTTTTAACCTTTGCCTATATTCTTTGATCACACAATACTCCTGATACTTTCTTCCAGTTATTCCATCCACAGTGCACTCTATGGGTTTATCTTTGCATCGAATTCTCCATCTTAGGCTATCACTCATCCTACATATTTAAACTTCTCCGCTCTCTTTTCAGTGGCTCTCCTTGCAGACTTAATGTCTGAATCCTGATCATTGTTAAACCTCATTCAGTTTTCTTCGTATTTTATCTTTTAGCCCTCTATCTTCTAAAGCCCTTCTCTATTCTTCCAACTTCCTCTTTTTCTGGAACTATTAAAACATGTTTTTCATATTCCTTCAAATATATGGAAAATTTTCTTTCTTTCCAAAGACACACCTTGCTTTACACTGAAATAAGTGCCAGTTAGACCGCAGCTGTGAATTATGAAGCCACACTATAAATGCTGGGGTTGTGTGCATCTGGACTAAGATGGTAAAAGTTATCGACCCTTAACGTTAGGCAGAGAAGTGGACAAAAAAAACTGAAATAAGGCAACAGAGTAAAAAAAAAAAAGCTAACCTCTATGCTTGATTGCCTATGTCAAACTAATTATAAGGACCATTAATACCTTTGCCAGGCGTTTTTAGTGTGTCGAGAGCTCTCATCCAAAGAGTTCCTTTTTATTGTAGATGCCCTTGTATCTCCTTTTTTTTTCCTTTTCCAAAGTGTATACTTTGAAAGGTGCTATAATAGTACTGAATAATTAACCAACTGCATTGTGTTTCTGCAAGGAGGAAGGAAAGAGAAAAGGAATCAGAAATGAAACCCTGAATTCAGACTATTGTTCTCCAAGCTGACTGAGCAGGTTTTAGATTTATCATTTAGGGAAATAATGAAAACAATTATTGGTAAGGGATCGTGGCGTGTAATCACTTCTTTTTTTTTTTTTTTTGGATGTCTGTTTAGAATATCGAGCATACGACGAGAGGAGGCCATTCCGTCTTTTTTTTTTGGTCACACCCCCTCAAAACCCCTCTTTAAGGTATTAGCCACGCTGTCCCAACATCTCCTGTAGATGTTAAAGGTTATCAGGGTTTCTGCTTGAATTCTATGGCTCAGTAGTTTCTTGCAGATACCCACAAACAACTTTTTGTGTAAAGAAGTGCTTTCTGGCTTCAATCCTAAATGCTCTTTGTTCTTTTTTTTGTTTTTCCCTCTCTCTTAATTTCCACTATCGTTGTCAAGTTTGTGATTTACAATTACGGTAACTTGTAAGAATTCTGTTGGATCTACTTTATCAATGAATTTGACTATTTTGAAGACCTGGATTAGGTCTTAATGCTGTCTCCTCTGTTTAGACTAAACAGGTTTAATTCTCCTGCTACAGTAGGAAATGCCCTTTAAGTCCAGGGGTGCACCTGGTTGGCTGTCCAACTTTATTTAGTTGCTGATAATAATTATGGATGATACATGGGAAACGAGGGCACCTGAAGCTAAGCATGTTCGGGCCCAGCCAGTACTTGGATGGGAGACCAACCAGGAAAAGCTTGGGTTGCTGAAGTCACCTGGGAGTGCTTACCCTGTGGTCTGAATGTGGATCCCAATGCCACCAGTGCAGCAACGGGCACATTGTGCTGTGAAAATGGCGTCACCCTTCAGATGAGATGTTTAAAACAAGGTTCTCTCTCTCTCTCTCTCTCTCTCTCTCTCTCTCTCTCTCTCTCTCTCTCGATACAGAGATTATAGATCTAGAGAGAGAGATCTAGAGATGAGAGAGAGAGATATATATATGTATGTATGTATGTGTGTATATATAATGTGTGTGTGTGTGTGTGTGTGTGTGTATATATATATATAAAATGTATATATGTATGAGAGAGAAATCTATGAGCATCCTTTGTAAAAAAAAAAAAAAAAAAAATAAAAAATAAAAAAAAAAATAGGGTGTGTATCCCAATGTCCAAGCTAAACTGTCCTCCGTAGCATCTAGTCATTCTGGCCCTCTTATCCATCCCGTGTCTCTAATTGGCTCCCTAGATCTCTCATGACTTGACCACCTAACAGCTAATGTGTGGTGAGCGTACTGAACTGGTGCAAAAACGTCTGCCATCGCATCATCTAGGTGGAAGCTGCACATTGGTGGCTTATTATTAATTATTCTCAAAGCCTCCGCATAATTCAAGTGAATATCATGGGAGAGTGAAGCCTATCTCAGCAGACGTTCCTATAATTAAAACCTATAATGTTATGCTTTGTTTTAAATATACATGCCGCTTTTTTTGTTTTAAATGTGTGAATTCTCTGCTTTGAGGTGTCTATTACTTATATAATTTAAACTGCCCGCTCAATATTCAAGGTTTTGAACCTTTTCATTTAGAAGTATTAAAAGTTTATTGTCCCTAGGTGTAAATTTTGTGTTTTAATTGAAGCTCTTTACTTCTTTACCTATTTATGCATGTACTTATTTAAATACACACACACACACAAATGCAGCCTTCCCGAGTTCCAATGAAATGTGCTACAGGATTTGCACCATGCAGGTATGAAACCGGACCCTAATCAGATTCCTTAAAGAAAAGAAATGGAGGAGGAGTCTGGGAATGCTGAATGATTCCCTTTGTGCCTTCATGGCTCCTGAGGAGGGAAGCAAAAAAAAAAAAAAAAAACTCTCAACACCTCCTTGCACTCCCCCAACCCTTTTTAAAAAGGGTGCTTTCTAACCTAAAATAATTTGACCTTTTAAAGGAAGGGTGAGCTAATGTGCAGTGATGCAGTGAGAACTTTGCCTGTGTTTTTTCCCTTCTCTTTTGAACTCCCCTCACTACTTTTTAATTCCTTAACATCGTACTAACTGAGGACACCGTTGGCCTTGTCTGCTGGACCAAATAAACTATCGGGTTCCAGCAGTGACAGCTTTCAATCCAAAAAAAAAGTTGCGGTGTCAATTTTTTTTTTTTTTTTTTTTAAACCCACTTTCCGTCTCCTATTTAGTGAGCTGATGCTATTCTTATCAGAATCCGACTGATTGTGATTAGATGAATAAATTAAGATTTTTTTTTTTTTATTTAATCGGGTTAAAACAACAAGCATGCATGCTTAAATCAGTCCTCTGTGACTTAAATAAATTTTCCAGTGCAAGTGGAACTAAACATGAACCCTTTTATGCAGCGGTAAATAGTGAAAGGGGATTACAAGCCTCACAATTCAAAAGAGCTCCATTGCCACATTCTTCAGCACAAAAGAGCCATTTTCCAACCTCCTTGTCTTGTAAACTACAGCAAGCTAGTTCATTTATTTTAGGTTTCAATGGTTTTGGACTTAAAGTTTTTTTTTTTTTTTTTTTTTTTTTTTTTTTAGTAATAATTTTTTTTTTTTTTTTTTTTTTTTTTAGTTAAGTAGACATATGCAAATTCAGACTTGTTGCTTTTAATGGAGGAGCAGTGTTACAATCGTGTAGGATTTGGTTATGAGGGTAGTACCTGAAAATCTAGACGGTGATGATTTAAATAAATATGTGAGCTTATTGTTTTTTGAGACTTGCCACTATCTTGTCCACTTGGATAATTTTTTTTTTTTTTTTTACTGCATCCTGGAAGTTTTGGGAGTTTTTAAAACAAACATTTTTTTATATTAGGAAAATGGGTTAAGCCTACTTCACATTTTGAACGTTGGTAACTTGTCATTTTGTTTTGCTAACCTTACCCAGTTCAGGATATAGTGGTTGAGGTCTTGTCTAATTTTAATTTTTCTTGGATGCCAGCATAATCTTTGAATTATGGAGGATACAGAAGGTTTGTCATGGCGAATCTGCAATAAGGAGGAGAAAAATACATGAAAGTTAAGTCTAGTTGCAAAAAAGGAAGTTTGACTGCACAATAACTACCCCCACCAACCCCGTCTTATCATGCTAGAACATTTATTTAAAAATAACTAAAATGTTTCTCATTCTGGTATAATACATTAAATAGAATATAATCTCGGAGTAGTGTGGCCCGGTGCAGGAATGGCCAGTCACGCATTGAAGGTAAAATTTGGAACACCAAGGTTGTCCTGTGTGGGGTGTTTCTTTAAATGAACTGAATTGTTCAACAGAAGGAATGATACTTGCTCTTCGGCACAATGCAAAAGAAAATGGATTTGTCTCCAGCTACAGATTTTTAGGGTTCTTAACATGGGAGCTCCATCCAGCAGGCTGCTTCGGTCACAAAAATACACACAAAAGTAACCGGACTGGGCTTGGGGCTTTCCTGGAAAACCGTCTGGAGGTCGGCTGGACATGAATCCTAGAACTATATCACCTCCTACATGCCCTCTCAAACCACCAACTAGCTAGGTATATCCTGTGAAGAGCCCAACGCAAGTTGCTGCGATAATGTCGGGTGAAGGAAAAAAAAAAAAAAAAAAAAAAATCAAAGGGCGAACCTCAAATTTTCTTGTGAATTTTCCCTTTTTCCGTAAAGTGGCTTTTGACTGAAAGAAACATTTCCAGTCCTCGATCATCCTCCATATTTGCCTGATTTTTAGCTCCCTGGGATTTTGTACTTGTTCCTGAAAATCAGAAGTGACCTGAAGGGAATAAGTTTTTCTTCAATGGATGAAGTGAAGACAGAAACGTCAAGCCTGTCAAAGAGCCTAACGCAAGAAAATTCCAGCACTCCATGGAAGAAGTGTATGGAGCAGTGTAGAGATTGGGATGGGGAGGATAGATAAATACTTTATTAATCCCCAAGGTGAAATTCACATACTCCAGCAGCAGCATACTGATGAAAACAATATTAAAGATCAATAAAAAAAAAAAAGCAGTGCAAGTTAAAAACTACAAGATGAAGAGGCAGGTGCCAGGCAGGTATAACAGACAATAACTTTAATTTTAATGTTTTAACAACAGAGGGTGGAATTGAAGAGTCGCATAGTGTGGGGTCTCCTCAGTCTGTCAGTGGAGCAGGACGGTGACAGCAGTCTGTCGCTGAAGCTGATCCTCTGTCTGGAGATGATCCTGTTCAGTGGATTCTCCATGAGTGACAGGAGCCTGCTCTGTGCCCGTCGCTCTGCCACGGATGTCAAACTGTCCAGCTCCGTGCCTACAATAGAGCCTGCCTTCCTCACCAGTTTGTCCAGGTGTGAGGCGTCCCTCTTCTTTATGCTGCCTCCCCAGCACACCACTACATAGAAGAGGGCACTCGTCACAACCATCTGATAGAACATCTGCAGCATCTTATTGTAGATGTTGGACGCCAGCCTTCTAATGAAGTATAGTCGGCTCTGTCCTTTCTTGCACAGAGCATCAGTATTGGCAGTCCAGCTGCACTCCCAGGTATTTATAGGTCTTTACCCTCTGCACAGTCACCTCTGATGATCACGGGGTCCATGAGGGGCCTGGGCCTCCTAAAATCCACCACCAGCTCCTTGGTTTTTCTTGTGTTCAGGTGTAGGTGGTTTGAGTCGCACCATTTAACAAAGTCCTTGATTAGGTTCCTATACTCCTCCTGATGCAGCCCACGATGGCAGTGTCGTTGGTGAACTTTTGCACGTGGCAGGACTCCTGAGTTGTGTTAGAAGTCCGAAGGTAATTTTTATATATATATATTTATATATATATATATATATATATATATATATACACACACACTAATCTGGTTATTTTTGTGTCTCGCCTTGTATAAATGGTTAACTGAAACTGGAAAGGATGGGGCTATGCGCCCTCACTGGGCAGTTTCTCGGAGAGAGGAGAATGTTAGCAATAGCACACAAACAACTTATTACATATCTCAAGGCCGTGAGGAGATCTTCAGGCGTCCGTGCAGGACGATAACATTGCATCAGAAAGATTTCTGTATATAATTTATATAAACTGACGATGTGCCTTCCAAACTGATGTCCTCTCCAAAAGTTCGCTCTTGATCTTCCCGTTACTCTGTACTGAATGAAGTTGCTGTATGGCAACAAACAGATGTAGTTTACATTTTAATTTTTTTTTTTTTTTTTTTTTTTTTTTTGGTCCTATCATGTAATATATACTCTGCCTAACATATTATTTAGCCAGTGCGGAAAAGCAGATAAGATTAGTCCTTAACCCAGAAAAACTGATTTCATGCCTACAGCCAAACCACCATTAGGTGACCCTGAGTAAATCGCTTTTCCTCACTTGCTCAGGGTCATCCAAAAGAATGTCAATTTTTTTTTTTTTTTTTAAACATTTTTAAATGCAACCTGATCTTGCAGGCCTCTGAGTTTGTATAGCTCATAGATGAGATTACTTAAATAAATGAGTGTACAAATCAAAGGTTGGTTTTGCACAGCAGTTGTTCCTCTAGTTTGATTTCAAAATAGTGACGTCTCTGCATGGAGTTTGCTTGCCCCACTAGTGTCCGCTTGGACAGCCTGAAGGCCCAGTGCTGTATCGATGGCAACTCTAAACTGCATCATGTTATGTATGTGCCCAGAAATAAGAGCATTGTCATGAAGGTGATCTCTTGCTAAGCGATATTTACGACGATTGTAACACTGAGACCTTGACTGGAATGAGAGAGAGAAATGTGTATATGTGCAAGTGTTTTAGTGTGTATGTGTGTGTGGCTGCCTAATACAATATACTGGCCTGTGTTTGTGTGTAGTAATATACTAACTTACAGATTTTTATAACAGAAAAATTATATAGAACTTTTTTACTAAACACCAATATAAGAATAAATTGAATTGAATTTGGAATATCTAATTAGGGAGACCTATTTCTATATACGTTTTTTTTTTTTTTTTTTTTTTATGTAGAGAGGTATAGGTGGAGGTGTTTGTGTACGTAATGAGATGTATATGATCTGCACTGGCAATCCCATAAATGCCAACAGGGACTCTGCTCTGTTGGGCCGTTCAGCAAGGCCCTTAACCTGCAATTGCTGAGCGCTTTGAGTAGTGAGAAAAGCGCTATATAAATGCAAAGAATTTGTGTGTGTGTGTTTGTATCCACCCATTATCCAACCCACTATATTCTAACTACAGGGTCACTGAGCCAATCCCAGCCAACACAGGGCGCAAGGCAGGAAACAAACCTCCGGCAGGGCGCCAGATGTGATATGTGTGTATATAAAGGTGTACTGTGTATGTATGGAGATGTATGTTTATATATGTCTTTCAATATACATACAGTATAGAATGTGTATGTATGCATGTCTGTATATTGATAGAGAGATATCCATCTATAGATTGAGAGTGACAGAGAGATCTGTAGAGAATAAACCATAAATAGGTACTGCTTTTTTTTTTTTTTTTTTTTTTTTTTGGGGGCAGATTTAAGCAAAGCTGCTAAAATGACAGGCTTTTAATTCCCTTCCGGTTTGTGAGAGAGGTCTCCGAAAGGGACGGTTCCACCCCTGCGCTTTGCTGCCGTTCTACTCGTCTCTCTTTCTAATCACTCTGAATGAAAGCTAACACAAGCGCAAATCCGGCAGCTTATTCTTTCATCTGATTAGTTGAACGTTACTGACCTGATGGGCAGCAAGCCGCCTGTGTAAAAGCTGTAACCCGGACTCTAGGGATGCGGTTCTAATTATCAAATGAAAAAATGGATAAAATATATATGAGGGTGTTTTTTTCAGGCATGTGTTCAGTCTCTACTGGGATCAAATAAAATTTATCGGACACATTTGTTTCTGTTTGTACGTACGTCACATTTTTCTTGACTGGTAGCTTTTTTTAAATCGAGTTTAAAAACTAGTGTGGAATCCACTTTCCCCAGCCCCCCCCACCTTGGTCTGTCAGTAAAGCTTGACATCTGCATTTGACAAGAATGTTTCTTTTTGTGTCCACATACTGCCTCATGGATGCCTGGGGGAAGGATAATCCTTCTCAGTAACGTACCTGTACTGTGTGTGTGTGTGTGTGTGTGTGTGTGTGTGTGTGTGTTGTGCAGTTAAATAGCAGCTTTACAGAAGAGCTGAAACTGCTTCATTTTTTTTTTTGAACCCCCCCCCCCCAAACTGTGTCATAGTGCTTGCAATTTATGGCACCAATTATTAAAAATGAGTCAAAGCTAATTGACTTGAAAGAATTCTTGGTGTAGACCCAGCACTTTAAATTATGCATTGCAAATGGAAACTGCTGTGCTTACCAAAGGGGCAGACTGGCTACACAATCCTGCTTTTGTATTATTAATCACGACAGCTGTTTCCAAAACGCTATAGATGGTCGTTCCTGCCACCCAAGGATTTTGCCAAGGTCCAGGGCACCCTACCCGCCAGGGCATTTTTTTTTTTTTTTTTTCTTTTGATGTATTCAATAAAGATTTTCTTTTTCTTTTAACAACATTCCAGTACGTAGAGATGAGAACTGAAACAAAAGGATGTTGGTAAAAATTTTATGTGGAGCTTTTAAAGATTTTTCTTCTTGCTAATAAGCATGTCTTGTTGAGCAAATTGCAGGATTTCTTTTTGTGTTTATTTATTTATTTATTTATTTATGTTGCCTTTCATGCTCCTCATCCTCCTGTTGTTGCTACAAATCAGTCTTTCAAATTGTGAAGTCAAACTCCCGTCAAGCAGTCTCTGTATGCAGCGGCATCGTTCAGTTTGGATGAATAGTGTTGTAAATTGCACTAGAAACTGAAAGTCATGAATTTGTTTTTTCTTTTCTATCTTCCTTTCTTTCAGCCACTTCAAATGGATCCTTGGCAGGTCTGGAGAATCAAGACGGTGGAGTGTGTCAGACCAATTCTATGAAGATTATAATGAAGGTTGGCCAAGGTAAGCTGTACTTTTTGGCTTATTTCTGGTATTCTTTCACAGATCGATTCAATCCACTTAAGTTCATCATTTTTTGTATAGCGCTCTTTACAGAGTACATGCTCCCAGCATTATATTTACAGCTAAAGCACAAATTACACATTTTACGTATAATATTGTGTGCACAAATTTAAAATGCAATAACAACGGAGCACTTTTTGTGTGTTTGATTTCTATGAACCACAGCGTAATCTTGTAAAGACCCAATCTGCACCCTTTCTTCCTACTGCTCATTGACCCTCCATTCTGCCCACCCAGTTTGCCATTGGCGTGCTTTAACCCCCCCAATTTCGAGGTTGCGCGATTGTCTCGGCGCACTGCTCTCTGGGAAAATTTGGTGTCTTCATTCAAAATCGGAAGCCGCCGGCGCTTTACTCACGAGGCTCTCTTTCCTGTTTACAGGACCCAACGACGGTCCCCGAAAAGGGACTCCAGCAACCAGAAGCCCCAAGATGGCACCAGAAGCTACCAATAAACCTTCGGATCCAGGCAGACCACCCAGTAAGTGCATTTTAAAGTCCCTGTCACCCTCCCCTTTTTTTTTTTAAGAAAGGAAAAAAAAAATGAAGAGTAATTGAACGGATTAGCGCACGTCTGCAGAGTAAACCGTGTGGATGTTTCTGCTCGAAAATGAGCAGAAGGGGTAAACTGACGGCTAAGCTTGTTTATGGTTCCTACATGCAATATTGAGCTCGTTATTCAAAAAAAAAAAAAAAGTCCAGAATTACTTTTAAAATATGTTAACAAGAACGGGAAGTCTTATCCTCACAGCTGTTACTATATGGGAGGAAAAATGTAAGATAACGAGATTTTAAGATATAAATTGGGTCGGATCCTTTTAAACTTTGCTAATTACGTTTTGCATGGCCCTCTGTGGATACGATTCACCGGGAAACCTGGCCACGTCTGCAGCCGCGACGTTTTAACTGTCATTTCAGAAGGTTAAATCGCATTGGGTTGCTTTCTGATTTCCACGTTTGCAACAAGAAGGTTTCATCCGTTTACAGAGTTGATGAAAACTGCCCAACCCGATATGGTGTACTTGTCAAATCGTATTAGTAACATCTTGTATAGATCGGCATCCACATAAGCGTATTTTATATATACAGGAGTTTTGTGCATTTGATTGGCAAAACCAAATTGAACGCGTGTTAAATTGGAGAACCTCAGTTTTGTCGTCACTGTTTTAATTTAAGAAAATTCAAAGAAAACCAGGATTTAATTTCGGCAATACAGTCAATAAGTGAAGATGGTGGAAAGCCATCTAAGGTGGTGTTATACCTTGAAATGACACGTGACAAGTCTAAATTACCAATCCCCCAATTTTTATTTATTTTGTTTTGTGAAAAAGTAACTTTGGCCCCTCATATCCCATTAGTGGTCTGAACCGTTGAAGTTATGCATGACACATCAAAAGATCGCCAAGTCCTTAATCATTTTTGAGAAACTCCCGAGTTAAAATTACTCTTAGCATAAAAATTTAAAACATAAGTCCAAGGGTCATTTGGACTACTCTTATTATACATTGTCATTTCCTGCTCAGAATATTGTGTTTTTTAAAAAAAAAAAAAATAATAATAATTTGGGGAGGGGGGGTCAAGAGGTCCAAAACTAGGGGTGACCCCCCTGACCCCCAAAGCTTGAGGCTTTTCATAACTAGACATCAAGAAGAGATGAACCGTATGTCGCATATGGAGCTCCCGACCAAACAAAAAAAAAAAATCGGATTTCAAAGTATTCACGAATCATTCTTATGAACACAATTAGCTTTGTGCCAACAAGTATTGGTGTATGTGTTAGAATGCCCTGTAATGGACCGTCCAGGGGTGTGTTCCTGCCCAATGATGCCATCTTCGACCCTCATGAACCATGCAATGTCACTAATTGTAGATTATATGATTTGGGTTTAGGAGTTCACTTTATCCATCTATCCATTTTTCCTAACCTGGTTTATCCAGAGCCTGGAAGCTGGAGCCTGTCCCAACAGGGTTAGGGCACAAAGCAGGAACAATCCCTGGTCTTGAAGGGTGAAAATGCACGCGCACACACAAATACACGGGGGCCAAATAAACATTGCCGCTCCACCTTCCCTACATAATAAAATCAATCTTCAACATTCAGCTAAATTAATTTAAATTTAACACTTAATAGGTGCTTTATTTTAAATCCTTTTTACGCTCCAAATATTTTAATAGCTTGAAATTAAAATTACTGTTGGATCAGACTGGCACAATGCAGCCGTTTTAATATCAAAAGGGACAATGACATAAGTTAGATTGATTTGCAATCTATGTATTTTGTTAACCTGTTTGCCCCGTGTTGGGTCAGCTTGATCTCTTCTTGCATGGATTTAAATTTGTAAGAATAAATCAATACATGCAACGTAGTGTCGGGATGAAAAATACACATGCACTTGCCATTCCTTGCTAATTAGGTACACTTTGCAGATTGAGTGGAGAAAGAGTTTTGCAAGAAAACTTCACACATTTAGACATTTTAATGCAGCAAGATGGGAGCAACCTCTAGCAGTGCGGAGATGTCTAGTGCGTGTTTGTGTTTTTTAATGTTTAACACAAATTCTCATTCTAAGAAATAGTGCATAATGGGCCTGCACACTTTGTAAAGAGCACTATACAAATGTTTGCTTAAAATGTGTTTTTTTGCTAATTCAGTTGTACACATTGTTTACTGCAATCCGCCTTTCTCTTTTCTTTACACCCCAGTAACGGTGTAGTGCACAATAACGTCCCATGAATACACTTGACTTGACCATTCCTAGTTTTTATCCTCTTTCTGTCTCTGTTTATCATTCGTTTGCTCAGAGGTTGATGCGCTTGCTACTTCCTGAACGGTGGTTCTTTCCTCCACCCTCGCGGCCCGCTGCTTCTCTTCTCTCCTCTCATCGGCATCTTTTCACGTTAAAACTGATTAATAAAGTTAAGTGTCTGAATATTTAAGATATGAAGAGGTAGAAGAAGTGACTGCGAAGGTGGTAGGGATGAGAACGGCGCCCGTAAGCCTGCAACGCACGGCCACCCTGCTGGCCGCTGCCGAGAGTTGATACTACGTTAAAATAAAATAAGTGACCTCCAAGGTTATTGTCTTATCACCCTGAAAGCGGATTGTAGACGTCACGTAGTATATGTGTACCAAAGTTCAGGTCAATAGGTCAAACAGTTTGTGTGCCACAGGTGATTTAAAATCCCAGGCAGACCGACAGCCACGGTAGTGTAAGAAGAGATGTATAAAAATCCAACGTTTTGTATATCTGTCTGCTTTTCATGAGAGAACTACGGATATTAGATTGGGCTTTTTTTTTTTCTTCTTCTTCTTCTATAATTTGCTTGAACATTCCGGTTGATTTTGTGCTAAGAATCATAGTTCACTTTGCAGGAGCGATTATATTCTTGCTAATCTGAGACAAAGGCTGCGGGCCGAGGGGAGGGGGAACCGGGCAGGGCCCTCCTCACTGTCCTGTTTCACTACTACACGAGCGGAGCCACGGAGAACGGCTAGTCTGAGAGAATCTGTTCCATTGCTTTTGTTTTTTGGAACACAAGCAGGTGAATTCACCTGCATGAGGTTTAACTGGTGTTAGCAGTGAGATTGGCCTTTCACATCAATCCCTCTATTGATTGGTCTTTCCAGATCAATTATTACTTATTTGGCTCCTGTCTTTATTCAGGGTGACTTGCAACATTTGAGATGCAATTTATTTTTCAATTTATCTGAATTGGAGCTCAGGCAGGTAAAGTAAGTTGATCATAGTCACATGGTGTCTGCAGTGGGCTTTTAACTCGCAGCCTTAGGATTTGAGGTTCAGAGCCTTAACCACTATGATACACTGCCTGCCTGCAGTATAAAGGGTTATGGGGCCCAGGAATAAATTCAGGATTGGACACTAATCCATCACGAAGAACACAAACCCAACACTCCCTAAACCCTTGTGTGAGCAAATTTTAATGAAACCAGTTAATCGTAAGCTGGGTCTCGATTTGCACACTCCATTTCTGTGTGGGAGTTTTTCCTCAGAGGGGTACTCTGGTTTTCCTCCTGCATACCAAATCTGTGTCTTCTAATGCCGTACTCCTAAATTCTCATTAAAAAGAGTGAATTACTCCATCTAGGCTTGCGTTTCACCCAGTGCTGCTGGTAGAGGGCACAGCACCCCTGTGAACACACAACTCTACTCGAGTACATTTAGGAAGTAGATGGATGTAAGTAAGCAACATGCACGTGATTTGCCTCTTGTTGAAGAGGCAGTGCCAACTACTTGGCTGCAGCTGACATCTGTAAATATTTAAAAAGTTTTAAATATAGTACATCTCATAACCTTTACCTGGTGTCGTACTCTGATTTTAAAATCCATTTCATGAGGTGGGAAGAGAAATCTTGTCCCAATCTCTCATCCTTCTTAAAAAGGTTGTCATCTAAACAAACAAGCTTGGCGTGGAGGGTGGTGGTGGTCTCGTTTGTCTATTTTTAATTTGTCAGTCAAAACTCTCCTGCATTAGGACGGTGTCTGAAGTTTGTGTCCTTTTGTCTAATGTAATAGCTTTGGTCTAGTAAGGATAGTTTATGCTCCCTGAATGCTTGTTTAAAATTTGACTAACTCTCACTATTTTTTTTTTTTTTTTTTAAACTTTCCACTAGACCCTGGATCTGGCACAGATGGGACCACCACAGCAGGCCATTCCTCCAGCATCGTTGGATCTGAAGTGGCCTTGTTTGCTGGGATCGCCTCAGGCTCTGTCATCTTCATCATCATCATCATCATGCTGGTTGTCCTTCTGATGAAATACCGTCGAAGGCATAGGAAACACTCTCCACAACACTCCGCGACGCTCTCTCTCAGCACCCTCGCAACCCCCAAACGCGGGGGAAACAACAATGGCTCCGAACCCAGTGACATTATCATCCCTCTTAGGACTGCGGACAGCGTGTTCTGCCCTCATTATGAAAAAGTCAGTGGAGACTATGGACATCCAGTTTATATAGTTCAAGAGATGCCACCACAGAGCCCAGCGAACATTTATTATAAAGTTTGAACTAGCAGGAGGACCACTGCTGAGGAATAGTCATATATATATTTTTTTTTTTTTTTTTAAAATGGAGAATTCCCTGTTGAGCTGCGTTTTGTGGTTGGGGTTTTTTCAGTGGCTAATTGTGCACTATGAAAGACTTGAACATGAACTCCCATACGAGAGATCAAGAGAGCAACTTCGGTGGATCGCCATGGTTGTGGTGGTATGCAAGCAGGCTTATCTAAAACTGGAGTACCGGCTGAGGTGAATTTTTGTTCTGATGCCAACATCCTGGGAATTTGAAGAAAAGGAAAAAAAAAAAAAAACAGAAGCGCAAAAAAGACTAAATATGAGGGATGGGTTGAACAGAGCAGAGCATCACTGACTGGATGTTCTGTGGATTAAAACATTTTGGCCCTTGAATTTTATTTTATTTTTTAATTTTACATTAAGCATAACTTTTTTTAATGTAGGAGTTTCTCAAAGTAAGTCTGTATTCCTTTTTTTTTTTTTTAAGTTTGCCACTGGTATCACAACTCTAATTACTTGAAGACACTTTGATGTGCGTTTTTTTTTTTGTTTTACTTCTTCCCAAACGTTTTGAGGCATTTCTTTTTCACTTTTATGAAATATTGACACTGTTAATTTGCATGTAAACATCACAATTTTTTTTTTCCCCCCATACATAAAAAGCCACAAACGGGCTTAGTAGATTGAAAAGTTTTCTTAAATAAGTGGAGTGATGTGGGGAACAGGAGGCAAGTCCACTGGAAGGCTGAGCTTGGCATGCACGTGGAGTTCACGTTGAATGGGGCCGCCACACATTGGTGGTGGTGGTGGTGGTGGTGCTGCTGCGCTGCTTACTTACGTTCCGCGACCCCTTGATGTTTCTTTAAGTAGCACTTTGGTACCGGCGGACGCAGTCGGCTAAAAGGAACGGAGTAGAAAGGTGAAAGCGGAGAATGTAGGAAAAGTGAGGGGGGCCGGCGTGGTGCGTTGCGCAGTCGTAAGGTCGCAGGATTATTTGTAGGTACAGGCAATAAAACGATTAAAAAAATAAATAAACATGTAAACTGCCTTACAGCTTGTTAAGGACCCTGGTCTTCTTCTGGTTGACGCCGAAGCAGATTGAGGTACTACGTCGACTGTTCTGTGAGTACATTGCAGTGCAGGTCCTGTGAGTTTCACAGCAGTTCATTGGTGCTCTTGTTCCACTGTAAAGCACATTAAATAGTTGCAGTTTATTTCACTCTTTTTTTTTTTTTTTTTCCAAATAACTGTACATTCGGGGGCAGGAAACACTTATTTATTCTAGGTAAATATAGCACATGACTTACGTGGTATGAGAAATGTAATAATATATTCTGGTTAAAAAAAAAGGAAAAAAAAATGCACATTATGCAAGCTAGGCTATTTTTATGTCCCTTTTTTATTAAATGTTCAATCTGTAGCTGCCTTTTTCAAATAATAACCTATATCCATGTATATTGGTGGGGGGGGGCGGACTTTGTGAGGGTTTTTTTTTTTTAATTTTATTAAGTAAGCCCTAGCATCTTCTCCCTTCATGTCTCGCATTACAGGAGGTGAAGAAACAGAAATGATGATAAATGGCTACAAACAATAAATACAATGTTCTGGGAATTCTTGTCTCCTCTCTCCCACTGGCATCGCATTTCTTTTCCCCCTTGTGTTGTATTACGTGAAAATTTTGTTTTTTTTCCTTCTATTTTTCCTATTTTATACAGTGCAGCAACACAGAAGTGGTTTTATTTGTAAGTGTTTAAGGCTTTGGCACTCTCTGGAATAATGAAAACAAAATTAGTTGTATTTTTACATAGATCCGTTACTATGGCAATATCTTTATATTCTGAAGTGGGAGGAAAGAGAACTAACCGCACTAGGAATCCCAGTCCTCCAAGGAGTGCATATGTATAAATGAACTGTCACCGAAATGATTATTTTGTCTCTTTCTTGAACCTAAAAATTACATTGACCAAGCAGCAGAACAGAACGTGTACACTCGGCGACTCTCTTAAGAGGTTGCCATAGTTACTAAGTACTGCACATATGCAATTTATTTTTTTTCCTCGAGTCCTTACACCCATGGAAAGTGTTCTTAAACCAATATTTTTTTTTTTTTTTTTTTAATTTTGATTTTAGTCAGAAGCAGCTTTTTGCGTAACATCAGTTGCCTGTGTTGTGGTTATGAAGTAAACTGTGAAATTATAAAATGCAACCAGCAATCAGTTGGAGATATTTTTTTTTTTTTTTTTTTTGGTGTGTGTGGTTGCTGAGAGTCTGGTGCAGAATATGACAATCTATTGACTAATTTTCTTTTTTTATTGTAATTTTTTTTTCCTTTTTTTAATTTTTTAAAATCTGAAGTTAGCTGACGACTTCAGGGTGTTACTGTAAATGCCTTGCTTGTATGGTCATCCCTAGTCACCTGACTTTGAAATTTGCACCGTACATTTTTAGTAGTGAAGATTACTGTACATATGTTAATGTTTGTATTGTATATGGAAATTGGGTTGTTACAATAGCCTTATTTTACCTTTTTAGGAAAGAATAAGAATACACCGCAAAACAATTTTTTGGTAACCAGCTTATGTAAATAGAAAGATGTTTTTATAAACTCTAAAACAAAAGGTTTTTGTAAAAAAGAAAAAGAAAAAATTACGAAAAGAGATCACATTTTTTGCAATGTATTTTAGCTATAAAGCTTGTTTAAAAGCCGTGTCATTTCTTCCCTCCCTCTCCCCCTTTTGCACTGTTTTAAAAGGTAATTGGTTAAGAAATACTTGCCAAATTGACTGCTGCATACTTGTGCCATAAGCGCGTACCATGAATATTTATTTATTTTTTATTTTGTGGTGGTGGGAGGGAGGGTGGTCCAGTGTGTAAGTATCACAGTATTATTTCAATTTTTTTTTTTTTTCTTAGCCTGCAATTTTTTTTTTTTTTTTTTTTTAGTTTTGCATTAGTTACATTTAATAACCAGGAACAATTCCTGAAGAATCTTAAACAATCACATTCCACAAGTCTGTTACAAACTGAAGTTGGTTTTCAATAAAAATGTTTTTCCTATGGATATTTTTGTCTTATGTGCTGCATTTATTTATTTTTCGCACAATGGTCTATCCATCCATCATCCAACCTGCTATATCTGAACTACAGGGTCGGGGGGGGGGGGGGGGGTGCTGGGGACAGCCCCAACCAACACACAGTGCGAGGCAGGAAGAAAACACAGCCAGGATGACAGCCCACACAACAATCAATAAATGGTATTTACAATGCCTATAAAACTGCTCAACACTTGGAAGTTTTTTTATTCACATTATATTGTTGTACAACATTTAATTTCTGTGGTTTTAATTTGGCTTTTTTTTTTTTTAATACTGATCAACAGAAAATAACTCTTAATATTGGCTCAGACATGGGATGCTGGGTGGAACCTCATCAGAATTAGCTGACATTAAGAGTGGCATCCAGTAGGGGTCAGTGCTGGGGCTGTTGCTATTTTTAATATAATGGGTGCTCCAGATCTATCCATCCATTATCCAACCTGCTCTATCCTAACTACAGGGTCATGGGGTCTGCTGGAGCCAATCCCAGCCAACACAGGGCGCAAGGCAGGAAACAAACTCTGGGCGGAGCACCAGCCCACCGTAGGGGGTGCACACACACACTAGGGACAATTTTTAGGATCACCAATGCACCTAACCTGCATGTCTTTGGACTGCGGGAGGAAACCAGAGCACAACGCAGACACTGGGAGAACATGCCAACTCCATGTAGGGAGGACCCGGGAAGCAAACCCAGGTCTCCTAACTGCGCGGTAGCAGCGTGCCACTTTAGTTATGCTATAACTTAAGTTTATTACATATAAAATCACCCAAAAAATCCCGGACCATCGAAGTGTGCGAACTGACGACCTGCAGACTTGTCTTTGCACTCAACTGGAATCGTCCCCGCATAAATCAAAGTCATCCAGGGTGGCTCTCTATTTATATTTAAAAAAAAAAAAAAAAAAATTAGCACAATGAGACTTTTTAGGAGAGAAGATTTTTTTTGGAAAAGTTCCCCCCCCCCAAGGTCCTGCCCTCCTCTCCACCATTTCCGGTTCACGGCCCACGCCCACGGTCCTCTCGCCTCTCATTGATGTGAATGCTTTTGTCAGACTCGGTTCCTGCGCTCTCAGCTCTTATATATTTTTACATTTTCCTCACTTTAAGTTACCAATAAAAGAAGACTTCTGTCCTAATCTTATTGAAGATTTTCATCCCAAAGGGTTATTGGAAGAAATGAGTACACGGGCAATCCTAGCACCGAGAAACTAAGTCAAACAAATTGACGTGAAAATTGTCTATCGGTTACACTGCAAATTGATTGAATGTGTATCAATAGACTCTGCTGAAACAGTTGGTGGTGATGGTGAGCAAAATGAAAACCAACTTGCAATATCACAAAGAATATCTACAACCGTTAACACCGTCTGAATTTACTGTTGAGAGGACGTATTGTAATGTTGCGTAATTTATAGTATCTCACAAAAGTGAGCACACCCCTCGCTTTTTTGTAAATATGTAATGTAGTCAATCTTCAGGGGATAACCTGAGACACCAAAGGAGATCTTGATATGCCTTTCGTATTAAAATGTTTGCAGTTTCCCGTTAAAATAGCTTTTGCTATGACAATTAACAAATCACAGGGACAAACCTTAGAAAAAAGTCATTTTATTTAATAGAGAGAGAGAAACAAAATTCAATCTGGGCAGTTATACGTCACACTGATGCAAATGTTAGTCTGCACATGAACATTTTAAAATCCGTTTAAATTGTACATACGCAAGTGGCAGAACCGCAAAGAGGCTAACGCGTAGTCCTGGCCAGGGGGTTGGTGAGTGAAGCGTGCAGGGGGCAAAGCCCCCTAGTAATAAAAATGAAGAACACAGAGAATCGTCCAATAAATGATAAAGAAAAATATCCCAAACAATAAGTGAGCAGAGAGGCAAAAAAAGCAACGTTTCTAGAATGTAAGTTAGAGGAAAAAGCAATTCATAATATTGTTTGATGTGGCGTTAATGACATTTAATGTTTTATTTACTTTTTATTACATTTTACTTTTTTTTAATGTTTTATTATTCATTGGTATTTAAAATAGACAGATGTAGTGAAACACTCAAGTAACTGATTTTCTTTTTATAAACCATCTTCCTCCCACACTCTGCATACTCTTCTACATACATCCATCCATCCATTATCCAACCTGCTATATCCTAACCACAGGGTCATGGGGGTCTGCTGGAGCCAATCCTTGCCAACACAGGGCTCAAGGCAGGAACAAATCCCGGGCAGGGCGCACACACACCAAGCACACACCAGGGACAATTTAGGATCGCCAATGCACCTAACCTGCATGTCTTTGGACTGTGGGAGGAAACCCACGCTGACACGGGGAGAACATGCAAAGTCCACGCAGGGAGGACCTGGGAAATGAACCCCCAGGTCTCCTTATTGCAGCACTACCACTGCCGCCTCTCTTCTACATACCAAATTTTTAAATACAATTTCTTTATCTAACGGAGGGGCTGCCCTGACGCACTTTGAGCAGCTCAGCCACAAGATGGCGGGAGGCCCAGCGTTCGCCCCCAGGGGTTAATAAAGAATACGCCCAACAGAATGTAACTACCAGACAGAGAAAAATCGGCTTATATTGTAAACTCCGTGGCCACTTTATTAGGTACACCTTGCTATTCCCGGGTTGGACCCCCTTTTGCCTTCAGGACTGTCATAATTCTTCATGGCGTAGAGTCAACAAGGTGCTGGAATCATTCCTCAAGGGATTTTGCTCCGTATTGACATGATAGCATCACGCAGTTGCTGTGGACTTGCCGGCTGCACATCCATGATGTGAATCTCCCGTTCCACCTCATCTCAAAGGTGCTGTATTGGATTGAGATCTGGTGACTGTAGAGACCATTTGAGTCCAGTGAGCTCATTGTCATGTTCAAGAAACCAGTTTGAGATGATCTAAGGCTTGTGACATGGCAGGTTATCCTGCTGGAAGAAGCCATCAGTAGATGGTTACACTACGGTCATAAAGAACATTACAACACTCTGGACGAGAACAGGCCATTCAATCCAACAAAGCCTGTCAGTCCTATCCACTTATTTCTTCCAAAAAAATCAAGTTGAGTTTTGAAATTCCCTAACGTCTTACTGTCAACCACACTACTTGGTCGCTTATTCCAAGTGTCTATCGTTCTTTGTGTAAAGAAAAACTTCCTAACGTTTGTGTGAAATTTACCCTTCACAACTTTTCAAATGTGTTCCCGTGTTCTTGATGAACTCATTTTAAAATAACAGTCTCGATCCACTGGACTAATTCACTTCATCATTTTAAACACTTCAAGTCATGTCTGCTCTTAATCTTTTTTCGATTAAACTGTAAAGGCTCATCTTAATCTTTCCTCATAACTCATCCTCTTCTTCTTCCTCTTGTTCTTCTTTCGGCTGCTCCCGTTAAGGTTTGCCACATTGGATCATCCTCTTCCATATCTTTCTGTCCTCGTCATCTTGTTCTCTCACACCCATCACCTGCATGTCCTTTCTCACTACATCCATAAACCTTCGCTTAGGTCTTCCTCTTTTCCTCTTCCCTGGCAGCTCTATCCTTAGCTTCCTTCTCTCAATATACCCCTCATCTCTCCTCTGCACATGTCTACACCAACACAATCTCGCCTCTCTGACTTTGTCTCCCTACCGTCCAACTTGAGCTGACCCTCTAATGTCCTCATTTATAATCCTGTCCATCCTCGTCACACCCAATGCCAATCTTAGCATCTTTAACTCTGCCACCTCCAGCTCTGTCTCCTGTGCCACCGTCTCCAACCCATATAACTCATAACTCATCCCCTGTAGCCCCTAAATCAGCCTAGTTGCTCTTCTCTGGACATTCTCTAGTGCTGCTATGTCCTTTTTGTAGACCAAAACTGAACACAGGACTCCAGATGAGGCCTCGACCTGGAAGGGATGGACATGGTCAGCAACAATACTCAGGTAGGTTGTGGCATTTAAACGATGCTCAGATGGTACTAAGGGGCCCAAACTGGGCCAAGGAAAAATCCCCTCTCACCTTTACAACACCTCCACCAGCCTGAACTGCTGATACAAGGCAGGATGGATCCCTGCTTTCATGTTGTTGTCCCTACCATCTGGATTTCACAGCAGAAATCAATACTCATCAGACCAGGCAAAACTTTTCCAGTCTTCTGTTGTCCAATTTTGGTGAGCCTGTGTGAATTGCAGCCTGTTCTTAACGGACAGGAGTGGCACCTGGTGTGATCTCCTGCTGGTGTAGCCCACCTGCTTCAAGGTTCAATGTGTTGTGTGTTCAGAGATGCTCTTCTGCATACATTGCTTATAACAAGTGCTTATTTGAGTTCCAGTTGCCTTTCATCTTGAATCAGTCTGGCCATTCTGCTCTGACCACTGGCAACAAAAAGGCATTTTCACCCCAAAGAACTGCCGCTCACTGGATATTTTCCCTTTTTCAGACCATTCTCTTTAGTAGGTCAGCCGTTTCTGAAATACTCAGACCAGCCTGTCTGGCACCAACAACCATGCCACATTCAAAGTCACTTCAGTCACTTTTCTTCTCCATTCTGATGCTCAGTTTGAACTTCAGCAGATCGTCATGACAAGGTCTACATGCCTAATTGCATTGAGTTGCTGCTATTTCATTGGCTGATTAGATATTTGTGTTAACTAGCAGTTGAACGGGGGTTACAGTGCATCCGGAAAGTATTCACAGCGCATCACTTTTTCCACATTTTGTTATGTTACAGCCTTATTTCAAAATGGATTAAATTCATTTTTTTCCTCAGAATTCTACACACAACGCCCCATAATGACAACGTGAAAAAAGTTTACTTGAAGTTTTTGCAAATTTATTAAAAATAAAAAAAACTGAGAAATCCCATGTACATAAGTATTCATAGCCTTTGCTCAGTACTTTGTCGATGCACCTTTGGCACCATTACAGCCTCAAGTCTTTTTGAATATGATGCCACAAGCTTGGCACACCTATCCTTGGCCAGTTTCACCCATTCCTCTTTGCAGCACCTCTCAAGCTCCATCAGGTTGGATGGGAAGCGTCGGTGCACAGCCATTTTAAGATCTCTCCAGAGATGTTCAATCGGATTCAAGTCTGGGCTCTGGCTGGGCCACTCAAGGACATTCACAGAGTTGTCCTGAAGCCACTCCTTTGATATCTTGGCTGTGTGCTTAGGGTCGTTGTCCTGCTGAAAGATGAACCGTCGCCCCAGTCTGAGGTCAAGAGCGCTCTGGAGCAGGTTTTCATCCAGGATGTCTCTGTACATTGCTGCAGTCATCTTTCCCTTTATCCTGACTAGTCTCC
>JANRMT010062834.1:55832948-55843069 GCA_026402145.1 Polypterus bichir lapradei
ATAGATAGATAGATAGATAGATAGATAGATAGATAGATAGATAGATAGATATTAAACAGTGCAGTTTACATTTTTCTATTCTTGTCTAACAGTGTACTTAATATCTTTCTGTCTTAAAGTGGCTTTCTTACCTACCCATCTATTACATAGTGCATTCCATATCTATCATTTATTTGGTGCCTTTCCTATCTATCCATTTTTCTAAATAATAAAATGTATTATTATTATCATAATCATGTTGACTTTCACATATCTCTAGTATCTATATACATTATATAGTAAAGCGTTGTCTATATTTTTTAATCTATTACATAGCACCTTCCCTATCTAGTAGCACATTTCTTATCTATCCATCTATTATACAGTGCATCCTACATCTTTCTACTAGATAGTGCCTTTTCTATATATTTATCCAACCTTCTATTATGTGGTGTTTGCATATCTCTATTTAGTATATACTGTACTACCAATTGTATCTATCTGGTATATCATACATTTCCTATTTATTGATTAGTGCCTTTTTTATCTATCTATCTATCTATCTATGGTATCTTTCACATACCTCTATTTAGTATGTAGAGCCTATAATATCTGTCTGTCTGTTTTAGAGTTTCTTTCATATCTTTCTGTTCATCATACAGTACCTTTCCTATATATCCATACATCTGTAACATTGTGATTTTCCCATTTATATATCTGTTAATTATATAGTGCCTTTCGTGGAGGTAGCAATAGTGCCTTGCAGTAAGGAGATCAGGGGTTTGTGTCCCAGGTTCTCCCTTCACAGAGAGCATTTGGAGTAGTGAGAAACACGCTATATAAATGTAAGGAATTATCTATCCATCTTTACTGCATATAGTGCCTTTCATATCCACCTGCCTATCTATTGTAACCATAGCAAACCCTTTAAACCCAAAATAATACCAAAGAAACTGACTTCTACCAAACTATTGTGGTGTATTTGTTTAAAAAAGCACCCAGGGAGGAACATGTGGTGGGGTAGGGTGGGTGGTTTGTGGTGAGATTGCCTACCCAGCACCTCCTTTTACTTGCACATATGTGCTGCCTGAGTGTGTGGCAGGCTGACTCATGAGGCGGTGAATATCAAAATTCACTTTTATTCACACATCCTTAAAAACCCTGAGAATGAGGGTCTCAAGTGTGCCAAATGAATCTCAGCAATTCCCCTTGGCAATTTGTCGAGGCAGCATTGTTATATCACTTGGCTATCAAGCACCCAGGAATGTCCACTTCATAAAGTGACCATTAATGTTGACCCGGTGCCGAGTGCCAGGTTAATTATGAGTTTTTTAACTGAAGCACCATTGTTGCTGAATTTTCGGGGCCAGATCCTGGATATTGAAGCTCTTCACATTTTTTCAGGGACAATTGCTCTTGAATGAAGACTGACAGATCTCTGATCTTTGCTGGCCCTCACAATTCCCACTGTGTAATCCCTAGCAACGTGGTCTCCACGGTAACTGAGGGGGTTAGAGGCAAACTGGCGAAAACGGTGAAACATCCAGTGTCATGCGATGTGTGAGGTGGCACAGGCTGCAGATCTGCAGGCCTTTTCACATTTTCCCTTTCTTTCCTTTAAGTTTTGAAATGGATTTTTAAGGAAGTAGGGGAAAAAGAAAAAAAAGATTGTGGAGAAAAACATCCAGGCTGAGCCGTGAGGGTCATTTAGACTGGCAACCTTAGTGAAAAATATATAAACTCACACACAGACGTGGACATTGTGATGGCTTGTCTGCCAGGCAGAAAACTGCCACCTGGCTGGAACACAAGACAGGAGAAGGTTATGGCATAGGACAGTGAGTGAGAGAGAGAGAGAGAGAGAAGGATATTGCTGGGAAAGACGTGCACCACTAGGTGGCACTAAGCTCTGAAAAAGAAACACAGAAGTGCTCCTGCCAAAGAAAGAAAAGTGTGGTAGTGGACGGATTTATGGAGGTGGATGACCATATTCTCTCAGAACATTAGGGCGCTGGTGAGCCCATCTATGTGAGGGGTATCTGACTGTCAATTTGGAAAGAAAGTGAAGTTATGTAGACCTCCAGGCCAAGAGAGGGCAGTACAGCATCCTGGACCAGAGGAATATGGACCAGCAAAACTTTAAGAAGACAGACATCGAGACAACTGCCTTTGTTTAAGGTGACTGAGGGCTAAGCAGCACAGGAACAGCAGAGAACTCTGCAGAACTTCAGTCCGGTGTCTCAACAGTAACAGTGGGACCTCCTCTGACCCAAGACGACATACTAAGGTGGGATGGGAACTGAGCCTGAAAAGGGCAAAGTGAGGAGGGGAGCTGGGATGAAAAGGTGAAACTGAGGGTTAGAGAGGGAGGTCATGATGGTGTGTTTAGTGCTGTGCAAATGGGTGAGCCACCGGAATGACCAACAGAGGGCACAAACATGAGGGCAGGTGGGCTCAGACAGCCCCCAAACTTGGCTTGATTCATTTTTCTGTTACACTTCATACTCTCCCTGTGTCCATTCCTTACTGTTGCAGTCTTTTTCTTTTATTTAAAAAAATGGATTGTTCCATAAAAGTGTAGTCTTCTTGCATCACTAGGGTGACCTTCCTGTTATAATATATAAAGGTACAAACACAGGCACAAACAGACAATCACGTGCATAACCTAAACACCAAAATAATATAAAATATCATAGGGTGCCTTTACCGTCTATTATATACTGCTTTTCCTATTTATCTAAATATCAATTATATCGTGTCTGTTCTATTATAAAGCACCTTTCATCCTTCACTCTATAATAGTGACCTTCACATCTACCTGATAAAGCGCTTTTCAAATGTATCATTGATATATATTTCACAATTTTCTTTTAAAAGATGCCTTTCTTAGCTATAGGGTGGACCACATCTAATTATACAATTTTTATTACGCTATAAATTATTACGTTTATTACATAGAAAATCACCTGAAAAATCCCAGACCATCGAGAAGCGTGCGAACTGACGACATGAAGAATCGTCTTTGCGCCGAACTGGAATCGTCCCCGCATAAATCAAAGTCATCCAGACGAATCTGGATCTGCATAATTAGATCTGGACCACCTTGTATATACCGTATATACTCACATATAAGTCGTCTTCAAACCCGAAAAATCGATCATAAAATCAGACTGAGACTTATAAGCCCATTTAAAAATGCAACCCTTACATTTTTTTTTTTTTACGTCTTCTTACCTCCTCCAATCCCGCACAAGTTTCTCAGACACATTGAATTTTGTTGCAGCAGCGTCATTTACCGATTTTTTTCGCCACGTTAACGACTTTTAATTTCATATTTTCTTCTGATCGAACGCTCCATCATAGATAAGGGACGCTCTTACGATAATGGTGTATGAGGGCGTGAGACACAAAAAACACAAATCAGTGCAAACGGCGCTTTGGAATAGTTTGGGTATTACCATGTGGTCACGTTGGCGCAATACATAGAAAATAAAGGCTGTGTGCTCCGTGGTTACTCTCTCAGGTGGACGTTAGCATATCATAATCTCTTGTGCCAAAAGCGTCAGTTCTCTGCATTTGACTTATACAACCGACATTATAAAATACTGGAAATTATACAGTAAAATCAAGCCCTGACTTATCTGTGGGAGAACTTAAACGCGAGTATATATGGTAATTCTTATAATTTTACAGTGTCTTTTACATTTACCTACGATACAGTCCCTCTGATATTCATCCATTGATTAGATTCAAGTAGTACATTTCACGTTTATTTATCAAAGACATAGTTTTTTATTATACTTTATTTATTCTGAAGGAAATTACTTGGTTTTCACATACCCCTTGGTAGGTCAGAGCACACAGTCAGCCATTGTACAGCACCCCTGGAGCAATTGAAGGTTAAGGGTCTTGCTCAAGGGCCCAACAGAGTAGCATCTCTTTTTGGCAGTGACGGGGATTCGAACTGGCAACCATCGGAATACCAACGCAGATCCTTAGCCTCAGTGCCACCACTCCGTCCTGTCAAATCGATTATATCCTGCCTTTCACATCTATATACATATTTTGTAATGTATTTACATCTTTCAATTACAATAATGCATTCCACATCTATCCATGATAAATGTCTATAATCTCTCTCATTATTATATAGTGCCCCTCACATTTATATCTCAATTAATGTATATAGTGCATTTCATATCTCTCTAAGATATTTTGTTTTTCACACTATGTAGTGCCTTTCATATCTATATACCTATGTATTTTGTAGTGCTGTTACATCTGTTTACTGAATATATAGTGCAGCTAGCAAACCCATGTCTACCACTGCGCCACCGTGCCGCCCATCTTAAGATATTGTGGTGTTTATTATAGTCATCAGTCTAATCCACTTAGTCTTGAACAAGGTCACAGGAGACTGGAGCCTACCCCACCCAGCATTGGCCACAAGGCAGGAACAAACCCTGTACAGGGCCCCAGTCCATTGCATAGTGCCTTCCATATTTATCTATTATACAGTGCCTTTCAAATCTATCCATCCATCATGATATAGTGCCTTTCAAAGTTACCTATATGTTTTCTAGTACCTTTCATATCTCTCTATCCATTACATGGTGCCTTTGATGCAGTTTTATCTATTTATTATATAGTATCTTTCTACCAGTTATGTACTGCCATTCACACCTATCTAATTATTATACAGTACATTGCACATCTTCCTAAAATAGTTTCAAATCTACTCATCTACTTACTCTATTCTGCTTTCCATATCTATATACTACAACAAAATTCTCTTTTTTGTCCTTTCTCTTATATAGTGCCTTTCACATCTCACTCTCTGTTATACATTGCGTTTCATATCTGTCTTTTTTTTTTGTTGTGTGTTTACCTTCCACATCCATATGCCTATCTATTTAACACAGCGCCTTTCTAACCTAACATCAATGTCCATTATTTCAGAATGAAGTGCATAATTAAATGGGACTGGTTTTTTGAGGGGTGCTGTTGTATTTTGCAATAATCCATCCATCCATCCCGCTATAGCCTAACTACAGGGTCACGGGAATTTTTCAATAAACACAGCGCTATGTAACAACATGAAAAGGGTAATCTGGATGTCCACTCGCTATCCTTGAACATTCGATTCTTATTCAGATTTCTTTCACTATTTGACGATGGTTAATGTGAATCTCCACCACGGCCCATTTCTCTGCCCTTTAGTCTCATTTGGCCTGTTGTTGAATATATATATTTTTTTTTATTACAAAATGAAATGTCGTCTAATGCAGTCGATGGTTAAGGCGTGAACTTTACTAACCGACTGACAGCCGCCGGAAACTCGCCGCTTTCTCTGCAGGTCTCAGGTTGCCACCTCACCAGGGCAGCTCACCAAACCAGTTAGCCGAGATGAGGGAAATGGAAAGACTCGGCTCTCGAGGCACCACGCGGTCAAACGAAAACAAACAGACATTGTAGATGATGCACCAACCACCAAAGTCGTCAGGACGCTTTCAAGGACTTCAAACAATGCTGATTGTAAACACTTCTATTTTTTTTAATTGATGTTGATCTTTTTTTTTTTTTTGGGCAAGAAAACTGTGGTGTGGCCATCCCAGCAGAATTAAATTGTGTAACGACGAGTCGAACATAAACATGAACTTACCACACTAATCTTATCTTGTCTCCCTTTTGTTAATAACTAACGCAGGTTCACGCACCTTTCCAAGCCAAAAAAATCAACAATCAAACAACGGCTGTTTGTTTGTGCCCAGTCTGTTTTGAGACTTCGGATAACCGCGATTCTGTCTGATGTCACCATCACGTGACAAAATGCAGCCAATAGCGCTTAAAGCGCTAAGTGACGTGAGCGCCAACAGACCGCACTGCAAAGTGCGCGCGCTCGGTCAACGACCGAAACACATTTATGTTGTGTCCCGTTCGGTCGCCACATTCATAGTCAGTAAGTGACAGTCTTTGGTCAGTGTCGCGTAGCTAATCATGTTACAGCAGTAGATGTGAGAAGGGCTGCGCCTGCTCTGCTACCGACTTTCAGAAAAAGAAAAGGCGAAGGTGGAACTTCAGGCCTTTTTGACCAAAGACAGAGAAAGAAAGGAGATATACCGTATATCTTCCAATAGTAGCCCCGGCGTTTATTCAAAAAATTATTCGGACGGCCCGGCGTTTAAAAGAGACCGGCGGTTGTTGGAGACCGGCTATTATTCGCCTCGCAGACGAAATGGTGATGGGTAAACGGGATTCATTTGGCAGTAAAATACGGTATGGTACCGTATTTACGGTCACAAAATGTAGGCAACAGCACCGGATGAAAATTTCAGGATTTAATGAAATTATCAATACAGCAGTACGGTCTTATTAAAGCAGTATACAGTACGGTACTACCGTAAGCATGAAAAATAGGTACGGTAGACGTCAACTTTCTTGCCAATGATGCCACCAGCACTGGCCTGCACCAGTCCGAATTTCACACGAAAGCGCTCATCAGCCCGACAAGTCCCCTGCGGAACATAAGGAAATGCAAGCAGCTCTAAACTCACGAATATACGTATACATTACGACATGAGACTGGATAAGATACAATAAAGTACAGTACTTACCATCTACTCATCGTCTGAATAGGTAATGATTGCTTCGTTATTTGCGAGTTCTTCTTCCTCTTCTTGTGATGGCAATACAGGTACTCCCATTGCTTGTTGTCGCGCAGTAATCAGTTTTATCAGGATTAACGTGTCGAAGATGGCATTTTCATGTTCTTCCCGCCACCTCTGCCCTCCCTGTAGGGTTATGATTGACATGGAGACGAGAGGGCAAAATGTACACAAAGAAAATTCTTTTTGACTTTCTCGCTTCCTCGATAGCATCCGATGACAAAACATTTTTGACACGAAAAGGTACTTACCGTATGATTCACTGCAGGAGGGCGGTAGCCCAGGTGGTACGAAAAGAGGATTAGCGTACGAAAAAGGCGGTGGGTCATTGGAGATCGACGTTTACTACAGACCGGCGCTTAAAGGAGACCGGCGTCTATTTGTCGCGACATCTCTTCAAACCCGGCGTTTATTGGAAACGGGCGTCAATAAGAAGCCGGCCACTACTAGAAGATATACGGTAAGTTGGGGGGCCTACATGATGAGCAGATGCATTTCAAATGTTTTTTCAGGTCTTCCTTGAGTTTTGATGTTTGCTGTTGCCTCATATTCAGGCTTTGGTTCATCACTCTAGCACCCACGTCACCAGCCTCTCCTTGAAATGGGCCATTTTGGAGTACGTGGCCGTAAAACTGTGTAGTTGGAATAAAAATGTCTCCAAAGCTGACGTCATTTTCACCACGCGTCCTTCGCTTCCAGCGTGGACACATCAAGTGTAAACTAGGCTGGAGAGCATCACAAGCACCCGCTGCTCGGGGCAAACAGCTGGGTATGACCTGCCTGAATTGAAATGGGAACATCTCAGGTTTAGAATCCAGCAAGGTAAAGAAGGTGAAAACGGACAAGCTGCCATAACTCAAGGAGAACACACAAAGGGCACACTTGAACTGCACACCGCAAATCCAGCAGCAGCGCTCACTCCCGTGTGGCCAGCTGGTTAGTCTATATTTGGGCATTTTAATTCAATTTATTGTATCAATTCTTAAGAAACAACATCTTTAAGCGAATTGTTTTTTTTTTTGATTCATATATATTATAGCTTGTTACTTTATTTTTAACTAGCTATACCCCATTGCTTCCCCCACATAATAATGAAACAGGACAAACCTTAAAAATCAATAGACGTTGGCACTGTATCTGATCGTGTTCAGGTCTGACGGGAAAGTGTTCCCCGCGTTGGGAGAAAAAGACATGGCCGTGATATCTCTGGCAATCAGCAGCTACCCTCTAAAACACACAGAGCTCTGATCTCTCTCTCTCAAAAATGTCAAACGTTACTCCATAACTATCTGTAGATGATAATGTCTGTTGAACAAAGAGGTATCAGAAGCTAAGCGGAGGCGAGGTGCGCTCCAACACGTGGCGAGACGTAGACCAACTCGAACAGAGGCTGGCGAGTGAATGAGAAAAGCCCCGCCCCCTGCTCTCGGCCCACAGCCACTCTCTTGGATTTGCATAAATACATCGGTACCACAAGTGAACAATGGTACTTAGCGCGATGAAAGAAGTCACAAAATCAACCGGAAAGTTCAGGCAAATTCTAGAAAACAACCCAATCTAAATCTGTTAAGTAATTCTTTCGTGAAAAGCGGTCGTGCTTGGACCATGAAGTTTTTCAAACTGTTTCTTAGCGAGCACCTATGGGCCAAGGGTAACCTACATTCCAAATTTCAAGTCCCAAGTCCTCATGGTTTGGGAGATATCGTGATGAGTGAGTCAGTGGTATTTGGCTTTTATATGTAGAGATTCATCCATCCTTCCATTATCCAACCTGCTATATCCTCACTACAGGGTCACGGGGGTCTGCTGGAGCCAATCCCAGCCAACACAGGGCGCAAGGTAGGAAACAAACCCCGGGCAGGGCGCCAGCCCACCGCAGGGCACACACACCAAGCACACACTAGGGACAATTTAGGATCGCCAATGCACCTAACCTGCATGTCTTTGGACTGTGGGAGGAAACCCACGCAGACACGGGGGAGAACATGCAAACTCATATCTCAATGAAATTTATATTGTGCCCACAAACTTCCTTGAAGAATAAATGTGCCAAATGTCAACAAAATCAGTCCAGTGCAAGATAAGCTGTCTCGCGTGGTCAAGCAGACTTGACTATCACAGTAGGTGCCTTTGGTATTGCATGTGAATGCACAAAAAAAAATAACAAGAGACGATCCTTATTTAAATCTGGGTGATGAGCGTCAAGTCACATCACTAAACTGGACAGTTCAGGTTGGACATGTGCACTCACACACACACACACACACTCCAGGACATTCAGAACACTGCAGGTCCAAATGGTCCACCCCAGGCGATGAAGACAATTTCACAGACTAAAAGAATCAAGATTTGTTGATAAGTTGTGACAGTGAGCATATGACAGAATAGAGAAAACAAGGCTAAGGGTTATCTGTCTGTGTATCTATCTATCTACCCATCTAAATACATAGTATGTATCTATATTATAAAAAAAAATCTTGAAAAGGAAAATCAGGGAGACAAGACATGATCTTCTCGGAAGACACTTAAAAGACCTGTGAGACGAAAGAGATTGGCCACGGAGCTTCTCGCGAGGACCATAAACATGAGACTTGGTGCCAAGAGATTGTCCCAGGACCATCTTGCAGGGACGTGGAACGTGAGATTCTTGCAAGACACACCCTACTTACAACCAATATCAAATAAGACCATGGGCAGCAAAACACTCAGTCGTGTAAAGGCATGCAGCAGACACAGACCCTGTGCTCTCAGCTCATATAAAGGGTATAAGGACAATATGTTCTAGATGAGACGTCAACAACTAATCGAAGAAGAAAGAGCTGCGTGGAGATAAGAGACCCAAAAGCGTTGGAGAGAAAAAAAATGCAAATAAGAGATTATGAAAGCAGTGGAATTCGAAAGGCTCAAAAAAAAACGCCTCTCTTGCCAACGCCCAAGCCAGCCACTTCACATCTCTGCCGCTCGCGTATGTGGATTTCACTTTCACCAAACAACCAATCTTTTAATTCTCACGGATACGCCTCTTCATTGGGAAGAAACACTACTTTTCCCTGATGGCAACACGAATTAGACAATCCACAAGTCTCTGACTTAAACTTTAATGCCAAACAATAGCTACATACTTCTGTCATATCACCCATGTCCATATATTCAATCTCTTTTTGCTGTTCCGTTATTTTACCGAGTAATAATTTCCGTTTATTAGTTCTAATGTGATCTTTACTATCAGTTTTTTGAGACTTTCAAATTTTACTACTTCCATTATCTATAACCTGCTCTGTCTGTGTATTGCGCCAAAGTTTTTTAACCTCTTTTCGACATTCCACTTTGTCTTCTACCCTTTGTCTTTTATTTCCAACCCTCCTTGGAGCTAAAAGTGCAGAAAGTGACTTGTCAAAATCCCTTGGCAAAATGTCTCATCTCACGGGATCTGAAATTATCTGTCATGGGAGTTGAAATTAACTATGAGAAAGTCTC
>JANRMT010062834.1:55908415-55921734 GCA_026402145.1 Polypterus bichir lapradei
TAGATAGATATAGAGATATAGAGATATAGATATAGATAAATAGATACTTTATTAATCCCAAGGGGGAATTTACATACTCCAGCAGCAGCATACTGATGATTTGAATAAAAAAAGAAATATATATATATATATATATATATATATTACATTAAAGAGTGATAAAAATGCAGGTATAACAGACAGTAACTTTGTATAATGTTAACGTTTACCCCCCTGGGTGGAATTGAAGAGTTGCATAGTGTGTGGGAGGAATTATCTTCTCAGTGTAAATTTTTAAATTATATTATAATGTTACTGGCAATGTATGAAAAGCACACATTGTATAGAATGCCTAGGCAATATATAGAATTCCTGGCATTTTTGGGCAAAGTATGAAATATCCGAATTATTTTAATATTATATATACTTTCTGGAGTTTGCATGTTGTCCCCGTGTCTGCGTGGGTCTCCTCCAGATACTCCGGTTTCCTCCCACAGTCCAAAGACATGCCAGTTAGGTGAATTGGTGATTCTAAATTGTCCCTAGTGTGTGCTTGGTGTGTGTGTGTGTGCACCCTTTGGTAGGCTGTTGCCCTTCCTAGGGTTTGTTTCCTGCCTTGCGCCCTGTGTTTGCTGGGATTGGCTCCAGCAGACCCCCGTGACCCTGTGTTAGGATATAGCAGGTTGGATAATGGATGGCTATATACTTTCCCTAGGCATTGTATGTAATTACCTAGGCATTACTGTATATAGAATGACAAATGCTATTTAGGCAAAGTATTAAAAGAGAGTCATGAAAAGGCTTTTATTGAAAAGACATATATGAAAAAGAAAGAAATACAAAATAAAGTATATGACTTTCTTATTGAGGAAAACAAGAGAAAATAAAATATGAACCTACTTGTTACAACAATGAAAGAAAAAAAATTATTTTAAATTGCACTTAATTATCATGACGAGTAACGTTCTTATATTTGGGTGGAAGTTCTTTCAATATTCTGTCACGTCCTCTGTGGCCAAAGGCCAAATGAGCATCTATGAAGTACGTTAAAGAAGGCGTTAGAGTTATTTAACAGGATAAATCATTTTAGTTTTGTTATTCACTAACATAACATCATGATTCAGCAGCCAATAGTCCCGTGGTTCCTTGTTAGTAGTCATCTTGGCCTTTTTCACATCGCTCACTAATTTCTGGTAAGTACTTTCGGTTAGGAAAACACAGTTTTTTGCAGCATTGACTCGCACTTTAGACAGTTCACCGTAGAATCGTCGTTGCATGTCAACATGCCATGATTCTTTCTCGGACACTACACCTTGCTCTTCCATTTTCATACAGCACAGTATGGGCTAAAGTCTTTGCTGAACAAAGACTGGAATGCAAATGGAGAATTCTTTATCTGAGGTGAGCATCGAAAGTCACGTGACATTAGAAACGTCATTAGCGGGAGTATTTTATACTTTGCCGGTTTGTCTTTGGCATTGCAGCCACTCAGTCAGTCAGTCAATTATTTTCCAACCCGCTATACCCTAACACAGGGTCGCGGGGGTCTGCTGGAGCCAATCGTAGCCAGCACAGGGCGCAAGGCAGGAACAAACCCCGGGCAGGGCGCCAGCCCACCGCAGGGCACACACACACACACCAAGCAATTTATGCACCTAACCTGCATGTCTTTGGACTGTAGGAGGACACCCACACAAACATTGGGAGAACATGCAAACTCCACGCAGGCAGGACCCGGGAAGCAAACCCAGGTCTCCTTACTGCGAGGCAGCAGCGCTAGCACTGCGCCACCGTGCTGCCCGCCTAGAAAATGTGTGAAATATTAATCGTTTCATACTTTGACGTCCAATTTTCGGCATTCTATTTATTGCCTAGGCATTCTATACAATGCCTGCTTTTCATACATTGCCAGCTTTAAATAGTTAACTCTGCCTTGAAACGTTCTTGTTACAGTTCTCTTAATTGGATCTGAATATTGCCAATTAATGAACAACAGAATGGACAGGGGTGAAAATGATACTGAATGTTAATGGCCAGCAGCTACGTCAGTGTTCTTCACTTTTGTACTTATTAACACATAATGGTGTTATTTAACAAATAACAAATGCATCCCCGTCTAACACACATGAATCCTGGCTTCACCTATAATCATAACTGGCTGGTAACTTCTGGAGTAACAAAAGAAACTGGGAATCGACAGTTTACTTCTTTAAGGGGAAAAATAAAAGAAGAAATTGGTTTGGGTGAAAAGAGTGGGGGGGGGGGGGGGGGGGGCGGCGGGAGTGAATTTGAAGACCCCTGTGATAGAGAGGAGGAGAATACCCAGCAAACAGCTGACATAATAGTAAGATTACTTTGATTCCCTGGTGGGGAACTTTTATTTTAAGAGATCTGACTGCTTAAAAAGCACAGCTAATATTTAAATTACTTTACCAATACATAACAGTAATTTTTTAATGAATAAAATTAACATCACTGTTGATAAACCAACATTACGTTTTTCTCCACACAGAGAACCACAGACATGTGGTGTATTGTCTTATCTTTTTATAAAGATAAAGAAGCGGGAGCCACAAGAACAGTTATAAAATACCTTCATTACTATTAGGAAGAAGAGGGCGCAGGCGGGACCCCCCACCTATAGGCATATCTAATCAAAACAGCTGTTGGGGGCAGACATCACCAACAGATGACAGTCCGATATATAAGACATGGAATAAGTGACCAAAGAGTGTGGTAGATAGTAGGACTTCTTCTAAACTCGACTTGATTTTATTACCGTTTATTTTATAAATAATGAAATTTGTAATTTTGTGTTTTTACATTTTTTCATTTTTTTTCTGTTTAGGTAAGAGGAAAGAAACCCAGGCTAGATATTCAAACGGCTGAGGATGAAGATGCAGAAGAAAATGAATGAACTGTGTATTGTACTGTGTAATGAATGTTCTGTTCTGTGTATTGTATTGTATTGACCACCTTCTTCTTGACACCCACTGCACGCCCAACCTACCTGGAAAGGGGTCTCTCTTTGAACTGCCTTTCCCAAGGTCTCTTCCATTTTTTCCCTATTAGGGTTATTTTTTTGGAGTTTTTTGGAGTCTTCTTAGAGAGTCAAGGCTGGGGGCTGTCAAGAGGCAGGGCCTGTTAAAGCCCATTGCGGAACTTGTTGCGTGATTTTGGGCTATACAAAAAAATAAATTGTATTGTATTGTAGTGTATGAACGTTAAGTCGCATAACCAGGTGCCAGAATTTCAATTAGATTTTTCAGTAAAACAATTCGGAATTCTCTGGCTCTGCCGCCTCCAGCGCAGACTCACAGTATCGCTGAGCTCATTCCTGCAGTCCTAGGAGCAAAACCCAAGTTATAGAAACATGGCAGCTGGCAGCCCCCGAACATGTGCGCACAGCAAGTTATTTAAAGATTCCCAAATGGTTATTTGATAATAACGTCTCAGATAACATTCTAGGATCGGATAAAAAGCATTCCATTTTAACATTGCGATAATGTTACCAAATAAAACATATAAAAATGAATATATAAATAAAATTCATACCTTCCAAAGGTGAACTTACCTGCGTTTTCGTTTCTTTTATCACAAACCGAAAAAATGTGTGACGCGCTCCCGTGAAAATCGCGCTGGCACGCGCAGCCATCGTGACGTCACACTTCCACTTTCGCCGTCGCGTGCTGAGAGAGTGCCAGGCGCGCTCGTCATTTTTGTAGTTTCGCATTGCTGTCAGGATGGGGAGAAAGAAGCGCGCCTGTGGATTTTGCAAACTCTTTTGCGAGTCTAAGAAGACGGGACCACTTCTAGAAAAGGAGGACGTCTTTGCACACGAATTGTGTATGGTATGGTTGTGTTTTTTTTTTTTTGTTAACTACGAAAGCAGCTTCTTAAATTCTAACGGGGTGATTTCGCGGACATCAGCTTTGTCTCGGTTTTTACGTGTCATGTATTTTTTTATTATTGGTAAGTGCTGATTACTTTCATTATCAATTTGTTGGGCTTTCATGGATTCGAAATATAACCTACGGTTTAAATTCAGGATTGTTACTGATTATAGCGGTGCCTTCTTTTGTGCGCCTGTAATTTCTCCGGGTTTTCAAGTTTCTTATTCGTCACGAAGATGTGACAGGGTGATCGCCGGTAACTTTATTTGACTAGGTGCCTTACGAATTAACTAATGATTCTGCCCAGAGCAGGTTCATTTATTGCAAATATATCTAAATATATTAAGAAAATTCTACTTAAAGTAATACGTTGCGTTTGCTAAATATATTTAAGGTCTTCTGTTTACACGATGAAATAAGTTTATTGCTGTTATTGGAAGGACAAAAGGATGGCCGTAGTATGAAATAGAATTATTTATTATTACGGCCGGTTATAACTCCAACCATGACGAGTGCAACGGAAAACTTTGCAACAAGCAATAATGGAACACTGAAAAAAATGGCATGTCAGATTAAAATAAAAAAATATGTACATCGGTTGCACATAATAAAATTGTTTTTATCAATAATAATTTAATGATTCTTAATGTACTAAATTAATATATCCTGAAACAACATGCTATGTTTATAAATCAGAATCAGAAAAACTTTATTAATCCTGAAGGAAATTACTTATATTACAACTTAATAACAGACAAGGGACATGCTACACTAAGAGCAAGTATAAAGTAATCATGTAAATATAAATAAAGTACAATAAATGTAAGTATCAAACTAGAGTGTTGCACCTTAAGTTAATATTGCACATTCTGAGAACAAATAAGGTTATTCTCATGTGAAGAGAAGACAATTTATTGCACAAGAACAGATAGTCTGGTACACATTTCAAGTACTTGAAAAAATCTACCTGGATATCCAATAAAGAAAAAGGGTAATAACTTGAAGTGCGGGTGAGTGACCGGAAAATGAGTTCTAGAGTCTGATGGCAGTGGGGAGGAAGGATTTCCTGTGACGTTCAGTGGAGCACTTGATGCTAGTCAGTCTGCTGCTGAAAACGCTCCTCCGTCCAACCACAACACTATGAAGAGGGTGATCAGCATTTCAAAGCCTAGACAACATTCTCTGATCTGCCTCAGTTTCCAAGCTGTCCGGTTTCTCTCCTACCACAGAGGCAGCCTTCTGAATTAGTTTGTTTAGTCTCATGATGTCTGCCACTTTCATGCTGCTCCCCCAGCATGCCACAGCGAAGAAAAAGGCACTGGCAACCACGCTGTCATAGAACATCCGCAACATAGTGCTGCTGACACTAAAAGATCTGAGCTTGCGTAGGAAATACAGCCTACTTTGAGCCTTCTTGTATATGGCCAGCGAGTTCCTGGACCAGTCTAGCTTATTGCTCATATGCTCATACTTGTACTCCTCAACGAGTAAATTTAGATAACTTAATAGCGTATTTACTGAGTTGTGTATAGTTAGTAAGCACAGTTTGATAAAACATTAAAAGAGAATATAAGGAAAAACGTAAAACGGAGTAACGTTAGTCTGTGTGTTTAAATGAATATCTGAATATTTGTCGTGTGTGGGTTTTTTTAAATTTTTATTTCACTAACCTTTTGCTTTTAACCAGAGACAATAACTCATCAAACCCACAACCTGTTGCTTCTTTGAAAGTCACATGACTTTCCAACCTCCGCGGACGATGAATCTGCTTGGTGCGTATTCATTTCCGGTGAACACTAAATATAACCATTCTGACTTCTGTCTAAATGACTGAAATTAGTATATTGCACATCCCACAAGATTCAATACATCAAACATGATCGAGTTATGTTCCAAAGTGGAACATACACGATACATGCACTATAAAGTAAATACATTTTTGTAAATGTAACAACCTGCCATTTCCCTTTTTTCAGTGAAGGCACCAATCAAATTATATAAGTGATATTGAAAATAAGTTAAAATGCATTAGTAAAAAATAAATAGAATAAACCGAACAACCGACTCTCCCAGTCACATTGGGTTCACATACATACAAGGTTGAAATATAACATCACCGGCAGAAAAATAAATAACACGAAACAGCCTTTAAAACGGAGGCGATCAATAGTATACAAATTAAAACAGTACAACAACAGTAAAGCAGCAGCTGACAAAGTAAAAGAAAAGATAAATAAATTACTAGCAAGTCAACCGGTTGATGAAAAATATCCGTCCATCCATTACCCACCCCGCAGGGTCACGGGGGTCTGCTGGAGCCAATCCCAGCCAACACAGGGCGCAAGGCAGGAACAAATCCCGGGCAGGGCGCTAACCCACTGCAAAATATTTATTTATTTATCAATATTAATTAATTAACATCTTACCAAATGACCAGGCAACAGACCACATCTCCCCTCCGATGTCTGCTGGCCTTGTACTAGTCCTTAATCGGAGTTAGAGGTGCCTGCTATCAGTGCGGCCCACCTGTCACACTCATATAAGAAAGTGCGCCCTGTCACGAACTGATGGCCCGTCCAGCACCGTCTCCTGCTTTGCACGGTACATCCTGCCACCTGTCGGGGAAAGTGGAGGTCATATTTCTAAACTTGCATTCATGTGCCTGCTCAGTCTTCATAGTAGGTTTTACACTGCAAAGAATGGCTATTTCAAATGAATTCTTTTGTTTAGGTACGAGGGGTTGCATGATTTTTTTTTTTCACGTAAACCCACAGATTTAAAATTAAGTTTTATTTTCAATTTAGGTTTAGTAATATCAGCTCAATGATTTCGAATAGAGCTTACTATTATGTTATATATATATATAATTATATTATTATTATATATAATAATTATATTATTACATTATGTGAATTTCCCCTTGGGATTAATAAAGTATCTATCTATCTATCTATCTATCTATCTACTAGAATTTGCTATGAAACTGCAACTCGCTCAAAAAAAGAGGCAAAAATTAGGATTTAATTAACTTTGTCTCATTTTTCCACCTAAATAAATTTAGTAATCATATAAATAAGTTCAACTTGAAGTAATATGTTGTGTTTATGAAATATAGTTAAGGCTTTTATATTAACATAATGAAATTAGTTAATTTACACAGAGATTGATTCAGAAATAACTACAGCAGGAAAATAAATATTGAATGCGTCTATGTTTTTCTCAGTAAATACATTTCTAATGGGGCTATTGATATGAAATGTTCACCAGATGTCGGTAACAACCCAAGTAATCCCCACATACAAAGAAATCAAAACAAATAAGTCCATAAATTAAGTTATGTGTAATAAATTGGAATATCAGAGGGAATAAGTACTGTATTGAACACGCTTACTGACACTTATTTAATACTTAGTAGAAATGCCTTTATGGGTAATGACAGCTTCAAGATGCTTCCTGTATGGAGAAACAAGTCACACGCATTGCTCAGGTGGGATTTTGGCCCATTCCTCCACACAAACTGTCCTCAAATCTTGAAGGTTCCAGAAGGCCTGTTCTCTGAACTCTGATCTTCAGTTCTTTCCATAGATTTTCAATGTGATTCCAGTCGGGTGATTGACTGGGCCATTTTAGCAGCTTGATTTTGTTTTTGTGAAACCAATTGAGAGTTCCCTTGGCTGTGTATTTGGGATCCTCGTCTTGCTGAAATGTCCCTCCTCGTTTCATCTTCAGCATCCTTCAGCAGCAGATTCTTATCAAGAATGTCCCGCTTCATCCTTCCTTCAATTCTACAAAGTCTGCCAGTATTTTGGGATGATGTGCAGTGCCATTTCTCCTCCAAACATGTTGTGTGTAATGACATCCAAAGAGTTCAGTTTTGCTCTCCTCTGATCAGACTCTACTCTCCCAGTATTTCATTGGCTTGTCCAAATGTTGTGCAGCAAACTTTCAACGAGCTTCAACGGGCTTTTTCTTCAGCAGTGGAGTCTTGCATAGTGAGTGTGCATAGCCATGGTGGTTGAGTGCATTACTGATTGTTTTCTTTGAAACAACTGGACCTGCTCATTCCAGGTATTTCTGGAACTCTCCGCGAGTGGTCTTTGGCTCTTGGACAACTCTTCCAATTATTGTTTTGACTCTTCTGTCAGAACTCTTGTGAGGAGCACCTGGTTGTAGTTGGTTTATGGTGAAATGATGTTCTTTCCACTTCCAGACTACAACCCCAATGGTGCTCACTTGAACATTCAGAAGTTTAGAAATACGTTTGCCACCAATGCTATCAGTATGTGTGTGAAGGTCTTGAGAGAGCTCTTTGCTTTTACCCACCATGAGATGCTTCTTGTGTGACCCCTTGGTAATGAGAAACCTTTTTATAGGCTATCAATTCGGACTAAACCAGCAGATGTTAATTTTCACTGATATGGGGCTATAAGGATTGCTTTCTAAATGCAGACATACATCAGCTGCTTTCTTGGCTTTCCAGGCCTTTTTGCACCTCCTTTTTTCACGCATTCAATACTTTCTCCCTGTGTCTTTCCACTTTATTACAGATACAGTGCATCCTGAAAGTATTCACAGCGCATCACTTTATCCACTTTCTGTTATGTTACAGTCTTATTCCAAAATGGATTCAATTCATTTTTTTTTCCTCAGAATTCTACACACAACACCCCATAATGACAACATGAAAAAAAGTTTACTTGAGATTTTTGCAAATTTATTAAAAATAAAATAATTGAGAAAGCACATGTATATAAGTATTCACAGCCTTTGCCATGAAGCTCAAAATTGAGCTCAGGTGCATCCTGTTTCCCCTGATCATCCTTGAGATGTTTCTGCAGCTTAATTGGAGTCCACCTGTGGTAAATTCAGTTGATTGGACATGATTTGGAAAGGCACACACCTGTCTATAGAAGGTCCCACAGTTGACAGTTCATGTCAGAGCACAAACCAAGCATGAAGTGAAAGGAATTGTCTGTAGACCTCCGAGACAGGATTGTCTCGAGGCACAAATCTGGGGAAGGTTACAGAAACATTTCTGCTGCTTTGAAGGTCCCAATGAGCACAGTGGCTTCCATCATCCGTAAGTGGAAGAAGTTCGAAACCACCAGGACTCTTCCTAGAGCTGGCCGGCCATCTAAACTGAGCGATCAGGGGAGAAGGGCCTTAGTCAGGGAGGTGACCAAGAACCTGATGGTCACTCTGTCAGAGCTCCAGAGGTCCTCTGTGGAGAGAGGAGAACATTCCAGAAGGACACCCATCTCTGCAGCAATCCACCAATCAGGTCTGTATGGTAGAGTAGCCAGACGGAAGCCACTCCTTAGTAAAAAGCACATGGCAGCCCGCCTGGAGTTTACCAAAAGGCACCTGAATGACTCTCAGTTTATGAGAAACAAAATTCTCTGGTCTGATGAGACAAAGATTGAACTCTTTGGTGTGAATGCCAGGCGTCACGTTTGGAGGAAACCAGGCACCGCTCATCACCAGGACAATACCATCCCTACAGTGAAGCATGGTGGTGGCAGCATCATGCTGTGGGGATGTTTTTCAGCAGCAGGAACTGGGAGACTAGTCAGGATAAAGGGAAAGATGACTGCAGCAATGTACAGACACATCCTGGATGAAAACCTGCTCCAGAGCACTCTTGACCTCAGACTGGGGCGACGGTTCATCTTTCAGCAGGACAACGACCCTAAGCACACAGCCAAGATATCAAAGGAGTGGCTTCAGGACAACTCTGTGAATGTCCTTGAGTGGCCCAGCCAGAGCCCAGACTTGAATCTGATTGAACATCTCTGGAGAGATCTTAAAATGGCTGTGCACCGACGCTTCCCATCCAACCTGATGGAGCTTGAGAGGTGCTGCAAAGAGGAATGGGTGAAACTGGCCAAGGATAGGTGTGCCAAGCTTGTGGCATCATATTCAAAAAGACTTGAGGCTGTAATTGCTGCCAAAGGTGCATCGACAAAGTATTGAGCAAAGGCTGTGAATACTTATGTACATGGGATTTCTCAGTTTTTTTATTTCTAATAATTTTGCAAAAATCTCAAGTAAACTTTTTCACATTGTCATTAAGAGGTGTTGTGTGTAGAATTCTGAGGAAAAAAATGAATTTAATCCATTTTGGAATAAGGCTGTAACATAACAAAATGTGGAAAAAGTGATGCGCTGTGAATACTTTCTGGATGCACTGTAACTTAGTTTATGAACTTATTTGTTTTGATTTCTTTGTATGTGTGGATTACTTGGGTTGTTACCAACATCTGGTGAAAGTTTCATGCCAATAGCCCCATTAGAAATGTATTTACTGAGAAAAACGATGCGTTCAAAACTTATTTTCCCTGCTGTATTTAAATTTTTAAAAATGGGGAGCAGTAAACTTTTAAATATCCATTTGTTGTATATCAACAAAGCATAAAGATGTACAGAGAATTTGCAGATGTTGCTTTGTGCTGCAACAACAACAACAACAACATTTATTTATATAGCACATTTTCATACAAAAAGTAGCTCAAAGGGCTTTACATACTGAAGAAAATAAAAACAAAAGACAAAGTAAGAAATTAAAATAAGACAATATTAGTTAACATAAAAAAGGAGTAGGGTCCGATGGCCAGGGTGGACAGAAAAACAGAAAAAAAACTCCAGACAGCTGGAGGAAAAAAAATAAAATCTGCAGGGGTTCCAGGCCACGAGACCGCCTAGTCCCCTCTGGACATTCTACCTAACATAAATGAAATAGTCCTCTTTGTAGTTAGGGTTCTCACAGAGTCACTTGATGTTGATGGTCATACAGACTTCTGGCTTTTAATCCATCCATCATTGTTGGAACATCACGGTGCTTTGAGTAGATGGTGGTGGTGCAAGCCAACACCAAAAGGATACCGGAAAAGGAAACAGAAGAGAGAGTAGGGGTTAGTACAGATTTTAGAGCCACCATGAATAGTTATTATAATGAGTTGGAGATACAGAGTGTCAGGATTAAATTACAGTGAAGTTATGAGAAGGCCATGTTAAAGTAATGTGTTTTCAGCAGTGTTTTAAAGTGCTCTACTGTATTAGCCTGGTGAATTCCTATTGGCAGGCTATTCCAGATTTTAGGTGCATAGCAGCAGAAGGCCGCCTCACCACTTCTTTTAAGTTTAGCTTTTGGAATTATAAGGAGACACTCATTTGAGGATCTGAGGTTACGATTTGGAATATAAGGTGTCAGACATTCCGATATATAAGATGGGGCGAGATTATTTAAGGCTTTATAAACTATAAGCAGAATTTTAAAGTCAATCCTGAATGACACGGTTAACCAGTGTAGCGACATCAAAACTGGAGAGATGTGCTCAGATTTTCTTTTTCTAGTTAGGATTCTAGCAGCTGCATTCTGCACTCGTTGCAAACGATTTATGTCTTTCTTGGGTAGTCCTGAGAGGAGTGCGTTACAGTAATCTAGTCGACTGAAAACAAACGCGTGAACTAATTTCTCAGCATCTTTCAGTGATATAAGAGGTCTAACTTTAGCTTTGTTTCTTAAGTGAAAAAATGTTGTCCTAGTGATCTGATTAATATGCGATTTAAAATTTAGATTACAGTCAACAATTACCCCTAAGCTTTTTACCTCCATCTTGACTTTTAATCCTAATGTATCCAGTTTATTTCTAATAGCCTCATTGTATCCATTATTGCCAATCACTAAGATTTCAGTTTTCTCTTTATTTAACTTGAGAAAGTTACTATTCATCCATTCTGAGATACAAGTCAGACATTGTGTTAGTGAATCAAGAGAATCGGGGTCATCAGGTGCTATTGATAAGTACAGCTGTGTGTCATCAGCATAGCTGTGGTAGCTCACGTTGTGCCTGAGATAATCTGACCTAATGGAAGCATGTAGATTGAGAAGAGCAGCGGACCCAGGATAGAGCCTTGTGGAACACCATATTGGATATCATGTCTCTTTGAGTTGTAATTACCACAGCTAACAAAGAATTTTCTCCCTGTCAGGTAGGATTCAAACCAATTTAAGACACTGCCAGAGAGGCCCACACATTGACTAAGGCGATTTCTAAGAATATTATGATCAATGGTGTCAAATGCAGCACTCAGATCTAAGAGGATGAGAACAGATAAATGGCCTCTATCTGCATTCACCTGCAAATCATTTACTACTTTAACGAGTGCAGTTTCTGTGCTGTGATTTGTTCTAAAACCCGACTGAAATTTATTAAGAATAGCATGTTTATTGAGGTGGTCATTTAACTGCATAATGACTGCCTTGTCCAGAATTTTACTTAAGAAAGGCAGGTTAGAGATTGAAAAGGAGTAAGGTCCGATGGCCAGGATGGACAGAAAAACAGAAAAAAAACTCCAGACAGCTGGAGAAAAAAGATCTCGTTCTTTCGGTCACTACCCACAGCTCATGACCATAGGTGAAGGTAGGAATGTAAATTGACTGGTAAATTGAGAGCTTTGCCTTATGGCTCAGCTCCTTTTTCACCATGACAGACCGATGCAGAGCCCGCATCACTGCGGACGCCTCACCGATCCGCCTATTGATCTCACGCTCCATTCTTCCCTCACTCGTGAACAAGACCCCAAGATACTTGAACTCCTCCACTTGGGGCAGGATCTTGCTCCCAATCCTGAGAGGGCACTCCACCCTTTCCTGGCTGAGGACCATGGTATCGGATTTGGAGGTGCTGATTCCCATCCCAGCCGCTTCACACTCCAGAGAGAGCTGAAGATCACGGCCTGATGAACCAAACAGGACAACATCATCTACCAAAAGCAGTGACCCAATCCTGAGTCCACTAAACTGGACCCCCTCAACGCCTTGGCTGTGCCTAGAAATTCTGTCCATAAAAGTTATGAACAGAATCGGTGACAAAGGGCAGCCCTGGTGGAGTCCAACTCTCACCGGAAACGGGTTCGACTTACTGCCAGCAATGCAGACCAAGCTCTGACACCGGTTGTATAGGGACTGAACAGGTCTTATCAGGGGGTCCGGTACCCCATAATCCTGCAAACCCACAGTATTCCCAGAGGGACACGGTCGAACGCCTTTTCCAAGTCCACAAAACACATGTAGACTGGTTGGGCAAACTCCCATGCACCCTCCAGGACTCTGCTAAGGGTGTAGAGCTGGTCCACTGTTCCGCGACCAGGACGAAAACACCACACTGTTCCTCCTGAATCCGAGGTTCGACTACCTGACGGACCCTCCTATCCAGGGCCCCTGAATAAACTTCTCCAGGGAGGCTGAGGAGTGTGATCCCTCTGTAGTTGAAACACACCCTCCGGTCCCCCTTCTTAAAGAGGGGGACCACCACCCCGGTCTGCCAATCCAGAGGCACTGTCCCTAATGTCGATGCGATGTTGCAGAGGCGTGTCAACCAAGACCGTCCTACAACATCCAGAGCCTTGAGGAACTCCGGGCGTATCTCATCCACCCCTGGGGCC
>JANRMT010062834.1:55934272-55944527 GCA_026402145.1 Polypterus bichir lapradei
ATATTATATTATATTATATTATATTATATTATATTATATTATATTATGTGCAAGCCCTGATCATGAAACGTTACTCATTTTTAGGTCTGATTGAAATTTATGACCCTGCAGCACAAGAGCGATTGGGTTTGGTGCAACACCCGCTGCTTATACTCAGGCCATCTTTCCTGCTGACGGTTGAGGAAGAAATATTTAGAATTAAGGTGCTTCAGTATTTCCAAATAATAAAGTATGGTGCTAATAGAACTAAAAGAAACATATCAATTAGGTAGTGTGTTACTAAATAAGGATGTATTAAGCTAACTGAACAAATGTAATCTAATACAGACACTAAGCTGTAAGAGTGTATTCCTGTAAGACAAATGTACTAAACTAACTTTTAAGGTAGCCTTTGATATTGTATAACCAATTATTATGTGTGATGATAATTATGTGAGAAATGTAAGCTATAATAAGATTCTTAAATTGTAACTGAGACATAGCCGTTGAAGTGCTGTAACCTTGATGGTGCAGAAGAATAGGGAAGTACATGTTTTGCAAAGTGCTGGGTCTGTAACTGTCTTGCAAAACTAGCCATTAAGACTACCGTGTACTTCTGCACGTAATGATTTAATGTGTCATCTTAAGGTACTTGCAAATTCTGCGTGATCTCAAATTGATCTGCCATACTTGCTCTATTTGTTTGGTATAAAACTGAGCTAACTCCCTTCTTTGGAATTGCTGTCTCATCTGACTGTCAGTGAAAGGCTTGCTGCCTGTAGCAAATTGAGCTGGCAGGTGGAGGCAGCCTCTCTGCTCACCAAGAATAAAGAAATTGCTTTTTACTTTTTATTGGTGTCCACCTTCTCTTGTCCTCAACTTCAGCGACCACACAGTCCTGGCAGTAGTGTAGAAATTTTAACTGTGCAGCAAATCTGTTTTTGAAATGCAGTGCAGGTGTTATCAGGTGGACAAACAAAGCTCATCAACTGTGTTTCATTGCTTACCGGCACACCCACACCTGTTACTTCCCAGGGGTCTCCAATCCCCCAAACCCCTGCATCATTGATTATGTGTCATTTCCTCACAGTACTTGATGCTTCACGGGATAGCCCAACACCACCGATCATCAATCGAGGGTCTAAGCTTCACCGGGGACACATTGATAAGATTATTGAGATTTATAAAAGTAAATTGCTCAATGAATATTTACAAAAGCTTATTCTTTTAGTTCAATTTGTTCACCTGCAGTACTGTGTGTGGTTCACTTTGTGGTTCAAAACTGACAAATTTGACTTCTTCATCTTCAAAGCTGATATTTAATTTGTGGAAGGTGCCAACATAAATCAAACATTTTCTAGAGGTGTGGAGCATAGAGAAACTTGGGAAATACTGCTAGAGATGGCGGAAGTTACTAGGAAAGTCAAATATTCCTTACCAGGCTGGACCTTCTCTGCAGACTTCTTCCGTTTCCTAGAGTTCACAGTGTGATTCCTTTTAAAGACAAATTATATTACTGTAGAAGCTACTTTCAAAATTTTATAGATATAAAAATAAATACATGCGTAATGCACATATTTGCATTTATCTCCCCGATTTCCCTCTTTCTGTTTGAATAAAAACCAGGCAATACTTGTTTATTAATTACAGGTCAGGTCAGGGGGGATGCACTGGCACAGCACGTTGCCGCACCCACCACATGAAGAAACAGCTCGGGATTCCAATTGACAACCCCCCAGGCAGACATGCAGTCCAGTCCCTCCCTCCAGAAATCACCCTCTATCTGCCACAGCCAGGTGTTACATGGGCATCCCCTTGGCCTGGTCCAGCCACTTGGGTCCTCAACAGTGAGGATCCTTTGATCCAGATCACCCTCAGGAATTCATGCCAGGAATTATGGCTGTAATGTCGTAACTGACGCTCCCTCACAATGCAGGTAATGTGCCTCATCAATTACAGTCAAGCCCTAAAAAAAGGACTCCCTCAAACAAACAGGCCTTGGCCTAATACTAGTAGTTTCAACAAACTGAAATGTATTCATTCATTTCACATAAAATGAACACAATTGTTTATTCATTCATTTTCCTAGCTCTCTTAACTAATCTTTTATTAAATATGTACGGTAAAACTTTTCACTTTACAATGTTACGAGTTTTGGATGCAAGCTGTTAGTCTGGTTGCAGACTTCTACAAAGAGTAATGAGTGTCCTCTTAAAAAGTCAGCAAAGATCCTTTGGCCTTTGGGCTGCATTCACATTGAACCAGCAGGTTTACAAGGAGAATTTTTATCATAAGTGCAATGATTATGATAAGGAAAACAAAAACGTATTATATGCATTGAAATTAAATCAATAGAGCCTTAAAACAATTCTTTAGTATGAAGACTGCATATGAATTTCATGACATAGGAAACTGTGAAAATGCAGGCATTATGTACAGCTTGTCTTGCCATTTGTAGTGGAAATTTAAAGAAAATGTAAATTTGTTGTTCTTGACACTGACATGAAGAATGTATGGGGGGAAAGCGACTTTTGTTGGTAACATGGAGTGTGCCAGTCGAGGTAGTGGTGTAGAAAAGCACCAATTAAATGTCGACCCGTTAATTGAAGGGACAAACAGAAATGTCAAAATGTGGGCTCCCAAGTGGAAATGTCTGTTAAGCCCACTTTTTTAAATGAGTGTTTTGTCCCATATGTTACTATAAGTAAACTAAATGATATACTGTACCACCTGTCAGACACATCTGGGGAGGCGGCCCGGCCGGGACACCCAGGAGGACCGGAGGAGGGCTTGCGCCTTCCCCAGACCATGTGGGGGCGACCTCCCTGGTTGCTTTGGGGACCACGGATAGGGAGCTTGGAAGCTCAACCTTGTAGGGGCCCGTGGTCGCCGCCAGGGGGTGCCCTACTGCCTTTGAAGCCGGGTGTGACGGAAGTGCTGAGGGGAAGAGGAATGAGGACACCCGGAGTGCTTCTGGGTACACAGCCAGTGCTTCCATCACACAAGGGCGTGTCGGCGGAAGGTCACTAGAAGACACCTGGAGCACATACGATGGCTGGAGTCGGGTGGAAGAGGACAGAGCTCGGAGGAGAGGAGTGGATTGTGTGAAGGCCTGGACTTGAAGGGGTGATTGGTGCTGCGGCACTGGGTTTGTGCACTCTATTGTACATATTATTGTGAATAAATGTGTGTGTGGTGATCAACATCATGTCTACCTGTCTGTGTCTGGGCTGTACCCCACACTCCATAAAGTACACTTTGAAATCACAAATTCATTCTTTTGAAATAAAACTTTCTTTCCTGCTCAAGACAGTGATGCCTCACAATGTTAGTGTTGCTCAATTTTGTTTTTTACGGAAGCCGAGAGAGGATGTGCAATATCATTATTTTTTTTTTTTTAAATTGTTTCCTCGAGATAACGGACTAATTTTATCGAGATCTCGAGAAAACAATGTTCGTTTTCTCAAGATAACGGAATTATCGAGATGTCAAGAAAACGAAAATTTGTTTTCTTGAGATAACGGAATAATTTTATTGTGATCTCAAGAAAAAGAAACTTAACCTTTGCTCCTGGCATTAGGCTTGCTTAGATTGCAACGCCTATACAGCTGAAGCCTTGCTAACCGTCTTCTTAAATGACGGACACTGACGTTATTATTTCCTAAACTAAGGCATAGACATATTTTAGCCTGCGTCAGCCCTTGATTGAACAAAAATGTGACGTGCTGATCAATACAGTTCTGCTCTTCTGCCATTTCAAACAGGATGTGGCTTCAAAAAGCTAAACATTAAAAGTTAGATGCAATTATTTCATCATTTCGAGAAAACAAGATCTTTTGCTTTATCGAGATCTCGATAAAATTAGTCTGTTATCTCAAGGAAACATCTATCCATCCATTACCCAACCCACTATATCTTACCCACAGGAGTCTGCTGGAGCCAATCCCAGCCAACACAGGGTGCAAGGCAGGAAACAAACCCTGAGCAGGGTGCCAGTCCACCGCAGGGCGCAAACACACTAGGGACAATTTAGAATCAATGCACCTAACCTGCATGTCTTTGGACTGTGGGAGGAAACCCACGCAAACACGGGGAGAACATGCAAACTCCACGCAGGGAGGACCCGGGAAGCGAACCCAGGTCTCCTAACTGCATGGCTGCAGCACTACCCACTGCGCCACTGTCTCAAGGAAACAATTAAAAAAAATAGCGATATTGCACGTCCTCTCTCGGCTTCCGTAGTTTTTTGTATTTTGTCTACATTATTAATTACTACATTATAAATTCTCAGATAATTCTGCACTCATGGGGTGTACTTATAAAGGGGATGAGGCAAAGGAGAGGAGTCAGGGGGAGAACTTTTGTTTCTTTATGCAAAGAGAAATGTCTGCACCCTAACATCAGCAAAACCAACAAACTGGTGAGTGACTTTCACCACACCAAACAGCCTCTATGTCTGGTCACTGTTCAAGCAGTGAATGTAGAGGTGGACCACTCCTACAAGTACTTGGGGGTCCACGTCAATGACAGGCTGGAATCGTCTCAGAACACAGAAGAACTAATATAAGAAAGGGCAGAGCAGGCTCTTCATCCTTAAGACGTTGTTGGAAGTGAAACCGTTCATGTCTTCTGTAACTCTGTGACGCCCAGTGTGATTTTCTACTGGCCCACTGAATCAACAAGCTAATAAAAGGGCAGGCTCAGTTACAGAATGCACTGTGAACCTCCTGGAGCTAGTAGCAAAGGAGAAAATGAATGTCATTATGAACAATGTTAAACATCCTCTCTCTCACACACCAACACTGAGGACTTCCAGCCAACAAATTATTCATCAGAAGCATGTCAAGAAACACACCAACAGGAATATGTCTGCATAGCACCTCACTGAGACTGTGACTGCCAAGTCAGAAGTTTTCTTTTATTTCTTTTTATATTTTTCTTTCTTTATAGTCATTCTGGTGTGTGTTCAGACCATTGTGTGTATGTGTGTGTGTGTTTATTTATCTATTTATGTATTTATTTATTTTAAGTGCTTCTGTAAAAAGCCAAATTTCCCCTGGGGACAAATAAAAGTCTATATATCTAAAGAGAGAAAGAGAGCAGGCCTGATCTATAGAAACTGAACAACTAATTTACAAATCCAGACATCATTACTATGAACATGGAGAGAAAGCTAATAAGCTTTTAATTCAACAAATTCACAAGCAAGAAGTGCGCAACGCAATCTCGGTAATCACTAACACGAACGGAGATAAAATCATCGAACACAAAAATATAATGCACACTTTCAGAGACTATTATAAATCCCTATATACTACTGAGTTTAAAGAAGACAATACACAATCTAATGCATTTCTGGATACATTACAGATACCACAAATAGACGCTTCTAGTGTGGAGGAACTTAATAAACCTCTGGCGTTATCAGAATTACTAGATGCTATAAAGTCACTCCAAGGCGGAAAAGCAGCAGGCCCTGATGACTACCCTGCAGAGTTTTACAAGAAATTCTCAGCTAGCTCCCCTCCTATTAGCAACATTTACAGAAGCCAGTGATAACCAATTTCTTCCACAAACCTTTCGCCAAGCACTAATCACTGTCTTTCCAAAACAAAATAAGGACTTATTACAATGTGCATCATACAGACCAATTTCACTTCTGAATAACGACGTTAAAGTACTCTCTAAAATCATAGCCAGAAGGATGGATAAAGTGCTCCCCTCTGTAATATCACAAGACCAAACTGGATTTATTAGGGGCCGACACTTATCTTCAAATCTTCGATGCCTGTCTAATGTAATATACTCACCAACTAAATCAAACACCCCAGAAATATTATTATCACTGGATGCAGAAAAAGCATTCAACATGATTGAATGGAAATACCTCCTACTACATTGGAGAAGTTTGGGTTTGGCCCGAACATTTGTGCATGGATTAAATTACTGTATACTAACCCAGAAGCTTCAGTTTGCATCAATAACATTTGCTCAGACTACTTTAAACTAGAACGTGGCACTAGACAAGGACGCTCCTTGTCACCGTTGCTGTTTGCGATTGCCATTGAACCACTGGCAATACATTGTCGAAATACTGATCAGATAAAGGGGATTAGCAGAGAAGGACTGGAACAGAAAATCTCATTATATGCAGATGATATGGTACTGTATATTTCGGACCCAGAAAATTCTCTGCCTGCAGTCTTAGCAGCACTCACAGAATTTCAAAAGATCTCTGGTCTCAGAATTAATCTGAATAAAAGTGTACTCTTTCCAGTGAATTCTCAAGCATATAACATTAGTTTAGATACCCTACCTTTTATCATTGCAGAACAGTTTAAATACCTAGTGGTAAACATCACCAGTAAACATAAAGCTCTATATCAGCAAAATTTTGCCGTCTGCATGGAAAAAATTAAACAAGACTTGCATAGATGGTCAACCCTTCATCTCACACTAGCTGGAAGAATTAACACTGTTAAAATGAATATTCTTCCTAAACTCCTTTTTTTATTTCAAAACATCCCAATATACATTAATAAATCATTCTTTAGGCAATTAGATTCAACAATAACCTCATTTATTTGGAATTCAAAACATCCACGCATCAAAAGGGCGACCGTACAAAGACAAAAGGCAGAAGGCGGCATGGCTCTACCTAACTTCCAGTTTTATTACTGGGCAGCAAATATACAGGCGATAAGAACCTGGACACAAATAGAAGAACATACACAGGCTTGGACCGCAATAGAAGTAAAATCCTGCAGTACTTCTTTGTATTCCTTGCTCTGTGCTCCAATAAACACACGTTATCGGCAATACACTAATAACCCAATTGTGCTCCACTCACTTAGAATCTGGAACCAATGTAGAAAGCATTCTAAGACGGAGAAGCTTTTATCTGTGGCACCTCTGTAAGAGAACCACCTCTTTCAACCTTCACAAACATATGCAGTTTTTAATATCTGGAAAAAAATTGGAATTAACTTGCTTAGAGATCTTTATATAGACAACGCCTTTGCATCCTATGAACAATTACATTCCAAATTTAACATTCCAGCTACACATTTCTTTCACTATCTTCAAATCAGGAACTTTATTAAACAGAACCTTCCAGATTATCCTCATCTTGCACCCTCATCCATGCTGGAAAAATATTGCTCAATCTCAAGGATTTAGACTCCATCTCTACAATATATAAAATCATTTTACAATCCCTCCTTTTCAAAGATTCAAGAGGACACTGGGAAAAAGATCTCTCAATGAATATATCAGAAAAGGAGTGGAAAATAGCAATGCAGAGAATTCACTCGAGCTCCATATGTGCAAAGCATACAATTATACAACTTAAAATTATATATCGAGCACATCTGTATCGACTAAAACTCTCCAAAATGTTTCCAGGGCATGATCCAACCTGCGAACGTTGCAAACAAGTCCCAGCCTCACTAGGTCACATGTTCTGGACCTGCACCAAATTAACATTATTCTGGACAAAAATTTTTACTTACCTTTCAGATAGCCTTGGACTTACAATCCCTCCTAACCCATTAACAGCTGTGTTTGGGGTTCTTCCAGAGGGGATTAAAGTGGAGAAAGACAAACAAATTGTGATTGCATTCACTACACTTTTGGCACGCAGACTCATTCTGATAAACTGGAAGAACCCAAACTCTCCTCTTTTAAGTCAGTGGGAAACCGATGTGTTATATTATTTGAAATTGGAAAAAATCAAATACTCAGTTAGAGGATCCATACAGACTTTTTTCAAAACATGGCAGGATCTAATCAGTAATATTTTAAAATAAGTTCATAAAGCACAGAGAATTTATTAATTTAGGTATGTTTACAGGTCTTAAAATTTAACGCGGCTTGGCTTGCTCTCTGTCTCAGGGGTGGGGATCGATCTGTTCTTAACTCAATTTTTCTTTTTGTAAAAACTTGATTGCTTTGTATGGATTGTAATAAAATTAATAAAAAAAAAAAAAAAGTCTATATATCTGTCTGAAGGAAAATAATTAAAGACAATATACCCACTAAACTCACCCTGTGGCGCCCTCTAATGGAGGCTCACCAGTCAAGTTTTTTGACTTTGCTTCATTCATAAAATTCAAACCAAGAGTGAAGAGCTACACTTTCTGTCCTCCACTTTTAATTAATTACTGTACTAATCCTGCATGACATTAGGGACATGTTATTGACCTTGTCCTTTTCAAACTGAACTCCTCCTGACTTTTGTGATGCTATGCTGTGATTTCAAACTCAAATTGTAGATGAACAGTGCAACCCCGCAAGGTGAAACGATGGTTAAAAGGTAAACTCAGCTTCTTGCCTTTCAGAATATAAATTACAATACGGCATTTATTATTTATGAACTCTGCTCCCTGTAAAGATGCCTTTAATAAGAAATGAACCATTAATGTACGACATAGGGGTGCACGGTGACGCAGTGGTAGCGCTGCTTCCAGGAGACCACAGTGTAGAACATCATTTAATGACTTTTTTTTTGTAACAGGATTCTCCACAGAAGTGCCTTCTTTAGTTTAGCTTTCATGTCATCATGTCATTACAGACTGTGTGGAAGGCTTTAGATGACACCCCTAATATATTAAGGATTCTTCCAGAATGTCCTAAACTCTGATGCCCCTAAAACAGTGGCATCATCCTCAAATAGGCCAAGGATGACAAAAGAACAACTGAAGGCATTCATTGTGGCGTAAAAATGATTACTAAATATCCTCTAAAGTACAGTCATGTGGAAAAATAAATACATGGCAAGTACAGCATAGTTAGGGATAACTAATCTAAAGTGATACCAAAAATTGTTGCCTTTTTCAACATATTTGAACAGGCAAAGACATCATTAGATCTCCATGCAAACAGGTGACATACTTGAATAACTGACACATCCCAATCCAAACCCCTAAGAATACCAAATAAGACCAGAAAATATAAAAGTACCTGTTGGGTAATCTTGATCCATTCTTCTTTCACAGAAAAAAAGCACAAAATACAAAATGTTAAATTAGTATGCAATATAAATTGCAAAACTAAAATGTACACATGTCTATAAAGTTAAATACCACATAAAGGAAATCGTGAATTGCTTGTGTCTATAGAATGAAAATCAATTTGCATTTTTATGTAAACTCAAATACTGAACAGGTAAGAGAATGGGTTGTTCTCACCACCTTCTACAGAGAGGACCATCGAGAGCGTTGTGACCAGCCGAGTCACTGTCTGGTTTGAAAGCTGCAGTGTCTCCGACCGTAAGGTCCTATGGCGGACAGTGCACACTGCAGAAAAGATCACTGGGTCCTCTCTGCTCTCCATTGAAGACATCTTTGTAAAGCGTTCTTTCTGCAAAACTTACAGCATTGTGAAGGATGGCTCCCACCCCTCCTGCAGTCTCCGTCTCCCCCTTCCATCTGGCTGAAGGTACAGTAGCATCCAAACCAGTTCAGCCAGATACAACAACAGCTCGGACCCCTTGGTGGTCTGGAGACTGAACTCTGTGCTGCCTCCTGCCTTCAAGTCTGCTCCTAGTAGTTTATTTATATGCAGTTCATCATTACACCTGTTACTTCTGTTGTATTTCATTATTAGTTGTATTGTTTATTTATTACTATCTATTTCAAATTATTACTATATATTCACTTACCTATTAGTAATTTATTTATTTATAATCTTATATATAAACATCTACACATGGAAGTGTGTGTGTCTCTCTGTCTGGCCCGGAAGTGCGAGGCTACAGCATGAGGCTGAAAGAAAGAGACTGTGTCACCAAAGTGAAACCGCCGAGGAAAGACAAACAAGAGAGAAACTCACTTAGCGAGCACGTTCACAAAACGAAACCACAGACTCTGCATTTCAATTTGAATAGTTTCTAGGACCCTGGGCTTTTTACAGCACCGGCTTATAAAGCTAGTGTATTATAATTCTTTACCTGACCTGTACTTGTCCTGTGTTTATGTGTATGTACACGTGTTTCAAAAATGTTGTGTTAATTCTTTAACCTTTCTGTGTTCTTCTCTAGCATTGTGAAGGACCACTCTCTTTGTCCCACTTCCATCTGGCAGAAGGTATTGTAGCATCCAAACCAGTTTGGCCAGCTTCTGAAACAACTTCTACCCCTTAGCTGTCTGGACTCTGAACTCTGTGCTGCCCGCTGCCATCAGATCTGCTCCGGGTAGTGAATTTATAGGTAGTACATTTGTTACACTTGTCAATACTGCTGTTTTCACTATTAGTTCTTTCTTTCTTTCTCAAATTA
>JANRMT010062834.1:55948883-55959317 GCA_026402145.1 Polypterus bichir lapradei
AGGTCGAAATGATCTACCTACATTAAAAATGCTATATACTGTATATACACATGGAGTATAATTTATACTTAAAATGTCGTACCTTGCATAACTGAATAACCTTTATGGCACAATAACAATTCAATACATTTATGGTGACTACAGTATTTGGATTTAATAATCATCATGTGGGAAAAGGCTGACTCGCATAAATAAGTACAGTCAAATAATGCAGTCAAGGAGCTTCTGAATTCAGCCGAGTGAAAAATGACGGCTGTCCGATTAACTGCGATTTTATTTCCTTCTCCTTTCTCTTTCTCAGATCGCTTTTTGGAAGGACGTCAGTTTCGTAGTTGTTATGAACAGTTCGAGTTTAGTCAATATAAATTGGAAGGCTAACTAGATCACAGCCGGAGTTTCGCAGTAGCTCGCGCGTTTGATCATGCGTGCGGGATGATCAGTGTGTTAGAACAAAAGAGATCTCAGACTGGCCGCTGTTTATGTCAATCAAGTGGCAAATGCCATAGGGAGGATATATGATAGACTAACGTTTAAAAAAAATTTTTTTTGAATGCAAAGCGATCCACCTGCACTACTACTTTACGATCTACTGGTCAATCGCGATTGATGCATTGGGCACCCCTGACCTAGCATGTCGGGGGAGCATGAAGCCCTGCCCGATTGTCTCCCCCACCACCACCTCCTTCCATCACATTGGCCTCCCGGCTGAGTATTGATCCTTGGTCCAACCCTACTGGGATGCCAGCATGCCCACTTGGATAAGTCAGGTAATACCCTGCCGCTCATCCCATCCACTTGCCACTTGGGCTTTCCAGCCAGGTAGGGGAAGGGAGTCCAACCTGGCAGAGATGCTAGTCCATGCATGCCAACCATTACAACATTTACTCTTAAAACTGCTGGTTCTTTACTGGGTTGTGTGGTTCCTTGTAGAGCTGTTGCTTGATCAAGTACAACTTCATTCTGATGTGGAAGGATTATGGGATGATTTCCTCCCACAGTCCAAAGACATGAAGGTTAGATGCATTGGAGATCCTAAATTGTCCCTAGTGTGTGCTTGGTGTTTGTGTGTGATGGCTGGGATTGGCTCCAGCAAACCCCACGTGACACTGTGTTAGGATATAGAGGGTTGGATAATAACTGACTGACTGACTTAATTTTGAGGGGTGAGGGTCTAGCAGGCAATGGCAGGAGCACAAAAGAAGCCTTTTAGATATGGTTACAAGAAAGACAAGAAATCTGACAAATGAGAGGAGACCATCAGCATTCTTAAGAAAATTGGTTCTTTAGTGGCACTTTCTGGTACTTTACTGGGTGGTGTGGTTCTTTGTTGAACCTTTGGTTGACTAAGCATTATTTCATCCTGGGATGGGTTCTTTAAATATAAAGTTGGTTCTTTATGCTTTGAAAAACGTCCTAATATTTAGAAAAAAACTGACATGTTTAATGTATGGTAAGCAACCTAGCAGGACACTAACAGATGAAGAAAACCTGAATTTAGTGCATGTTATTATATCCAGCAAGAGTCCTTTAGACCCTTTGGGGTTTCACCAATCAGTTATCATCTATTCTTGTTCTTTCTTAAACCTTCATGTTTATGGGCCTTTTGAGAACCCAATGGAATAACTATGAAGAACCACTCTGGCACCTTCAGTGTTAAGAGTGTGCGTCTTGAAAACCCTGCCTATGTTTTACAAACCCCATATTGTGTTTTTTGTGTTGTTCATGATAGTCTGATGTCAAACTGTACTCTGATTAGGGTTGTACAAAATGGCTGTCCCACCATCTCCAGATAGGGCCTGTTTGTTTGACGGCTCCCACACCTCAGCAGTGTTTTACCCCACAAAATAGAGATGTGCTGCAATTACTCCATCAAAGACATTCCCTCTGTAACGCTAAGTTCAAGGAGTAAATTACTAACCTCCGGGACATATGGAAGCATGGTTCTTGCAGTAAAGTCTGCAAAACAGAAAGAAAAATAGCAGAATTAAATAGTTTTGAGTATTTCTGTATAATTTTAACCATCTCTGCTTCTACGCTCCAAATATATATTGAGTGAAGGGCACATTAAGATTTGAATAAATCAACATAATATTCGTCAACTCGGTTGTAGTTCTTGCCCATGGTGACTATGCGAGTCGCGACAACTACAAAACACGCAGAGTCACACACCACAGACTCGTTGTGACTGTTTTGATTAATCCCCAAAGGGGAAATTGTCTTTTCACATGACCTTTGGGGGTCAGAGTGCAGGGTCGGCCATTGAACAGCACTCCTGGAGCAATTTACAGGTTAAGGGACTTGCTCAAGGGCCCAGCGGAGTAGGATCCCTTCTAGCAGTAATGGGATTTGAACGTTCCAGACACCAGCACGGTTCCTTACAAGAAAGATAAAAAATCTGAGAAACGAGAGGAGACCGTTCAGCCCATCAGCTCTCTTAAAAATCCTGGTTCTTTAATGGCACCTTCTGGTTCTTTACTGGATTGTGTGGTTCATTGTTGAATCTTAGTTCCTTAGCCACAGAGAACCGTGAACAAAAAGTGTTTTCATTTCTTCATGCTGTGACCGAAATGTAGCCAGAGCCACCACTCTGCATTTCAACAATCCATCTTTAAATTCATTTTATCAGGGCCACAGTACCTACATACTGAACAGTAGCGGCGCCAAGATTTCATATTAGCCCGAGCCTAATGTTATTTTATTACTGTTAAATATACTGTACATTCATTTTAATAAAAAAAGGTAGAAATCAGGTCATACCGATGTAAATGGCATTTTTTTGTTTTGTTTTTTTTTTTTTTTTTGCATGACTATTTAACACTTTAACACTAATTTAAATCCACCTAAAAATGGAGAAGATAATTGACTGCCTACCATTTGTTGATATGTAAGACATACAAGCCCATCGCAAGGCACAGTCAAATAATATCTGTTATAGTTTTGACTAGTATAGCAGGATATAACAGCAAACCGTCTGATTAGTGTTTTGCCATCCTTTGCCGTTTGTGCCTACATATCTGATACATGCGTTTCCAGTCTCTGAATACACGAGTGAATCTTTCCTCAATTAAATTATTACAAAAATCCCAAATCCATCATCTAACCCTCTATATCCTAATTACAGAGTCACGGGGGTCTGCTGGAGCCAATCCCAGCCAACAAACCCCAGACCAACAAAGGGCACACACACACTAGGGACAATTTAGGATCGACAATAAACTGCATGTCTTTGGGAGGAAACCCATGCAGACATGGGGAGAACATGCAGACTCCACGCAGGGAGGACCCGGGTCTCCTAACTGCAAGGCAGCAGCGCTACCCACTGCGCCACTGTGCCGCCCAAGCCCCAAATCGCATCTTTCAAAATCTCGTACTCTAGCCATGCACTGTTACCTGTTGTATCAATGAGCCACAAAGCTGCTGGCCTTCACCTCCCACCTTGTTCTATTCCAGAAGAGATATTGATCAGCCTGGGGGACTCAGACAGCATTTCTATAATATAGCGGGTGTCCCAAAATTCATGAAAGATTTGAATTTGGCGCCATTTGTGCGGTAAAGTGTTGCCAACGAAAAAAAAAGACAGCGTGACAGCTCAGAGTTCAGGGTTATTAAAAATGGAGCGCTACACGAAAGAACGACGCGTTTTCATTGTTGAGCAATATTTTAAAAATAATGAAGGTTTGGCAGCTTCAGTTCGCAATTTTCGTACAAAATATGGTCGGAATAGTGATTTAACTTCATCAACTTTTTCGCGATGAGGCTCATTTTCATCTTAATGGCTTCGTTAATCGTCAAAATTGTCGCATTTGGGGTTCAGAAAATCCACGAGTGATTGTTGAGAAACAAATGCATCCACAACGTGTCACTGTTTGGTGCGGATTTTGGGCTGGAGGCATCATCGGACCATTCTTCTTCGAAAATGTGGCTGGTCAGGCAATAACAGTTAATGGTGCTGGCTATCGTGACATTATAATCCAGTTTTTTGTGCCTAAATTGCAAGATATGGATGGACAACATGTGGTTTCAACAAGACGGTGACACATGCCATACAGCCCGAGAAACAATTCAATTACTGCATAAGTCATTTCCTGGTCGTGTAATTTCCCATTTGGGTGATCAGAATTATCCGCCCAGATCATGCGATTTAACGCCGTTGGACTTTTTTCTTTGGGGTTTTTTTGAAGTCTAAGGTTTATGCCACCAAGCCCACGACCACCCACGACTTGAAGGAGGAAATTGAGCGCTGTATCAATGAAATTCAGCCACATTTATGCAAAACGGTCATGGAAAATTTCGACATAAAAAATGCGTATGTGCCAGCAAAGCCGTGGAGGCCATTTACCCGATATGTTATTCCATACATAACCCTATACTGTATACTGTCACAAAGTTGAGATATACTCAAGAAAAAGGTTTGGGGCAGCCACCCGTATAATCTCGTATCCCGGCTGCAAAGTCGTTCTTTTTATAAAGATACAGCACTGAAGTGCATACAACGAGTCCAAGACAAGACTGAGGGAAAAGGGAAAAGGGCAGGCTTTTAAAGGGGAAGACAGGAAGTGAGGTCATAAGGATCAGGCACGTGGTCTTTGATCATTGGATCACACCCGGACGTGACATCACAGGGGCCGGAGCCGGTAAGGTCTACCTCCATTGGCTCGGTCCCGGAAGTGACATCAAGAGAGCCAGGTGGAATCTCCCGGGAATGGTCTACAGGCAAGAGAGAAAAAGAGTCAGTGCACTCTGCCACATCCCGGCATGCCTCAGAACTGCCTTCACTCAAGCCCTTTAGCTGCCTCCCATGCGCACGTGTGTGACAATACTTTATGAATCAATTAAAACTTTACAATTTTTAATTAAAAACCTGTGTTTTCTATCAAAATTACTTCTTGTGTGAATTTTGGGACACCCTATATAAAAACCAGTAATTGCACCCTGCTTAATAACGTGCCGTGAATACACTTAACGAGCATTCCTAGTTTTCATCCTCTTTCTCTGTACGTTTATCATTCGTTAGGTCAGATTTTGATGTGCTTGCTGTTTCCTGAGCAGCTCTTCTTTACTCCACTCTAGCGGTCCGCTTCTTCTCTTCTTTCGTCGGCATCTTTTCACATTAAAACTGATTAAGTCAGTGCTTATGTTGCAATTACTTAGTACGTTTTTCTTAATTGTTCACTTAATGTGGCACTTAAGTCTTCAATCTGCCTCAAGAATGATTTAAGATATGAAGAGGTAGGGGAAGTGACAGCGAAGGTGGTAGGGATGAGAACGGCACCCGTACGCATGCGCCGGACAGCCACCCTGCTGGCCACTGCCGAAAGTTGATTCTACAATAAAATAAAATAAAAATATAAAGAGGAATAACCTTGGAGGTCAATCATCACCCCGAAAGCGGACAGTAGCCGTCATGTAGTATATGTGTACCAAATTGCGAGTTACAGGTGATTTAAAATCCTGGACAGACAAACAGACAGCCACGGTAGAGTATTATATAATAAGATATTTTAAAGTCCCTTCCTTTTAAAGATCCCAGAGAAGAGTGAGAAAAGGATCAGTTACTCAACATTTCAGAAACGGAGTGGAAGGTAGCAATGCACAGAATTCACTCGCGCTCCATATATGCAAAGCATTCAATTATTCAACTTAAAATAACATATTAAGCACATCTGTCTCATTTACAATTGTCCAAAATGTTTCCAGGGCAAAATCCAACCTGCAAACATTGTAATCGAGCTCCAACTTCACTGGGCCACATGTTTTGGGTGTGCAGCAAATTAACATCATTCTGGACCAAACTCTTTAAATGCCTATCAGACAGCCTTGGGGTCCCAATCCCTCCTAATCCACTAACAGCTGTGTGTGGTGGGCTCCCAGATGGGCTTAAGGTGGAGAAGGACACATAAACTGTGATGGCCTTTACTACACTATTGGCACGTAGACTTGTCTTGCTCAACTAGAAGGATCCTAACTCACCTCTTTTAAGTCAGTGGGGAACTGATGTTATATATTATCTGAAATTGGAAAGAATCAAATTCTCACTTAGAGGATCTGTGCAGAACTTTTTTAAAACCTGGCAGGATCTTATCAATAACATTTTAGAATAAGCATTTAAATTGGGGGGAAAAGACTCAAAACTTTACTATTCAAAACAGTTTTCCTCGGGCTGTTGGCCTTCCTCTCTTTCTCATGGGTTGATTAGAATTTAGTTTTGTTAGGTTTGACTTGATTGTAAGGAATGTTATATGCTTTTAATAAATTCAATAAAAGATCTCAAAAAAAGCTGCTGGCCTTACCAGCTCTAACAGAAGTTGAAATGTTCTCATGGATATCAGACAATCTGTGAACAGACCGATCCTTCGTCTTTTGGTGCCTAAATGGTTGAAGATTTCCCAGCCAGCATACTCACTGGTTGTATTGGTAGCACAGCCATGGCTAAGTGGCTATACTCTTATGTATGACATACTGGGCTCATAATTGATAATGTGCTTCATAAGAATTTGGAATTTCGGGCTACCCTGCTTTAAAGTGTTGTCTTTCAAACAGATTTATCCTTTAGTCTTCACATTACTGTGCTGAGATTAGTCTAATCTTACAAATAAAACAATTAAGACAGTCTCTCAATATTCATATTCAAAAAAGTTAGTTCATTGTTTAATAAGTAAGTAGAACTTCCTCACACAATGCCACAGTCCTGAGGTTATTCAAATGGGGTCCGTGTACTTTTTGGTATTTGAAATTTAATTTTAGAAGCAAAAACAAACAAACGAAAACGAAAGGAATTTTTAGATTTTGATTTTTGATTAAAGAATAAAATGAGGGAAAACAAGGTATTTTTTAATTCTATGGTAACAAATAACAGTCATAAACTTAAAATTTCACAAATTTTTCTGGACGTCTGAGCACTGTTCTAACGTCATGATGATGGTCCAGTCTACATACCAGTGACCAGTGTTTGCTGCAAGTGGCGCATTGCCTGACCAGGTTGTTGAGCTACAAAAACTTCCGCTTCAGACAAAATAAATAAAGGGTGTTTTCTCGTTCTCATTTCTTGCATTTTTCTTTTCTGATGTGCGAAAGAACAAAAGGAAAAAAGTAATTGTTTTGCATTTTTCATTTTTCCCTTTTAAGTTGAAAATCAAATAAGTGTCTCTTTTTCTTTTTTAAATGATATTTTCTGAAACGAAATTTCAAATACCAAAAAGTACACGGACCAAATGGATGATAGATAGATAGATAGATAGATAGATAGATAGATAGATAGATAGATAGATAGATAGATAGATAGATAGATGTGAAAGGCACTATATAATAAATAGATAAATAGATGTGAAAGGCACTATATAATAGATAGATAGATAGATGTGAAAGGCACTATATAATAGATAGATAGATAGATAGATAGATAGATAGATAGATAGATAGATGTGAAAGGCACTATATAATAAATAGATGTGAAAGGCACTATATAATAGATAGATAGATAGATAGATAGATAGATAGATAGATAGATAGATAGATATGAAAGGCACTATATGATAGATAGATAGATAGATGTGAAAGGCACTATATAATAGATAGATAGATAGATAGATAGATAGATAGATAGATAGATAGATAGATAGATAGATAGACAGTTTATCAATCCCAAGGGGAAATTCACATGGTTCAAATGGTTTAGGAAATTCAAAATGTATCCAAAAAAAAGCTTGAGGTCTTAAAACACAGATTGACTCCCAGTTGCGTTTTGTGCCCGTTTCACAATCCTCTTTGTGACATTTAACATGTGTCCTACCTTTGGCACACTGGCTGCTGTTGTCAAGTTATTCCACTTGGCTTTGGAATAGAAAATCAACATAAGTAGCAGAAACAGACGAGAAACCACTTACATCAGTCAAAAGTTGATTGACTTAACCACGGTGAGAAAAACTGAAGTGCTCCCTGGATTAGCTACAGCAGGACACATGTAGCTTTACCAGCTGATATGCTGGTTTTATTGTATAAGAAAAGGACACAGGAGCAAACCTACAAAACACACAGGAGTCTGTTAAGCCTGTTGCTACAGCAATCCTCATTGGGAGAAGTTCAGTAGACGTAGAGTTTGTGAGCTGCTGATGCAATTCCCTAAAGAATATCTACACTACTGTGGCCTTCAATAATAACGGTGTGTTGTTTTGCACTACCATTTGTTAATAACTTAAGACATACCAGCCCATCACAAGGTACAAAAAACCAAATGATACACGTTATGATTTTATGAGGACATTAGAGTGTCAGCTCATGTTGGACAGTTTGGAGACAAAATCAGAGAGGCAGGATTGAGTTGCTTTGGACATGTGCAGAGGGGAGATGCTGAGTATATTGGGAGAAACGATGTTAAAGATAGAGCTGTCAGGTAAGAGGAGAAGAGGAAGGCTTAGAGAAGGTTCATGGATGTGGTGAGAGAGGACATGCAGGTGATGGGTGTAACAGAACAAGATGAGGAGGACAGGAGGATATGAAACAAGATGATCCGCTGTGGCAACCCCTAACGGGAGCAGCTGAAAGAAGAAGAGATGAGCAGTGCAGACACGGGTGCAAATGGCTCTGATTGTTAAAGCAGAGCTGCTAGTTCAATGTCACATTCATTTGTGTGCTAATTAATAATTAAAGCCTTAACTAAGTAGTCCTCAGGTTCAGTCCTATGGACCACCATTAACTTTCTGTGTGGTTCTGGGTGGCTCTCTTACTGTTGCAATGCTCATAATGTAACTAATACACGCCAACTATAGAGCACTTTGACTTATGAAGACCATAGCAAGGCACTATATAAAATGGCAAGTTTTAAACCGCTCTAGAACATAATGTAGAATTTAATATTAAGGCAATTGTACTCCTTGGAATGCTGTTTACTATAGGAAAGGCACTATAAAAAACTAAATAATTCCCACCATGGGCTTCCTGTGTGACCCTAGGTGGCTCGCTTATTGTGACAGCACTCATTCTGTAACTAATATGTTCCCCTTGTAAAGCATCATGAATTGTGATGACCGTGGCAAGACACTATATAAAAGAGCAGGTCTCAATCTCTTCCACTAACTGCAGGTTTGACCCTGAAGGAGTTATCTACAGGGTGGTCCAGATCTAATTATGCAGATCCAGATCATCTGGATGACTTTGATTTATGCGGGGATGATTCCAGTTTGGTGCGAAGACGATTCTTCATGTCGTCACTTCACACACTTCTCGATGGTCTGAGATTTTTTGGGTGATTTTCTATGTAATAAACTTAATAAGTTATAGCGTAATGAAAATTGCATAATTAGATCTGGACCTCCCTATATTCTGGTTGTGGTTGAACACAATGTAGAAAATGTAGAATGTATATTGGGAAAAGGATGTTAATGATGGAGCTGCCAGGGAAGAGAAAAGAGGAAGGCCTAAACAATTTTTAAGGTATCTAAAAGTATTTTAAGGCTATTTTAGGAATAAGAGCTGTGCCGGGGAGGTAAACATAGAATTATACACATAGGAAGTGTACCTGCGCATCGTGCCTCTTCGGGGGCACACCATCTGTACAAACCCTAACCTAACCCTACCCCTAACCCACCTCACTGCTCTTCTTTGCAAGTCACATATTTTACATAACAGGTTACACTTCCTGTTCTGCACTGGGAATGCAACACACGAAAATTGTGCAGGATGTCACTGGTTCCTGAACACAAAGTTTCTGCTGTAGGAAAACATTTTATTATGCCTTTTTTAGGATTCAGTGCTCTCACCTGCTCTAAGGCACTGTGCTGGTATCTGGAAGGTTGCTGGTTCAAATCCTGTCACTGCCAGAAGGGATCCCACTCCTTTGGGCCGTTTAGCAAGACCCTTAACCTCAGATTTGCTCCAGCAGTGTTGTACAATGGCTGACCCTGCCCTCTGAACCTCCAAAGGTCCCGTTAAAAAGACAACTTCCCATCAGGAATCAATACAGCATACCAAAAAAATGTATACAGCCTTTTTTTATTAAAAGGACTGTGTAGTTACTTTTGCAGTTTCTGAAATAGTGGTATAGAATCCATCCATTTTCCAACTCGCTGAATCCAAACACAGGGTCACGGGGGTCTGCTGGAGCCAATCCCAGGACACAAGGCAGGAACCAATCCTGGGCAGGGTGCCAACCCACCGCAGGACACACACATCCACACCCACACACCAAGCACACACTAGGGCCAATTTAGAATCGCCAATCCACCTGACCGGCATGTCTTTGGACTGTGGGAGGAAACCCACACAGACACGGGGAGAACATGCAAACTCCACGCAGGGAGGACGCGGGAAGCGAACTCAGGGTCTCCTAAATGCGAGGCAGCAGCGCTACCACTGCGCCACCGTGCCGCCCATGGTATAGAATATCTAAATTAAAAGGTGGCAATATATTTTGTTGAAAATAGCAATCCAACCATAGAT
>JANRMT010062834.1:55975197-55985331 GCA_026402145.1 Polypterus bichir lapradei
AAATGGCATATAACAGAGACATATGCATTGCATATGTCATTCCAACAAATGGCACTTCATAAACATTTGTAATAACAAATGCAATGCATTTTATTACTACATGAATTACAAAATTAATTCCAAGAGATGGTGCATTGCAAATGTTCCTGCTGAGGTCTTCATTGATTACTTCGATTTCAACTCACTGCTGACAGGTAGCACAGCTAGTAATGGGATAGGAGTTTGTGTGTCTGTTTGTCTGTCTGGTTACTACGTCTCTGTCTTTCCAGAACATGGTGCATCACAATAATTTGAAATAATAAAATGCATTGCATTTGTCTTTCCAAGAGATGGCACATCACAGACATCAACACTGCTCATATACCAATTGGCACATAACAGAGACATACGCATTGTGTGGTGCACTGCAAACGTTAGCACTGAGGGCTGCATTGATTCCTTAGATTTCAGCCTGTCTTAGTCAGGAAGCACAGCTCGTATTGTGTATATAAAACATTCATTTGAAAATATCTTTGTGCCTGCGATGGGCTGGCGCCCTGCCCAGGGTTTGTTTCCTGCCTTGCGCCCTGTGTTGGCTGGGATTGGCTCCAGCAGACCCCGTGACCCTGTAGTTAGGATATAGTGGGTTAGATGGATGGATGGATGGATATCTTTGTGCTCCATGCTAGGCAAGTGGTCAGTTACAGCTAAAATAGTATAACACCAGTATCTGTATGATGCATTTTATAGTTCACTAACCCAAAAATAATGGCATGGAACAGTAAAAAATAATGCCGTTTATTTTTCCCTCTTAGTGATCTCTTTGTTCACTGTCTCATTAATTCACATTTCAGATTAAATGTGGGCTTTCTTTTGGTCCTTTACTTTCCTCCTATGTACCAAAATGTACAATTTAGGCTTATTAGTGATTTAAACTTAGTCCAGAGGGTGTGTGTGTGTGCGTGTTTTCCCTGTGATGGATTGGTGGTCCTCCCAGAGTTGGTGCCTGCCTTGTACCTTTACCCCTCTTAAGCCCATACTGAAATTAGCAGACTCAGAAACTGAATGAGTAAATGACTCTTCATACATAGCAGTCGTTGTTTTGTCACTAAAGATGTTTTTGTAGAGCTAAAATGCTTTTATTTAGGTAAGGAATAAAACCTATTTTAATGTTTTTTTATGGATTCTTTAACAGTGCTGCCCCTCATGTAAGCGGACTGGAGCGACTATTGGCTGTGAAATTAAGAAGTGCAAAAAATCTTATCATTACCTATGTGCAAAAAAACAAAAAGCTACAATGATTGAAAACAAAGTCGAAGGCACTTTTAAGTAAGTATTTACACTTCTAATCAAATCAGATATTCCTTAATCTCAACAGTAGTCTCACTTCTTTAAGAGATCTGATACCACAGCACAGGGACCCGTCAGCAGCCCTTTAGTATTTGGATATTCCTGTGTGTCAATACATTGAGATACAGTGGGTACGGAAAGACCCCCTTCAGTTTTTCACTCTTTGTTGTATTGCAGCCATTTGCTAAAATCATTTCAATTAATTTTTTTCCTCATTAATGTACACACAGCACCCCATATTGACAGACAAAAAAAAGAATTTTTGAAATTGTTGCAGATTTATTAAAAAAGAAAAACTGAAATATCGCACGGTCCTAAGTATTCAGACCCTTTGCTCAGTATTTAGTAGAAGCACCCTTTTGAGCTAATACAGCCATGAGTCTTCTTGGGAAAGATGCAACAAGTTTTTCACACCTGGATTTGGGGATCCTTTGCCATTCCTCCTTGCAGATCCTCTCCAGTTCTGTCAGGTTGGATGGTAAGCGTTGGTGGACAGCCATTTTTAGGTCTCTCCAGAGATGCTCAATTGGGTTTAAGTCAGGGCTCTGGCTGGGCCATTCAAGAACAGTCACAGAGTTGTTGTGAAGCCACTCCTTCGTTATTTTAGCTGTGTGCTTAGGGTCATTGTCTTGTTGGAAGCCCAGTCTGAGGTCCTTAGCACTCTGGAGAAGGTTTTTGTCCAGGATATCACTGTACTTGGCCGCATTCATCTTTCCCTCGATTGCAACCAGTCGTCCTGTCCCTGCAGCTGAAAAACACCCCCACAGCATGATGCTGCCACCGCCATGCTTCACTGTGGGGACTGTATTGGACAAGTGATGAGTAGTGCCTGGTTGTCTCCACACATACCGCTTACAATTAAGGCCAAAAAGTTCTCATCAGACCAGGGAATCTTCACGTGTCTTTTAGCAAATTCCATGCGGGCTGTCATGTGTCTTGCACTGAGGAGAGGCTTCCGACAGGCCACTCTGCCATAAAGCCCTGACTGGTGGAGGGCTGCAGTGATGGTTGACTTTCTACAACTTTCTCCCATCTCCTGACTGCATCTCTGGAGCTCAGCCAAAGTGATCTTTGGGTTCTTCCTTACCTCTCTCACCAAGGCTCTTCTCCCCCGGTAGCTCAGCTTAGCCGGACAGCCAGTTCTAGGAAGGGTTCTGGTCGTCCCAAACGTCTTCCATTTAAGGATTATGGAGGTCACTGTGCTCTTGGGAACCTTAAGTGCAGCAGAAATTTTTTTGTAACCTTGGCCAGATCTGTGCCTTGCCACAATTCTGTCTCTGAGCTCTTCAGGCGGTTCCTTTGACCTCATGATTCTCATTTGCTCTGACATGCATTGTGAGCTGTAAGGTCTTATATAGACAGGCGTGTGGCTTTCCTAATCAAGTCAAATCAGTATAATCAAACACAGCTGGACTCAAATGAAGGGGATCTCAAGGATGAACATGTAAACTCCACACAAATATAAATATATGAGTGTCACAGCAAAGGGTCTGAATACTTAGGACCATGTGATATTTCAGTGTTTCTTTTTTAATAAATCTGCAACAATTTCAAAAATTCTTTTTTTTGTCTGTCAATATGGGGTGCTGTGTGTACATTAATGAGGGAAAAAATTAATTTAAATGATTTTAGCAAATGGCTGCAATATAACAAAGAGTGAAAAATTGAAGGGGGTCTGAATACTTTCCGTACCCACTGTACATCTCGAAGTCGTGCCCTTTTGGGGCAGCGGATTGTATACTGAAAATAAGAGACCACTGTTTACGGCATTCTAGAATCAATTCATTACCAGGAGGAGTTTGGGAGTGTTCTGTTTTATTCTCAAAAAGCTCCAGTTCCTTTTGCCTTTTCTTGCTTTAATTCTTATTTCCAGCAAATTCCATATCTATGGTTGGATTGCTATTTTCAACAAAATATATTGCCACCTTTTCATTTAGATATTCTATACCACGGGCGACATGCTGCCTCGCATTTAGGAGACCCTGGGTTTGCTTCCCGGGTCCTCCCTGCATGGAGTTTCCATGTTCTTCCCGTGTCTGTGTGGGTTTTCTCTGGGCGCTCCGGTTTCCTCCCACAGTCCAAAGACATGCCGGTTAGGTGGATTGGCGATTCTAAATTGGCCCTAGTGTGTGCTTGGTGTGTGGGTGTGGATGTGTGTGTCCTGCGGTGGGTTGGCACCCTGCCCAGGATTGGTTCCTGCCTTGTGCCCTGGGATTGGCTCCAGCAGACCCCCGTGACCCTGTGTTTGGATTCAGCGGGTTGGAAAATGGATGGATTCTATACCACTATTTCAGAAGCTGCAAAAGTAACTACACAGTCCTTTTAATAAAAAAGGGCTGTATAAATTTTTTTGGTATGCTGTATTGATTCCTGATGGGAAGTTGTCTTTTTAACGGGACCTTTGGAGGTCAGAGGGCAGGGTCAGCCATTGTACAACACTGCTGGAGCAAATCTGAGGTTAAGGGTCTTGCTAAACAGCCCAAAGGAGTGGGATCCCTTCTGGCAGTGACAGGATTTAAACCAGCAACCTTCCAGATACCAGCACAGTGCCTTAGAGCAGGTGAGAGCACTGAATCCTAAAAAAGGCATAATAAAATGCTTTCTTACAGCAGAAACTTTGTGTTCAGGAACCAGTGACTTCCTGCACGCTGTAAACCCTGGGACACTTGTGGTCCTTCACAATTTTCGTGTGTTGCATTCCCAGTGCAGAACAGGAAGTGTAACCTGTTATGTAAAATATGTGACTTGCAAAGAAGAGCAGTGAGGTGGGTTAGGGGTAGGGTTAGGTTAGGGTTTGTACAGATGGTGTGCCCCCGAAGAGGCACGATGCGCAGGTACACTTCCTATGTGTATAATTCTATGTTTACCTCCCCGGCACAGCTCTTATTCCCAAAAAAATAGCCTTAAAATACTTTTAGATACCTTAAAAATTGTTTAGGCCTTCCTCTTTTCCCCTTCCCTGGCAGCTCCATCCTTAACATCCTTTTCCCAATATACATTCTACATTTTCTACATTGTGTTCAACCACAACCAGAATATAGGGAGGTCCAGATCTAATTATGCAATTTTCATTACGCTATAACTTATTAAGTTTATTACATAGAAAATCACCCAAAAAATCCCGGACCATCGAGAAGTGTGTGAAGTGACGACATGAAGAATTGTCTTTGCACTGAACTGGAATCATCCCTGCATAAATCAAAGTCATTCTGACGATCTGGATCTGCATAATTAGATCTGGACCACCCTGTAGATAACTCCTTCAGGGTCAAACCTGCAGTTAGTGGAAGAGATTGAGACCTGCTCTTTTATATAGTGTCTTGCCACGGTCATCAAAATTCATGATGCTTTACAAGGGGAGCATATTAGTTACAGAATGAGTGCTGTCACAATAAGCGAGCCACCTAGGGCAGGGGTCCTCAATCACAGTCCTGGAGAGCCACAGTGGCTGCAGGTTTTTGTTCTAGCCCGGTTGCTTAATTAGAAAGCAATCCTTGCCAATAATTTAATTGCATGGCTTGTTAGTGCTTTAACTCTGTAAAGTCAGATAATTCTCATATCCTAGATTTTTTTCCCCTTACTAATTTTATCAAATGATTTGAAGGTTGAAATGGATGAGTAATTCTCAGTCCTTTACTTTTTTATCTTCACTTTCCTTCCAAGTATTTAATTAAACCCAATAGTACATGCTAAATACACACAGGTGTAAATGGTAACAAGCTAAATGGAGAAATGCTGGTCTCTTTTGTCATTTGCATGTTATTGCTAATTAGGCACAATTAAAACTAAGAATACAGCTGCTTAAGACTAAAATAAGCAATAAGGGTTCAAAATCTTAACAAGCGAGACAACTAAAGTGAAGCAGAAGTGTTACTTGAGCAATAAGTGCTTCTTATTAAGCAATTGGGTTGGAGCAAAAACCTGCAGCCACTGCGGCTCTCCAGGACCGTGATTGAGGACCCCTGACCTAGGGTCACACAGGAAGCCCATGGTGGGAATTATTTCATTTTTTATAGTGCCTTTCCTATAGTAAACATCATCCCAAGGAGTACAATTGCCTTAATATTAAATTCTACATTATGTTGTAGAGCGGTTTAAAACTTGCCATTTTATATAGTGCCTTGCTATGGTCTTCGTTAAGTCAAAGTGCTCTATAGTTGGCGTGTATTAGTTACATTATGAGCATTGCAACAGTAAGAGAGCCACCCAGAACCACACAGAAAGTTAATGGTGGTCCATAGGACTGAACCTGAGGACTACTTAGTTAAGGCTTTAATTAATTAGCACACAAATGAATGTGACATTGAACTAGCAGCTCTGCTTTAACAATCAGTGCCATTTGCACCCGTGTCTGCACTGCTCATCTCTTCTTCTTTCAGCTGCTCCCGTTAGGGGTTGCCACAGCGGGTCATCTTATTTCATATCCTCCTGTCCTCCTCATCTTGTTCTGTTACACCTATCACCTGCATGTCCTTTCTCACCACATCCATGAACCTTCTCTAAGCCTTCCTCTTCTCCTCTTACCTGACAGCTCTATCTTTAACATCGCTTCTCCCAATATACTCAGCATCTCCCCTCTGCACATGTCCAAAGCAACTCAATCTTGCCTCTCTGATTTTGCCTCCAAACTGTCCAACATGAGCTGACACTCTAATGTCCTCATAAAATCATAACGTGTATCATTTGGTTGTTTGTATCTTGTGATGGGCTGGTATGTCTTAACGTATTAACAAATGGTAGTGTTATGTCTGCAATATGTACATTTTACGACAGTGTGTTCTTGTTGGCCGTAAAGTGTTTGGGGTTAGAGGTTGAGTGTCTGGCGGGATTGTTGGTTCGGAAATAAACGCCTTTCTGAGAAAACTGCACCTGTACGCTCTCGTATTGTATGCAACATTTTGGCGACAAGGATGGCTGAATTTTCACTTCCACCACCATCTCCCTTTCTTTCCCTGCCTGGAGAGCCTCCAGTGCCTTGGTCCCGCTGGCTGGAGTCTTTTGAAACTTACCTCCTGGCTCTTGATTTGCAAAATGTAAGTGATGCGCGCAAAAGAGCTTTGCTCCTACACTGTCTGGGAACGGAGGGACAGCGCGTGTTTAAGACTTTGGGGAACGCAGCCACATACTCAGCTGCTGTGACTCTCCTGGAGACGCACTTTTCCTGCTCGCAAAGTGTTATTCTCCGCCGAATCCTATTTCGTAAACGACGACAGCAGGCAGGCGAATCGGTTCACCAATACGTGGCCAACTTAAGGGGTTTAGCCAGTTTATGCAAGTTCGGAGACATGCAAGATGAATTTATTAGGGATCAATTAGCTGAGCACACGAACCATAACCCTAACCCTAACCCTAATCCAAAAGTCCGCGAAAAGCTCTTGCTAGAATCAGATGATTTAAGTCTATCACGGGCAATCCAAACTCGACACATCTCCTGCTTCCTCAGCAGTTACAGGAGACGCGGCTCAAGCACTGCAATGCACAGAAGACTCGGACAACTGCAACGAGGATCCCAGTGAGCAGCTTACGCGACAGCTTCCTCCAAGACCCCAGCGTTTTTGCGGAAATTGTGGCTCACAATCACACTCCACGAGAGCGCAGAGCTGCCCTGCCAGGGGTCAGATATGCCAGCGCTGCAATAAGGCCAATCACTTCGCGAAAGTTTGCCGTTCCGCTCCGGCATCGTCAAAGCCTGTGACAATTCATAATGTGACATCTAGGCATACATCTTTTAAAACCTGCACAGTAGAACTAGACAACTTATGCCTTCCGCTTTTGCTAGATACTGGGGCAACAGTGTCTCTGTTAAATCTAAAGACTAAGAAGAAGTTTTTCCCAGATCTCCAGCTATCTGCTCCAGTCACCACTCTTTGTGGCTATGCCAGCTCTAAGATTGACATTGTGGGTTCAGTTGAGCTGTCAGTGCGCTATGGTTCTAAGTTTCTTCCACAATTCACATTTCATGTCTCCCGCCATGGTGCCAACCTCTTAGGCCTGGATCTTTTTAACAGCCTTGGTTTTACCCTTGTTGACACTTTTGGATCTGTAATTCTTAATGTCGGCAGAAGTGGCCATCACTTTTTGATGGACTTGGCTGTCTCTCTGCCTTTCATCACCAGCCTTTGCTAGATCCCACTGTGCCTCCTGTCATCCAGCCACCACGCCGCATCCCACTGGCTTTTCGTGATGGGGTATCTGCTGAACTGCAACGCCTCCTAGAGGCTGGAATTATAGAACCTATTAATGCTGCCCCATGGATTTCCAATTTGGTTGTTGCAAAAAAAAAAGTCAGGGGAACTACGAATCTGTGTCGATCTAAGAGCAGTAAACAAGGCAGTCATTCCTGACAAATACCCTCTGCCAACTTCAGAGGAGCTAACTACACAATTTTATGGATCTCGTTTCTTTACAAAGTTAGATCTCCGTCAAGGATATCTGCAGGTGCCACTCCACCCCAGCAGTCGAGACCTGACTGCATTTGTCACTCACATTGGGGTTTTCCGATATACTAGAATGCCATTTGGACTCAGTTCAGGCCCGAGCTGCTTTCAGAAGATAATGTCAACCATCTTGGCTGGGATTCCAGGGGTTGTCATTTATCTTGATGATATAGTTGTGCATGGTCCCACAACCTCTACCCATGATGAGCGTCTCAAAAGAGTGTTTTCAGCTCTGGCCAGGCATAATCTCACTCTTAATGGTGATAAATGTGTGTTTTCTGCACCTTCAATTGAATTTGTGGGTTTCCGACTATCTGCAGATGGTTTAACTCCACTCCAGTCTAACACAGAGGCAATTCAGAGAATTCCAGAGCCCACGTCAGTAGCACAGGTTGTTTCATTTTTGGGTATGACTGCATACTATCTACGTTTTCTGCCGCAATACTCCTCCACTACTGCACCCTTACGTCAACTTTTGAAGAAAGATGCTCCCTGGGCATGGACTCCAGCCTGCACAGAGGCTTTTCAGTTACTAAAGGCTCAGCTTGTTTCGCCGCCTGTGCTGGCACACTTTGACCTCAATAGTCCCAGCTTAGTCACTTGTGATGCATCTGGAGCTGCTCTTGGGGCTGTACTGTCTCAGATTCAGGAGGGGACTGAGAAACCTGTGGCATTTGCTTCTAGAGCTCTTAGCCCAGGTGAACAGAAATACTCAGTTAGTGAGCGAGAAGCACTGGCATGTATCTGGGCTTGCGAACGGTGGCACATGTATCTGTATGGCCGTGCATTTACACTCAGAACTGACCACCAAGCTCTCACTGCACTGCTTTCTATATCTGGTTCTGGTCACAGGCCACTAAGACTGCACCGCTGGTCAGAGCGTCTCCAGCAGTACAATTTTAAACTCCAGTATACTCCCGGGCGCCACAACGTGGTGGCTGACCTACTGTCTCGGTTCTCAGCTCCTCCAGTCATGACTCCCTGCCCTGATTCTGCTGAGCCTGAACTTGTTCAGCTTCTTCACACACCTCTAGAGGCCACGGTGTCACTCCAGGAGCTGCAGCAGGCCTCAGAGCAAGACCCTGTGCTCACTCAGCTTCGCACTTTTATCAGGCAGGGGTGGCCTACTCAAGTACCGGCTGAGGTGACGCCATTCCATCGTGTCAAGGATGAACTCACTTGCTGGAATGAAAGCTGTGTTGCTCGTGGTCTCTGCACAGTAGTTCCAAGGTCTCTCCAGGCATGAATCCTGGCTATGGCAAATGAGGGCCATTTGGGTATTGTCCGTGTTAAGCAACGATGTCGCAGCCTTGTGTGGTGGCCAGGGATTGATGCTGATATTGAAGCTCTGGTCAAGGAATGCCCTGCTTGCCTTGTTAGCGGTAAAATGGGTCCTCCACCCACACCCCCATTGCAGCCAGTTCAGTGGCCTGTTAAGCCTTGGGAACACATACAGCTAGACATCTGCGGCGAGTTACATGGCGTTCAACATCATCAGCGTTTTCTTATTGTGGCATATGACCTACACTCTAAGTGGCCAGAAGTAGCCTCAGTTGGATCAGTTACAACCAGAGCTGTGATCGAGTTTTTGGAGTCCATTTTTGCTCGCTGGGGGTTGCCAGTGGCTGTTTCAACAGATAATGGTCCACAATTCACTTCTGTTGAATTTACAAGCTTTTTGATGAGTAAAGGAATTCGCCACCACCGCACAGCATTCTACCACCCTCAGGCCAATGGGGGGGTAGAGCGTCTAAATAAAACTTTAAAAAATGGCATTAGAGCACATTTGGCAGATGGATGCACATTTCTTTCGGCACTTCTCCAGACACTTCTTCACTACAGAGCTACACAGCACTCAACTACAGGCAGTTCACCTGCAGCTCTTATGATTGGCCGTGAACTTCAGCTTCCACTGGATCGTCTGCGTGCCCAACCAGCTTTGCCCACTGCAATGCATACACACAACAGGGTGTACAAAAGCCAGAATAAAATGAAGCAACATTTTGACAGGTCACGCAGGGTGAAAATGCCAGACATAATTGTATCAGATTGGGTCAGGGTATGGAGGCCACATCGAGAACATAAGTTGAAATCTTTTTGGTCTTCTCCTTTAAAAGTAATAACTAGGACCTACCACATTTTGTCTGGCTGATGGTTCCCGATGGCATGCAAGCCGCCTCCGCAAGGTACCTGCACCACCAGTGTCGAGCTGTGACTCTTCAGGTTTTACAGCAGAGTGGCTCGATTCAACTGCAGGATCATTGGTCCCTATGCAGAATGTGAATCCTGAGGTGTTGCAACCTCTGACTGACCTGAACGTGTCAGAACTCGGCCAGCCAGATTCAAAGATTTCCTTACTGATTTTCAC
>JANRMT010062834.1:56010331-56076887 GCA_026402145.1 Polypterus bichir lapradei
CAGTGCTCATCCTGCCCCTCCTTCCCCAGAGGAGCAGATACCAGTGGGTCCTGCTGATGGGTTGAGGTCCTTCTACGAGGGGCCCTGTCCAGCTCTCCTAGAGTAACTGCCTGTCTCCTGGAATCTCCTCCATGCCCTTGAGACTGTGCTGGGAGACACAGCAAACCTTCTGTCTGTGCCAGCTCTGTAGGGTCCAGGTATGGCCTCATGCAACCAGTAGTGACACTGACCGTAGCCAAATGCAAAACTAGTGACAAAACAGATGAGGAGGGAAAAATGTCAGTGGCCTCCCTCCACATGTTAAACCATTCATTCCTGTTTTGGGGGTCGTCTCATTGTTGCCCCTCTAGTGCACCAAAGCAGCTGAAACTGATTAACAAGCTCCTCTGCTACTGAACTGACAGATCAATAGCCCAGACATGTCATTGACTTGATGCTGTACTCTCAATAAAAAGTGTTTCTTATATATATATATATTGTCACAAAACTCACACAGAGTCATAGAAAGGTTTGGGTCAGCCACCCGTATAATTTGGTTTCCTGGCTGCAAAAGTCGTTTAAATGAATACTGCACTGATGTGCACACAACCGAGTCCAAGACAGAACTGAGGGACTAAGGAAAAGGTGTAGGTTTTTAAAGGGGAAGACAGGAAGTGAGATCATAGGGATCAGGCTCATGGTCTTCAGCCATTGGTTCGAGTCCGGACGTGACATCACAGGGGCCGGCAAGGTCTTCTTCCATTGGTTCGGTCCCGGAAGTGACGTCAAGAGAGCCAGGTGGGATCTCCCGTGAATGGTCTACAGGAAAGGGAGAAAAAGAGTCAGTGCACTCTGCCACATCCCAGCATGCTTCGGAACCGCCCTTACTCAAGCCCTTTAGCTGCCTCCCATGCGCATGTGTGTGACAATATATATATTGTGGCACGTGGCTGGGGGTGGTACCCAGCCGGGACGCCCAGGAGGACAGGAGGAGGGCTTGTGCCTCCTCCAGACCACGAGGGGGTGACCGCCCTGGTTGTATTGGGGGCCACGGGAAAAGGGCTTGGAAGCAAAACCCTGTAGGGGCAGGTGGTCACCGCCAGGTGGCACCCCAATGCCTTGGGAGCCCTGGACCTCAGCACTTCCTCCACACCAGGAAGTGCTGGGGGGAAGAGGATCAGGGACACCTGGAGGATTTCCGGCTACACAGCTGGAGCTTCCGCCACACGGGGGTGTGTTGGCGGAGGCTCCTCAGGAAGCACCTGGAGCCTATCCAGGGGTGTATAAAAGGGGCCGCCTCCCTCCATTTGAGGGCTGGAGTCGGGTGAGGAGAGGACTAAGCAGGAGAAGAGAGTGGAGGCGGTCTGAAGGAGAAAAGGCAGTATCAGAAGGGCCTGGACTTTGGGGAAAGTGGGTTGTGTGCACTTTAATAACTGTAAATATTAATATTGTAAATAAACGTGTGGTGGTGAATTGGCCATGTCTTCCTGTCTGTGTCCGGAGCTTAGTCCGCACTGGCGTAGCTGGCAGGATACTCCACCTGTTCCAAGGCAGGGACCTGGAAACAAAAATATCGTTGTGGACGGCCCGGCACAGCAGGGGAACCCACCCACGTGCCGTGGGAGCGGCGTGCACACAACCCCGCAGAGGAAACATGCTCCACGGGCCGCCACTGGTCCACCGAATGGCCGTTTTTCCCTGGTACGGGATGAAGACATCGGGTGTAGCTGGAGTGCAGCGGGCTCTTGCGAGCATGCCACCGCAGAAGGCGCCCGGGATGGCATGTCGCCCAGCGAGGCCATGCCAGGGACGTTTCCCCGGACAGACAGGACCCGGGAGGTAAGTTCCCTGCTTGCCGAGAACCGGCCCTGCGGGGCCGCATGTGTGTTCAACAGGCAGGGGCTGCCCAGATCCTTGTCGGTGGCAGGCGCATGTCGATCCGTGGCGCCTCGTTGACGCAGAGGGAGACGCTGCAACCCAAAAAGCCAGCATGCCACCACACTGGGAAGAAAAGTCCCACCCGCTGACAGGCACGGGATTGGCCGGTGTGTCTTGTGTGTTCGCCGATGACTGTATAGAGGCGGGACCAAGAAATGTCCGTCTCGTGCCTGGGAGAGACCCGATTGGGCCGGAGGAAGAGGCCCACAGGAAGTCGCCGGCGTGTGTTGCTGACAGACAGGTGAGCTCACCGTCGGCTAACTTCCTGTCCTTGCCGGCTGCTCTGTCGAAGCTGGAGGCCTGCTTTCAGCCCGCGGAGCAGCAGTTGTTACAGATGCTGCGTGCCCTCCGGGCAGAGTTGCGGGTACTGGAGAAGAAGGTGGTCACGTCGATGGAGGTACTGCGAGCAAGGACAAGACGGCGTGATGCTGGATTCTTCAGCCGGAAAGGTACGGCGTGGACGGTGAGTACAACTGATCCCGTACAGCATAAAGGAGAGTCCGCCGAAATTGGCCGCGATGTGAATGACCGGCATCGAGTACGCGGTTCTCCGACAACGGACGCGCCGGTGCAGGCTGTGCGCTTGGGGAGGAGAGTGAGATCGCTGGGGCTGGCAGGACGAGGGCTGATGAGTGCCCTGGGTCCTAGCGCCCTGTGCTCCAAGCCCGCGGCAGTCTCCCGTCGCGCTGTAGGGACACAGACAGGATCGAATTTGAGCGTTTGCCATGCTCAGACCCAGACCGTCAACGCGTCCAAGAGGAAATGAAGGAATTGAGGGGTGAATGCCGGTTCCTCCGATAGGAAGGGACGTGTTGTTGGGTGCACATGTCCAAGGAATGGCCGTCCTCTGTGGAGGCAGAGGGGAAACCCCAGGGCAGGTGGAGGAGCCAATTATGAGAGCAGACCCGTTAGTGGTGAACGGACGGGCATGGAACCCGTGGAGGAGGTGCCGAACAGGCAATTTGCGGGGTGCCAGTAGGGGGGGAGAGCGCTGCCTATACGTAAATTGGAGGGATGTCCGGTGCTGGTGTCCAGGCAGTGCTTCTGGCCTTCTCTTTCCTTTTCAGGACCGGAGCCCCAACGCGCAGTAGGACCTGCCCTCCTGGAACGGGCTGCTTCACGGGAGGACTCTCCACCGGCGATGTAAAATCTGCTCTCTATATATAAAATCCTAAGCCTAAAAGTGCAACGATTTTTGTCATGCTTTTTGTCACGCTTTAAATCAGTCTAATTTTAAAACCTACATATATATGTTTGGTATCATTCTTTTCAGAATTTATCGAACTTTAAAGTGATGTTGTTAGATTTTCAGATTCTTCAGTTTTTAAATTATAAACTAAAAAATATCAAGAAGTCACATCCCACGAGACTAGGCTTTGTGTGAACAGATTTAACCACGCCTGGGGCCGGAAATAAAACGTAAGCAAAGTGGAAAGAGGAAGCTAAAAAAAAAAAAAAAAAAAAAAACTGTTTCCCATTGTATCACCATTAAAGAGGGGGTTTCAGAAGGAGCGACTGCGTCTCCTTGGGGTGTGTTCAGCCCCCCTCTTCACAACTTGATGTGAAGTGGCTGGCACGTAGCACAGGCCGGGGGGGGATGGAGAGCGAAGTGAGCAGGGAGTAAGCCCCGTAGTATATCCACCCATCCATTATCCAACCCGCTATATCCTAACTACAGGGTCATGGGGGTCTGCTGGAGCCAATCCCAGCCAACACAGGGTGCAAGGCAGGAGACAAACCCCAGGCAGTGCACCAGCCCACCGTAGGGCACACACTCACCAAGCACACACGGGACAATTTAGGATCGCCAATGCACTGCACCTAACCTGAATGTCTTTGTACTGTGGGAGGAAACCCACGCAGACACGGGGAGAACATGCAAACCCCACGCAGGGAGGACCTGGGAAGTGAACCCGGGTCTCCTAACTGCGAGGCACCAGCACTACCCACTCGCCACTGTGCCGCCCCCCCATAGTATATATTATATTTACGTATATTATATATAGTTCTAATAAATGTAAAACTAACATTAGTGCACCCATCTGAATGCAAAATAACAGAAGGACAAAGGGGTCATCTAATTAAACAATGAGATCAGTTACAAGTAATGATGACTTGATTAGGATGAAAACCTACCCCCAGGAGCAGACCCCCAGTTCTGAAACAGAAAATTTGCTCTACCATAATATTCGGTCACTTATTTCATTGTTTGTCTGTATGAAGAAAAACTTTCTAGTGTCACTTTCCTACCCGCTTAATCCAGATCAGGGTCTCTGAGGCATTGGACTCTGGAGCAGAGTGATGACTCAAGCTTTACTATTTTCCAGTCTAATGGATGAATCTGATTTGGGCAGGTGCCAGGAGAATGCTACTTTCCTGGACTGCATAATGCCTACTGTAAAGGGCATTTTAAGGCAGAGCAAACACACACTAATGGAGCACCCAAAGCAAACCCACACAGACATAGGGAGGACTCGGGGCGCACACCATATTCTCCTTATTGGAAGGCTGCAGCGCTACTACTGTGCCACCATGCCACCCTACTTCTGAATGTTTGTGTGAAATTTACCCTTACTAAGTTTCTGGGCCCCCATGTTGAAGAACTTGCACTATATGCCAACTGAGAACTTCAACACACACTATAGCCAACAATATCTGTCCGTGAATTAATACTTCAGCAATGAAATAATGGATAGCTGTTGTTGGTTTCCATTTATGTCAGTTTCTACTTTGTTTCCTGTGTATTTTAACAAATATGTGCCTTTATGTGTACTAACTCTGACACATGCCCAGATGATGACTGTCTAAGAACAACACACCACTAAGGCCGACATACTGTATTTTTGAGAAAAAGAGAGCTGTAACATGTATGTGCTGTCTGTCTCAACCAGGCACAAACAGTCTACCCAACACCTCTGTCTCTCTGTCTTTGGCCCGTCCGGTCTGGTCCACCAATCTGTACATCTAAAAGGCAAAGCCCTCACTGACTCATCACTAATTCTCCCACTTTCCATATAGGTGGGGAAGCTGAAATTTCACGTACTCATTCCTTGCAGTGTACTTACAAAACTTAGGTATGTTTCATGTCCTGTTGCAACACCCAAGGGGGGAAACGGGTGTATCCCCTAAACTGTATATACAGTCATATGAAAAAGTTTGGGAACTTCTCTCAGCCTGCATAATAATTTACTCTCCTTTCAACAAAAAAAGATAACAGTGGTATGTCTTTCATTTCCTAGGAACATCTGAGTACTGGGGTGTTTTCCGAACAAAGATTTTTAGGGAAGCAGTATTTAGTTGTATGAAATTAAATCAAATGTGAAAAACTGGCTGTGCAAAAATGTGGGTCCCCTTGTCATTCTGCTGATTTGAATGCCTGTCACTGCTCAATGCTGATGACTTGCAACACCAAATTGGTTGGATTAGCTTGCTAAGCTTTGAACTTCATAGACAGATGTGTCCAATCATGAGAAAAGGTATTTAAGGTGGTCAATTGCAAGTTGTGCTTCCCTTTGACTCTCCTCTGAAGAGTGACAGACAGCATGGGATCCTCAAAGCAACTCTGAAAAGATCTGAAAACAAAGATTGTTCAGTCTCATGGTTTAGGGTAAGACTACAAAAAGCCATCTCAGAGGTTTAAACTGTCAGTTTCAACTGTAAGGAATGGAATCAGGAAATGGAAGGCCACAGGCACAGTTGCTGTTAAACCAGCAGGTCTGGCAGGCCAAGAAAAGTACAGGAGTGGCATATGAGCAGGATTGTGAGAATGGTTACAGACAACCCACAGATCACCTCCAAAGACCTGCAAGAACATCTCACTGCAGATGGTGTATCTGTACATCGTTCTACAATTCAGCACAATTTGCACAAAGAACATCTGTATGGCAGGGTGATGAGAAAGAAGCCCTTTCTGCACTCACACCACAAACAGAGTCGCTTGTTGTATGCCAATGCTCATTTAGACAAGCCAGATTCATTTTGGAACAAAGTGCTTTGGACTGATGAGACAAAAATGGAGTTATTTGGTCTTTGCATGGCGAAAGGAGAACACCGCATTCCAAGAAAAACACCTGCTACGTACTGTCAAATTTGGTGGAGGTCCATCATGCTGTGGGTCTGTGTGGCTAGTTCCGGGACTGGGGCCCTTGTTAAAGTCGAGTGTCAGATGAATTCAACCCAGTATCAACAAATTTTTCAGGATAATGTTCAAGCACCAGTCACAAAGTTGAAGTTACACAGGGGTTGGATATTCCAACAAGACAAGGACCCAAAACACAGTTTGAAATCTACAAAGGCATTCATGCAGAGGGAGAAGTACAATGTTCTGGAATGGCCGTCACAGTCGCCTGACTATCTATGGGATGATTTGAAGCAGGCTGTCCATGCTCGGCAGCCATCAAATTTAACTGAACTGGAGAGATTTTGTATGGAAGAATGGTCAACAATACCTCCATCCAGAATCCAGACACTCATCAAAGGCTTTAGGAGGCGGCTAGAGGCTGTTAGATTTGAAAAGGAGGCTCAACTAAGTATTGATGTCATATCTCTGTTGGGGTGCCCAAATTTATACACCTGTCTAATTTTGTTATGATGCATATTTTCTATTAAACCAATAAACTTAATGTCACTGCTGAAATATTACTGTTTCCATAAGGCATGTCATATATAGAACTGAAGTTGCTACTTTGAAAGCTCAGCCAATGCTAAACAAATCCAAAGAATTAAGAGGGGTTCCCAAACTTTTTCATGTGACTCCATAGACAAGGGAAACCCCTCCTCACTATTTCTGCAACTTCCAATATACGTAGGAAGCCTAAATTTCCCATGCTCATCCTTCACTGTACTTACAAACTTTAAGTATGTTTCATTTTGCGCCGTGCCCGTAACAATACTTTCGAAAATAATGTCTTCTTTTTGGCGGTTCTCACCATTATGCCGTAAGGAACTTTCGAAACTGACCTCTTCTTTTGGCGGTTTCATTTCTTATTTCCGTTAACAGGGGATTCATTTCATGGCAGAGACGCACAAGGGCCGTCCCCGGTCCCCATTCCTTTTTCCACACGCCTGCCACGTGGTTGGCTCCCTGCCTATATACATTAATGACATCCCACGCTCATGTGCCTTCTCATTCACTTCCTTACTTTCCTCAGCTGTTCATCGTGCTCATTGCTCCCTTCTTCTTTACTCCACCGCTTCAAGGGTGGACGGACTGCTCATTCATATTTCAAGCTACCTCTAAACCTCACCCAAACTGATTCCAATTCAAACGCCTCCCATTTCCAGTAAGGTTCTGCTTCGCTATGACAATAAATAAGTGACAGCGCCAGACTCTAAAAAAGGTCGCCATTGACTTGACACAAGATTGCTTCTCGCATGGCCGACTGTACGTTGCATGCTCAAGAGTAAGCTCAGACCAGCAGCCTGGTCATTTTACAGCCCGAGGGCGTCGTTTACAAAGAGATCCTGACATCCGAAAAATGTGCATTTCTCATACACAACATTTACAATCATAAAGTAAACTCTTTACAATCATCGAATTCACTCTCAATGCTAAAATAGGCCTACGACAATTACATTGACAATCATGTTACAATATTTTTAAAATGTTTCCTTTTCATTTTCATAAGTTCTTTAACACACTGCTTCTCCGCTGCGAAGCGTCGGTATTTTGCTAGTGTTACAATATTTTTCGTTTGGTAAATTTGTGTGATTTATCATTATTTTACGGAACAGCTTTAGAAATTGTCAGAATAGTGAAGAAAATACAATGAGGAGGAAAGACAAACTACATGGAGAATTGAAAAAACACACCAAAAAAAACTATTAATAATATTAAAATTCCCAAGTGTAATATTAGGAAGGCGTGGACTACAGAAATGTCCCCTTTAGTTGTGCCTAGTGTCACACGCTCTAGTAAATGTAATTACCCGCCGAGCCAGGGGTTGGCACTGTTTTCTGATCCTTTCTCTCTTCTTCTCCCTCTGCAGACTGGGTGATTGACAGCTGTCACAAACTCGAACAAGAGCCATAGCAAGGTTTGGGCAGCCACCCGTATATATTGTGTATCCTGGCTGCAAAATTGAAAAAACAAGTGATAGCACTGGTGTGCACAGCTCAGAGTCCAAAACAGATCTGCCCTCCAGCGGAGGGGAGTGACGTTTTATAGGGAGTGACGTCGTCCTTAAGGCCGGGACAGGAAGGGACATGCACAGTCGAGTCGAGGCACGGGAACCTTGCAGGATTTCCCGGGAAAGGTCTACAGGGAACTCAGAAAGAAAGTTAGTGCACCCCGCCACCCCCTGGTCGGGTGAGTCAGTACTATTCTCTAAGCCCTTTAGCTGCCTCCTACTCGCACGTGTGTGACACAGCCTTCCATCACTGATGTCATCTCCGGTGTCCATCCTCCTGGACCCCCCCCCTTCCTACCATCTTGCTTCTTAACCCAGAAAGACAGCCACCTACTTCACTTCTGTTTTGGACTTGTGATTGTAAAGACGTCTGTGCAACTAACTGTGTGTTTATTTACCCAAAAAACTGTCAAATTATATGGGGTTACCAAGATGGTACCCCCAACTCTTTACCTGTGTCCTTTGTGTCATTTCACATTAGTAAAAGTTCAGTACTTAACAATTAAGATTCAAAAAATGTTGGTGTATCCAGCATAGGGCATATGCTTCCCAATAACAGCAATTACACCTTTACTAAACCAAAAATCTCTTTACTTTATATCTCTCTATTACAAAAAAAAATCTTGGGAGGGAAACGAGACGTGATCTTCTCAGGAGACACTTTGACGTCACGCGAGACAAGGCAGTGAGACAGAAGGACAGCTGCTGCACAGGCTTTTAAATGATCGACGCACAGCACGACAAGCAGAACAAGCAGCTCAGCAGCAGCAGCTCATCCGACCGCAACCCCTTAGCGTCCGTTCAAAATCAACGCGAGCAGCTTTATACGTCCCGTGAGAAAGACATTTAACCACACTCGGGTCCGGAAATAAAGGACAAAGAGTAGATGATAAAGTAGAATGTCGTAAAAAGAATTCAGAAATGTTGGCCCGGTACACATGCATAGCAGGTCTTCTCAGATCTCGTCAGAAGACACTTTGAAGTCCCGCGAGACCACTTGCACATCACGCCCTACTTACAAACAATTTCTCGGAGAGGACACCTCAGTGGCTGATGGCCATATATATAGTGACAGTCCCTTCTCTCTGGCCACTGATATTCACAATAGCCCAATGACCAATTATAAGCCTCCCTCTTCAAATTATTTGGTTAAGTTAAATCCTGCTTCATCAATAAAGATGAGCTCATGAGGAGCAGGTCAGCCAACAACCTTAAAGATTCTCTATAGAGACACAGTAGAGTACACATTGCAAGAGGAGAAGACTCAAATACTTCATCCAATATGAAAACTCATACTTGTACATATTCCTGGTGCTGGTCTTGGACCCTCTCAGATTTATTTTCAAGGGACTTGGTAGGCTTGGTCTTTCAGAGGATGCTGTCAGTTGTCGAGATTCTGACGGCATTTATCCGTGTAGGTATGCGTTGGTCTTCAGTGATTCTCAGTTGAATCTCTCAGAAGTGGGATTGCATTGATGGGGATGACCATATTCACAAGCTCCCTCTCTTGATCCTCTGAAAACAGCATTTGCCTGCCTCCACCAGGTGGTCATCTCTCAGTCCTACAGAAACAGAAGTACGGATGGGATATTGTAACTGGGTTACTGTTATGGGATACTGTTACAGTAAAAGAGGCAGTGGTAGCTCAGTGGTCAAGGCACTGGGTCGAGTGTTCAAACCCCAGCACCACCAAGCTTCTATTGTTGAGCCCTTGAGCAAGGCCCTTAACCCTCTCTGCTCCAGGGGCACTGTATCATGTCTAGATACAGTTATTCCTAAGGGCCTGAACAAAAAATGTGTTTTTAGGCTTCTTATACAATTAAGTCAGGAACGATGCTAATTATAAATATAATGCTTGGATTAGTGGACCAGTGTGTGGCTAATTGTAGCCAATATCCCCTACCCTAAGCCTAACTTCCTAACGAGCTGGGATCAGCAGTGTGTCTGTCTGCAGAGAGAGTGTTGACCGCGTCAAGAGGTTTACTTACCTTGGCAGTGACATTCAAGTCTCTGGTGACTCTTCCTATGAAGTCAGTAGATGGATTGGGAGGGCATGGGGGGGTCATGAGGTCACTAGAAAGGAGTGTGTGGCCCTCCCGATATCTGCAAAAGGATGAAGGTCCAAGTCTTTAGAGTCCTGGTGCTTCCTGGTTGTGAGACATGGATGCTCTCCAGTGATGTAGACTGCACTCCTTTGGTACTGTGTCTCTTCAGAGAATACTGCTAGTTTGACTTTTTGTTGCTCATGTGAGGGAGTATCAGCTACGGCAATATGGCCATGTGGCGCAATTCTCCGAGGGTGATCCGGTTTACAGGACCATCATTGTTGAGGACCCGGCCAACTGGACCAGGCCAAGGGGATGCCCATCTAACACCTGGCTGCAGTAGATAGAGGGTCATTTCCTGAGGGTGGGACTGGACTGTGTGTCTGCCTGGGGGTTTGCCAACCAGGATCCCAAGCTGTTTCATCATGTGGTGGGTGCAGTAACACGCTGTACCAGTGCATGATCCCCAACCTGACCTGAAGGTATATGTGACAAATACAGTAAAGGCTGCTTCTGTAAAGCATCCATATTACAAAATAGGAGCAGACAGTAACTCCATATTTCTGTGACTGTATATGAGATAGTAATTTCTGACAGCACATACTGTAGTGAACAAAGCAAACAGCTACGGTACATGTATGTGTTGTAACAGCACAACATATGACACTTTGGAGTAGAGAACAGTATATAAAACACATACCTCATTTTCCACTGTGGAGGTTCATATTACAGAGGTGACAATGAAGCGGCTCAAGTTTGACTGCCATCTTCTCTCATTGACATCCCACGGAGTGACACGAATTTCATCTGACAATACTTGTCTCCATGGCCTTTCCCTTCCACATCTTCCTCTCCAGTGTCCTCATCCTCTTTCTTGAATCCATTGTTCCAAAACTAAGTGAACTGACTGACCCAGGGCCCTTTTATCTATCTATTGAAGGTTCTGGACAATTTTGACTTCTTAGTGTTTCCCCCTGGATACCGTAAGTGTGTGCTAATTGGGTTCAAGCTGTGCTGACGTGAGTGAATGATACGGACAGCTAGTGCTTTTGAAATGAACGCCTGTTATAGGCAATGATGTATGAAGGGATTTGTGTTCGACAAATCTGAATCATCTGTCAAAACAGGGGGAATAGCAGTTATAGGTTAGGGAAATTCGGGGTGTAATAAATAGTGTGTAAGTGATCAATAAGAACTGTAACATACTTTTTCAATTCTACTTCAACATTTACTTATTTGGCTGACGCATTTATCCAAGGTGACTTACACCATTTATGATACAATTGATTCCATTTCTTTTTGGTTTTCCAATTGGAGCACAAGCAGGTCAAGTGACTTACTCAGGATCACACAGGTGTCAGTAGTGGGATCTGAAGCCACCACCTCAGGGTTTGCAGTGCAAAGCCTTAACCACTACACCACGCTGCCCACAATACATTTTATTATTACTGATGTGTTGTTGATCATCTATTCCTGTTTTCTTTAAAGTTCACGTTCTTTTTAATTAAAATATGTAAACCTTTTTCCTTAACATACTGTACATGAAGGAATAGAAGAGAAGTCGGTGTGGCACAATATGGTGACAGTCAGAGCCAGTCGACACGTTCCAGACTTTTCACTGAACCTCTTGACTATTCCAGGCACTGGTCCTTTTTTTTTTAAATAAAATATTGTCTTATACGAGACGTCAAACCCGATTATACTTGCATAACTAATCAGTCTTCAAGGAAAATAATCCTGAAAATGAATGCTCTTTAATCTAAATTTGGTAAGCAAACATTCACCACCCATCATTCTAATTTCTTTACCCAAAACTTCTTTTAATACAACTTGTATTTCTGATATCTGGCATGTTCCATCCTTTGGCCACAGATTTTCACTTAATAGTGGGCATGGGGGCACAATCTATAGTTTTGGGGTCTTTCTGCATATATATTAGAATTCAATAACTCCTCTTCTTACTAACCTCTGCTTGCACACGCTTTTTGAAAGGACGTTCGTCCTTCTTCTTCTTCTTTTTTCCTGACGTTTTATTTACAGCAGCTTACAGAGAGCAACAACTGCTTGCTGTCCTGAGGGCTGATGTCACTGCGGAGACTCCGACGGGGTCAGTAGGTTGCTGCCATCTTTAAAACTGCACCTGTTTGTACATTCTTCAGTGTTTAAAAAATGAATGCCAGGTTTAAATTTTCTTGCTTGAGCATTACTTTAGGAAAAAATCAAATTTATTATTATTCACATATGGGCTTTATGTCTACAATTTGAATATGCCCTCTCCTTAATGATTAGGGCATCCACCACTTTTAGGATCTGCTTAAAATTAATAATTAGTCAGTTGACACGCATTAATAAGAGCTCCCAGTAATCTCTCTCTCTCAGTCTCCCACCATACAAATATGTACATACACTGAGGTGGACAGAGGGGATGCCTTTGTAGTGGAAGGACCAGGGAAGAAAGTGTGCACGGGGCATTATCTCCCTTGGATCGCTAGGCGGCAGCTCCCTCTGGGTTGCTACAGTACCTTGAATTCCCACAGGGCATGTTAAGCCCTGCTGTGTTCCAGGGGGTGCTGCTGGGACTGGGGACCTCACCTGGATCACACTAAGGGGCCACTGGAAGTACTCCCAGGTGCAGCATGAAAGAAGCCAACATCCTCAGCTCTGGGAGCCAGAGTCAGGAGAGAGAAGATGAAGTTTGCTGGGAGGAGGCAGAGGCTGAGAGAGAAGAAGAGAGAAGAGAGTGGCAGAGTGCTTTATTGTCCTACTGTACTTATTTGTACTTGTGCTTTGGTGGTGGGAAACGATTGGGAAGAGTTTCTCACCAAATAAACCTGTGTGTGTTGCTGTACTTGTGCCTTTATGTGTCTGCGTTGGGTGTTAGGGAGCTGGAGTGCCCCCTACCCACCGCAGCACATACTGTACATAGACACACATATACATACCGTATATATTCGCGTTTAAGTTCTCCCGCGGATAAGTCGGGCCTTGATTTTACCGTATAATTTCCAGTATTTTATAATGTCGGTCGTATGCAATCTTTTTGTTCAACCCACTGAATTAAAGCTGAAAGTCTGCACTTCAACTGCATCTGAGTTGTTTCATTTAAAATTCATTGTGGTAATGTACAGAACCAAAATTAGAAAAAAGTTGTCTCTGTCCAAATATTTATGGACCTAACTGTATATACAGTACACATACAGTGACATGTAGGGGACATGCTACAGCCCAAACAACTTCCAAAATGACCCCTGCATCTTTTTCAGACACTTTTCACAGCCTTCTTTTTCACAATAATGTTCTTTTATCTCTTTCTTAATCAAAGTACAACTTTTCTGCCAACAGTCCCCAGATAAATTTTGTTCAAGTCCACTCCCAAGTAACTCACTTGGCGGAGGTACTGTACATACAGGAGCTTCTTGTCAGACCAGACCCTAAGAGTACTTCCAGAGCAACAGTATCACCTTATGCTTTTTTTTTTGCCAACTTCTGTCCTCCTTAGTCAACCATCACCTGTTTTTTTTTTTTTTTTAAATCAAATTCTGTCTTCCTTGGCTGCACCCCACTTTATCAAATCCCGTGTTTTTCTGGTGAGTATCTCAGTTCAGCTAACTGTGCCAGCAGTGTTGCTGTACTCAGATTTATGTTATTATGGATGTCACATGCCAGGCTAGCATTTCTGTTTAACTGCCCACTTTTCTTATACAAGTAGTCCCCAGGTTACGGACATCTGACCTACGACATATGAACAGGGCCACAGCTGCGACACATGCGCCTCAGTGACTGCCGCTCCGATTTCGCTGCTTGCGCAGTGTAGTGTCCCTCGGGCGGCTCCCAGCGGCAAGCGGTTTCACTGCCCGCCCACCATACACGGCTGCCCGTTCATTCTCGGTGGGCGGCTGGTAATGCTGGTAAAGCGGTGACCCGGTTGTGGCTGAATGGAGGTCATTGAGGGTGAACGGGGCGGCGGGGGGGGGTAGCATTGTAGTGTGCCTCGGCTGGCTGCATGTTGAATGGGGGCAGTGGTGCAGTGTACGCTGCAGGCAGCATACTGTAATGGAGGTAACTGTGAGGTGGGCTGGTGATGAACCGCCCGTCGCTGCCCCCATTCATTCTCAATAGCAAGCCTGCTTGTACTGTTACGCACATAGCAGGAAGTTGTCTCTTGTCAGTACAGGGTGGTCCACATGTAATTATGCAGATCCAGATCGTCTGGATGACTTTGATTTATGCGGGACGATTCCAGTTCGGTGCAAACACGATTCTTCATGTTGTCAGTCCGCACACTTCTCGATAGTCCGGGATTTTTCGGGTGATTTTCTATGTAATAAACTGAATAAGTTACAGCATAATGAAAATTGCATAATTAGATCTAGACCACCCTATACATCAGACGTGTTGACGTCTGGTGCCTTCCTGCTGTGATAATGTGTACAGTGCTGTGCAGAAGAGCTCATCTTAACCTTTTGTCTTCACCCTTCAACAATGTCTCTGAAACACAAATCTGATGCTGGTGCTGGTGTTACAGTAAAGAAGAGAAAAACCATCACCATTGAAAATAAATTAAAACTAATAAAAAGGCCAGAAAGAGGTGAAATTCCATCATGCATTGGCAGAGCACTTGGTTACAGTCGGTCAACAATAGCATTTATTAAAATAATGTACCTGTTCTGACTTACATACAAATTCAACTTAAGAACAAACCTACAGTCCCTATCTCGTACCTAACCCGGGGACTGCCTGTACTTTGGACCTTTAAGTCTAACTCACATAAAACAAGCCGTATTTCTCTTACTGCTTGCTACACATTTTTCCCCACATTTTAAGCGTAGCTTCAGTTCCACAATATTACAACGCCCCTTCCAGTTGTTGCCTGGTTGTTGATCTACTCAGTTACAGGGGTCCATTGACTAGTGCCCAACCACCCCAAAATCCATCTGGTCCCTCTACTTTCAATATTATCTTATACACCTTTTTAAAATAAACGATTCATCAAGATTAGTATTTTAGCGACAATCCTGCCGACTATGCCAGTTGTATCCAGCAGGGGGTGTATGATCCCTGGGAATATATTTGTTACAGAGTGCAGCTTTACTAAACCAATAATCCAAACTCCTTTATTGGTTTTATCCAAATCCACTTACATCTGTCTCATTTGGCTGAGGCAAAGGTACATCTTGTCAAACCAGACCTAACAGTAGTTTCATCGCCATATACATTTTTTATGGCCAAATTCTGTCCTCATTAGCTAACCCTCATGTTTATCAAATCCCATGTTTCTCTGGTGGGTGTCTCAGTTCAGTTAATTGTGCCAGCAGTGTTCTTGTACTCAGATCTATGTTAAAATGGGTGTCACATGCCAGGCTAGCATTTCTTTTCAGCTACCCACTTTTCTTATCTTTTGGACCCTTAAGTCCAACTTGCATAAAATGCAGTCAACAAGCTCCTACTCCCTGCTATACATTATTCCTCTGACATTATAAACCTAGCTTCAATTCTGCCACTTTACAACTTCAGGGAAGCCAGCTCCCCTCCCAGTTGTTCCCAGGTTGCCAATTTTCACAGCCACGGGGTCCATGGGCTAGTGCCCAAAAACCCCAAAATCTGTCTGGTCCCTCTAATGCCAGTGTTATCTGAAGCATCTTTTTGTAAATAAGCAGTTCATCATAGTTAGTAATTTAGCTACAATCCTGTCGACTATGTCAATTGTATCCATCAGGGGACATGTGCTCCCTGGAAATATGTTTGTTAGTGACTCATATGCCTTGACTATCCTCACCAATCACAGTCACAGACTGAATGACAAAACTATCAGGTTTAGGCTATCAGGTGGCTTCCTTGCCATCAGGCAGTTCATTGCTTCCTCCTGACATACTCAAAATTTCTATCTGCATGATGGACATTTATTGATTGATTGGCTGTATTTTTGCTTTTTATATTTCTGCTGCCATATGCCTCTGAATTTCCTCTTGGAATTTATAATGGTTATCTAATCTAATCTAATGGTTTAGGGTTCAAATTCTATTACCTGTGTGAGGTTTGCTTGTTCTCCCGGTTGTCTGTGTGGCTTTTCTTCACACGTCCCCAAAGACATACTGGTTACATTAACAGGCTTTTCCTAAATGGCCCCTGCATGAGTAGAACCAGTGATGGCCTGCCTGCCCTTCATTTTTTTGGTTTCCTCTCCAGTGTCCAGTCCTGTTGGATCAATATTAATGCTACATTTTATTTATACAGCTCCTTTCACAGGCTCAAAGACCAATAAAGCTCTATTACTTTGTGCCTTTCTTGTCTATCATATCATCATTTCAACCTGTTTATTATATAGTGCCCTTCTTATCTATATTCCTATCATATACTGTAGTGCATTTCCACCTATCATATAGGACTTTTCTTATCTATCTACCTATATATCTATCTATATAAAGCATTTTAGAAATTTAGAACAACAGGGCATCTACAACATTGGATACAAATAATACCTGAATACAATACTAAATAAAGATAAATACAGAATATACAAGGCATTGAAATAGAATAAGTGACATCAAAGCAGGATAAAATACAAAATTACTACAAAAAACTATGAATAAATAACTGGGCAGCTGAACAGAGAGGTTAAACTGAAAGAGGGATCAGAAAGTCAGAAAGTTAAGTTCAGTATCTTCCTGTACAAATGAGTTTTACGTTTGGTTTGTTTTTTGTTTATAAAAGGACATCTTGGGACGAGACATTCTCGAAGATAATTTCAACTCCCGCGAGAGATAATTTCAGGGCCTGCAAGAAGAGACTTTTTGCCAAGTCCCGAACATTTACAGCCACGCTGAAGGTCCACGCACTTCTCATTCGTGTGAATGCTATCGTCAGACACAGTTCCTGCGCTCTCAGCTCCAAGCAGGGTCGGAAATAAAAGACAAAGAGTAGATGACAAAGTAGAATGTCGTAACGAGGTTCAAAAACATTGGCGCAACACACATGCAGAGCAGGTTAGAAATTATGAAAGTACTAAAATTGGAAAGTCTCAAAAAACTGATAGTAAAGACCGCATTAGCGCAAAAAAACGGAAATTATTATTCTGTGAAATAACAGAACAGCAAAAAGAAATTGAATATCTAGACATAGGTGATATGACAGAAGTATGTAGATATTGTTCAGCTTTAAACTTTAAGTTGGAGACTTGTAGATCGTCTAATTAGGGTTGCCATCAGGGAAAACTTGTGTTTCTTCCCAATGAAGAGGCGTTATCTGCCAGAATTAAAAGATTTGTTGTTTGGTGAAAGTGAAATCCACATACGCGAGTGGCAGAGACGTGAAGTGGCTGGCACGTAGCACAGGCTGGGGGGCTGGCGAGCAAAGTGAGCAGGGGGGTGAAGCCTCCTAGTTTCTTTCAAGACAAACACCATGTCTCACAAACCTAAACCGTATCTGAGGATGTTGTGGTCTGGTGCGTTTCATTACTTCTCACATGGAGCTGCCAGTCACAGTGAAGCTTATTACACATCCAGAAGTGCCATCTACTGGTTAGGCCATGTATTACCGCTAGTAGAAATAATGTTTAAAATGGGAAGTCATGCAAAATGTTCCCTTTTATTGGCTAACTAAAGACATTACAATATACAGGCTTTCAAGGCAACTCGGGCCCCTTCTTCAGGTGAGACGTAATACAGAGACTGGAATCAATTTTTTACATCTAAGATCCATCCATCCATTATCCAACCTGCTATATCCTAACTACAGGGTCACAGGGGTCTGCTGGAGCCAATCCCAGCCAACACAGGGCACAAGGCAGGTAACAAACCCCGTGCAGGGCGCCAGCCCACCACAGGGCGCACACACAAACACCAAGCACACACTAGGGACAATTTAGGATCGCCAATGCACTTAACCAGCATGTCTTTGGACTGTGGGAGGAAACCGGAGCACCCGGAGGAAACCCATGCAGACACGGGGAGAAGATGCAAACTCCACGCAGGGAGGACCCGGGAAGCGAACCCGGGTCTCCTAACTGCGAGGCAGCAATGCTACCACTGCGCCACCGTGCCACCCTACATCTAAGATGTTTAACTTCGTTTTCCCAATGCTGAATCTATCCTGGTGTCTTTATAAACACAGGGAACTCCTGAAGAAGGGGCCTGAGTTGCCTTGAAAGCCTGCATATTGTAATCTTTTTAGTTAACCAATAAAATGTGTCATTCTGCTTGACTTCTCATTAAATCCATAATGGCTAACACGGTACAACACCCTAGTACTTGAAAAACGGGGAAATGTAATAAAATATGCAGGAAGAGAAGAAAAAGGAGTAAAAAAGAAAATGGACAGAGGGGAGTGAACTACAGAGGACAAGAGAGACGGGAACAAACTGAAGTGGAGATGTGACGGAGCAGAACAAGGAGAGCAAAGCAGAGAAAAGGGAGGAGAAGAAGCAACACCATGGAGCAGACAACAGAGGAGAGGAGGACGTACAAGCACAGGTTCGCTGTCCTCACACTGCACCTCAGGTCTGAGTTTTTACCTCATACATGACACAGAGCTGATCATTATAGGGACAAGTGAACAGCAACAAAGTACATGGAATGAGAACCCTTCTGATTGGATTGAGGACACTTTTGTATGCGCTACTAAACAAATGAAACTTTCTTCGTCCCCAGGGGGAAATTTGACTTTTCAAAAAAGCTCAATAAATACAATACAAAAGTTGGGACACTTTCTAAAAATGTAACAGGAACTAAAATCTGTAATTTGGTAATTCACTTGAACCTTTATCTAACAGGCAAAAGGGACAAAGAAAAGATTTTCAGTGTTTTCGCCAACAAACTTAATTTTATTTGTTAAATACAAACAAATTTAGAAACTGATTCCTGCAATGCACTCCAAAAAAGGTTGGACATAGATGAAGAAAGACTCTGTAAGGTTCCTCACTTAGCAGGTTAGCTGGTAACAGGTGTGGGTATCAAAATGGGGTATAAAAAGGAGCCGCCACCAAAGGCTCAGTCTTTGCAAGCAAAGATGGGTTGTGGCTCCCCACGTTGTGCTGAACTTCATGAAGAGAATTATCTGTCCATTTAAAAACTATGTTTCGGTAACCATCTACAGTTAATAACATTGTGAAAAGATTCAGGGAGTCAGGAGAAATATCTGTGTGTCAAGGCCAAGGGCAGAAACCTCTGCTGAATGTGTGTGACCTTTGAGCCCTTATGCGGTATTGCATTAGAAACATGACGGACATAGCCACATGGGCTCCGGAGGACTTTGGGAAATCCATCCATCCATCCATTATCCAACCTACTATATCCTAACTACAGGGTCACGGGGGTCTGCCAGAGCCAATCCCAGCCAACACATGGCACAAGGCAGGAAACAAACCCCGCCAGGGTGCCAGCCCACCGCAGGGCAAACACACATAAAGCACATATTAGGGACAATTTATCTAACAAGCATGTCCTTGGACTGTGGGAGGAAACCAGAGCACCCAGAGGAAACCCACGCAGACACGGGGAGAACATGCAAACTCCAAGCAGGGAGGACCTGGGAAGCGAACCCGGGTCTCCTAACTGCGAGGCAGCAATCATTGGGAAATCATTGTTGGTTAATGCATCTGCCACTGCATCAAGAAATGCTCCCTGAAACTGTATTACGCAAAGATTTTGTGCAGAAATGTCTGCGAGTTCTCTGGGCCCAAATTCTTCTGAGATGGTCCGAAAGACAATGGAAATGTGTTCTGTGACGAGTCCACGTTTCAGCTTGTTTTTGGGAAAAACGGATATCAGATACTACGTGCCAAAGATGGAAAAAGACCATCCACACCAGACTGTTATCAACAAAAGGTGCAAAAACTAGCATCAGTGCCCATGGCCTGGGGGGAATTTGTATACTATATATGTGAAGGCCCCATTGACGCAGAGGCTTACATTGGAATTTTTAGAGAGACATAAGCTCCAGTCAAGGCGACATCTTCTCCCAAGAACTCCATGTATATTTTAACAGGACAAGGCCAGGTCTCATTCTGCATACATTATAAAAGTGTGGCTTCGTAGACACAGAGTACATGTGCATGAGTGGTCTGCCTGCACTCCATATCCATCTCCTACTGAAAATGTCTGGCACATAATAAAGAGAAGAATCAGACAATAGTAACCACAGGCTGTCGAGCAGCTCAAGTCTTGTATACCACAAGAAAGGGTGAAAATTCTACTCGAAAAATTGCACCACTCTCCTAAGGAAGAAGAGCCCTTTCTTCTAGAGTTCCTTGTTGTTCTCAAACCACTTCAAACTGTTATTGATATGGATACCTTAGTACTTGTAGGAGTGGACCACCTCTACATCCACTCCTTGAATAGTGACCGAACACAGAGGCTCTTCTGTGCACAAAAAAATCAATAAGCAGCCCCTTGGATTTGCTGATGTTAATCTGCAGACAATTCTCCAAAGTCCTTCACTTGACTTCTCTCCTCTGTCTCATCACTCTTATTAATGCAGAAAAGCTTTTGAGATGTCCGAACTCACAAGTAGCTGCCAGAAGATGGTGTTCAGAAAAGGACCGGTACACACATACCAGGAAAGGCAGAATATTATGGAAACGCTGAACAACAATGAACTTGTTAGAAGACATCCATTTGACACAGATGAAGTAAATCTTCATAACAAATCTTTTACAACTGCTCCATCTACTAAGAAAACTTTTTTGTGTAATGGAAAGTGCTGGGAACGTTAAGGGTAAAATGAAGCTTTGCAACAGCGATGACTACAAAGTTGATTGGCACAGGCCTTAAGAACTTGAAGGCCGGCTCCTTCGCCATCTGCCAATAGAACGCCATTGTCATGCGTTTCATGACAGAAATAATGAGCTTCACGCACATATTCTTCCAAAAGACTCTTGCAGATTGACTTTCTATTTTACAATTGTAGTCACCTCTGTTGTTTGCTCTGAGAGTGTTGATGGAGAAGTATAGAGGTGGCCAGAAGGAGTTGCACTGCATCTTTGTGGACCTGGAGAAAGCATATGACAGGGTGCCTCGAGAGGAGCTGTGGTATTGTATGAGGAAGTCGGGAGTGGCAGAGAACTATGTAAGAGTTGTACAGGATATGTACGAGGAAAGTGTGACTGTGGTGAGGTCTGCGGTAGGAGTGAAGGATGCATTTAGGTGGAGGTGGGATTACATCAGGGATCGGCTCCGAGCCCTTTCTTATTTGCAATGGTGATGGACAGGTTGGCAGATGAGATTAGACAGGAGTCTCTGTGGACTATGATGTTTGCTGATGACATTGTGATCTGTAGCGATGGTAGTGAGCAGGTTGAGGAGACCCTGGAGAGGTGGAGATATGAGAGGAGAGGAGAGGAATGAAGGTCAGTAGGAACAAGACAGAATACATGTGTGTGAATGAGAAGGAGGTCAGTGGAATGGTGAGGATGCAGGGAGCAGAGTTGGTGAAGGTGGAGGAGTTTCTGTACTTTGGATGAACAGTACAGAGTAATGGGGATTGTGGAAGAGAGGTGAAGAAGAGAGTGCAGGCAGGGTGGAATGGGTGGAGAAGAGTGACAGGAGTGATTTTTGACAGACAGATATCAGCAAGAGTGAAAGGGAAGGTCTACAGGACGGTAGTGAGACAAGCTATGTTATATGAGTTGGAGACGGTGGCACTGAGCAGAAAGCAGGAGACAGAGCTGGAGGTGGCAGAGTTAAAGATGCTAAGATTTGCATTGGGTGTGATGAGGATGGATAGGATTAGAAATGAGGACATTAGAAGGTCAGCTCAGGTTGGACGGTTGGGAGACAAAGTCAGAGAGGTGAGATTGCGTTGGTTTGGAAATGTGCAGAGGAGAGATGCGGAGTACATTGGGAGAAGGGTGCTAAGGATAGAGCTGCCAGGCAAGAGGAAAAGAGGAAGGCCTAAGCGAAGGTTTATGGATGTGGTGAGAGAGGACATACAGGTGATGGGTGTAACAGAACAAGATGCAGAGGACAGAAAGATATGGAAGAAGATGATCCGCTGTGGCAACCCCTAAGAGGAGCAGCCGAAAGAAGAAGAGGTCACCTCTGTTGTCAAATAGCCTTAGTTACTCAGTTAACTAATGGACAGATATTGTTAGTTTCTGTTTAATAAGTTTCTACCTGAGCATTTTAACAAAGCTGTATTTATATGTATACCAGTTCTGTATTTAATATCTATATATATAATTCACTAAGGCAAGACAACCATGGAAAGCACGCCGGAAGGGGCGTGGATTCACAGAGCCGCCGACAAGTAAGACACCTATGGCGCACGCAGGAAGGAGCTACGCCCACCAACGCCTGGCACCTCCGAGCCACGTTGACTGTTCATAGAGGCATGTTTCTCGCAGAGGTGAATCGCCATATGCAGCGTGTAAAACGGTTTGCGAGGGGTATCTCATGGGATCCTTAAAACAATCCTTTACAACTGAGGTTAAAACACAATGAAGGGAGCAGTCATTAAAAACCGAGTTTTCGGTTACGACGCTGTGTGTTGGTTCGTTTCGTGCATTGTCACAATGTTGCTTTTCTTGCTGATTTATTACATTACCGATTTTTCAAATGTTAATTTTCTCCCTGTGCTTAAAAATCATTAAAAAACCGGCCTGATTATGCGGCGTATGGTACGCCGCGGGTTGGCTAGTAATCTATATTGTATTTTAAATAGAATTGTTCACAGCACTCTGCTGTATTGTATTGCATTGAGGTCTTTGTCATGGAGCTAACGTGATAATGAGTGCTTTGTGACATAGTGGGCATTACTCATTTGAAGAACAAATGGGACATCTCGCTATTCAAAAGATATAGATGCATTAAAGATCCATCTATTGGTGAAAACTGATGTACTTCCTAACAGAGTTATGCAAGTAAAACTTATTAAAGGTCATTGGTTTGTTATTGTCTCCATCCATGTCATGCTGAACTGACCTGTGCACATGACAGGCTCCATTGAAGCTTATTGTAATAAAGGATGTCTATCTTGGAGATAACTGTAATGCTGATCTCATCTGCTCTTTATTTAAGATTTATATTACAGTAGTTACTTACTGTAAGTTAAATTCCCTAACAATGCCTATGGTCAGCAACGAGGTCCCACTTTTGCAGGAACTGTGGTAACAGCTCACGACTGCAGATTCAGAGTCTCATTTATTCTGTGCATCAAAGGTGTCTATCAAGTTGTGAGCCGCATAAGAGCAACTGACCTTAATGGCTGCAGTAGTTCTTGTTTTCCCATTTTTATTGTGTTGCTTTTCTGTTGTTTCAGCAAAGTTTGAAATTTCCATGCATTACTGTGCATACAATACATACTAGAGGTTTTATATTAGATGTGGTAGGTACACCACAGCACAGATTTCAATGTGTGTATGACAAAGCAAAGGAAGATTTATGTGCGTAAACCAAGTTTCTCAGTATGCCATGTTCAGCATTCCCCATCTGTTGTTGGTCTTCTGGTCTGTGGGAGACATACAAGAATCTCATTGCCAAGTGGACAATAAACTGGAACATGAAGCCAGGCCAAACACAACAAACTCATCATTAAAGTGCACTTTAGTTTTATTTATTAAATTATCATGTTACTTTTCAATAGAACAATACAAGTCATAATAATGTGTAAATATGTTATATAATACACAAAATAAGGTGTCCAGTGCAAATTTAACAAAGTTTTTTTCTCCATTTATTCAAATACATAATCACTGTCCTATCAGTTGTAAATGGGACTCGCCACAAACAGCCCACCAACCAAGTTAAGTGAAGCCCAACAGAAGCGTCTCACCTGCGGTGTTCACTCGGCCCTTTGAGCTTTTGTAATTTTAATTTGATGCCATAATACAAGCAGTCCCCTTTAATTTATACTGCATTTGTGGTATCCTGCAACAGTGTACCGAGCACTTTGAGATGGTGCTTGAAATGAGCCAAAAAGTACTTGACAACTGTTAGTATAAAAATAGCCATCAATGAGGCCTAAAGTGACAAGATATGACATGTGTGTAACAGAGCAGGTCAACATGTTTATAACAGGAATTTCTGTTCAAAAGCTTTAAAAAGTGCCCCCTGCTGGGCACATTACACAAATCATTCTGCAGCTACTTGTGGCAAAAAAAGAAAAGGCCAATCATTCACACAAGGTCAGATTTGAGCTGTCACCCTACCAAAGGGTCCATTGAAAATGTAAAACATGATTGCTTTTGATTATTTCTATTATATGCAAAAACTGTGAAATCTAATACTAATAATTTGTGCAATTGCTCTACTAATAAATGTATAAAGCATTAAAATAATACCAAGATATTATGATTAATTATTTAAAGCATGTCTTGAATGATATATAAATTAATATAAAGCATAAAAAGTCCTATTAAATTTTTCAAATGAGATAAACATTCACTTGATAACACATTTCCTTTCATGCAAAGAACAGATTTTCAATTAAAAAAAATGCAAAACTAAAAGATGCTGCATCCACTGGCCCACACACTGTGGCGCTGTCTACTGGGAGCTCTTCTTCCAAGTCTTCCATTTGCTTCATTCCTGAACTTCAAATTAAAGCAGAAGAGCTACATACTCAGTACCTGCTAACAGGTAGGATTAGTGCGATCGATCAATAGATACTTTATTTCCCCTTGGGATTAATAAAGTATCTATCTATCTTCTTTTTTAATGAAGCACTAATCCTACATTTTAGCAGGGATGCAATATTGAAATTATTCTAACCATTCTGATCCTATGTTGTGATTTCAGCCTCATATTGAAGGCAAACAATGCAGTCCAGCAAGGTCAAAAACTATGGGTGAAAAGCAAACAACAGCTTTTAATATTAAGTTCTCATCTAAAGTCCTTTACAGTCTGATTTCTACTTATTGATAATTGCTGACTGATAAAGGAGTTAAACATACATAGATGAATGATTTTGTAAAAGCTTGATAATAATAATAAAAAAAAAAAAAAAAGAATGAAAGTATTCATTTAGGGTTTTTTCTGAAATTCTGTCATTAGGATCTGGACAGGGACAGGCCATTCAACCCAGCAAAGCTCACCAATCCTACCCACTTAATTCTTCCAAAATAACATCAAGTAGAACACCACACTTCTTGGTCACTTTTTCCAAGGGTCTATGGTTCTCTGTGTGAAGAAAAACTTCCTGATATTTGTGTGAAATTTACCCTTAACAAGTTTCCAACTGTGTCCAAGTGTTCCTGATGAACTCATTTTACATTCAGAGTCTTGATCGCATGGACTAATTCCCTTCATAATTTTAAACACTTCAATCATGTCTCCTCTCAATCTCCTATAAAGGCTCAACTCTTTCAATTTTTCATCATAATTCATCCCCTGTAGCCCTGGAATCAGCCTAGTTGCTCCTCTCTGGACTTTCTCTAGTGCTGCTATGTCTTTTTTTTTTTTTTTGCAGCCAAGACCAAAACTGCACACATGACTCCAGATGAGGCCTCACCAGTGTGTTATAAAGACTGAGCAGAACCTCCTTTGACTTGTATTCCATAATCATGTTACATAACCTAAGATTCAGATAGCCTTCTTAAGGGCTTCTGTTTAAAGTCTGGATGTCAATGGTGGCAAGTCGACAATGACTCATTGTGCATGTTCCATTTTACTATTGATTTAATCTTGGTGGCAGGATTTTATCTTTATGTGCTGGACGACGCAACATGCATGCATCTCTACCTTGAGAACAATTTAAACCTTACATCAGTGTTTTTCAACATTTTCGCTGGAGTGGAACCCTGCGAGAATGGTTACCTTGCTCACGGAACCATGGAACCGTGTGCAATTATCCCACCAGTATGTCCTATACCATTAGGACTTTTTCGGCAGAACCCTTGGCTAGCACTCACAGAAGCCCGGTTGAAAAACACTGCCTTACTTTCAAATTAAAATCATGAAAAAAAAGACTCAGAGTTGCCATGTTAATGACAATAATGGTCGTCGTTTCTAAAATGTTTCAACTGTATTATTATTTAATTGAAAAATACTTAAATATACTAAGTACTAAATTTTATATACATATATAACATTATATTATACATAACATTTAAAACATTTTATGTTTGATAAAATTATGATTACTGCAGTTTTTAGAGAATTATGGGTTTAATATCTAGAATTTGGTCGTACTGGCAATTGTAACACCATGATGACCCATAAACTCCCGGGTTCTTTCTTCTTTACTCAGATTTAAGGCACTGTTTTGTCTTCCAGAGACAACAGGCTATGCACCTTAAAAGCAAGCGAGGGAAATTTCAATAGAGAATGTCCACTTTTAAGCAATATTTTTCAACCTATTTTCTCTTTGTTAATTTCTTGTGTTTTTATCATTTAACAGTAAAGCTCATATCCATAGGAATGTATCACTGAAAATGTTTATGGACAAAATGAAATGTCAGTGACACTCTGAAAGAAATCGACACTTTGCCTACCTGTATTGTGTACATCCTTGAAAAATAAAGTCATACCCACTTAAGGTAACTTTCAAATACATCTGGTCTACACAGTATGCTACAAGGTTGTGGTTCATTTACTGTTCTTTTCAGCAACACATTTCATTCTTTTCAGAATTCCCCTCAGGAAGCTGCTATGCATCTGGATGAGACAAATGGCATAAAATAAGGTTGTACCAAAGAAAGAACAGCCCCCCACATCACCATGCACCAAAGTGCCAATATCTGAAAGCTACTTACAGTAACATGGTTTTAAACTTGTTAATCACAAATCTTGGTATTGTCGGTACTTATCTTTTTGCAAAATGTGAAAAGAAACATTTTAAAAACAATTCAATGCGTCTCTAAAAAGTGAATCAATTGCATTTTTCTGATTCCAACAATTCTATGATTTAAAAACTGTGTATCTGGCATGACATCAATTTTCTTAAAAGAAGATACTTCAGAGTATGAAATGCAGATGAAAGATGCAGAGGATAAGTGAACAAAAAAATCAGTCAGCAGGCATAAAACATTCAGACATGATTTGCTGACATCTTAGCAGGAGCAAACTGATAAAACACTTCTGTTTTCAGGAGTAGCAAACAGTTTGTTGGAAAAAGTGCAGAATGCATGGTTAAAAGTAAGGATTGCTATTAACACATGTGCAAAAAGTTAAAGAAAAGAAAAACACAAGATTGCATGGGAAATAGTTGAACTAAGAAAGCAAAATACCCCAGAACAAATACATCCCATGCATTTTTCAGTGTGGCATTGAGGACGACACAAGTACAGTATGTAAGCCATGCCATTTAACTCTACTCCAAAACTGATTTAAAATGTTGGGGAGAATCTGATGCAGCTTCTATGAGCAGAATGGCATTAGGACAGCAGCAGAGGCAAAGGCAAAAATGCCCCTCCAATAGAAAGCAACCACACAAGATGAGGTAGATTAAAAAGTTTGTGAAGGCAAAAGGCCAACAGAAACGAGACAAAGTGACGTCAAGAGCCTATCAATGAGGCAAGAGTGGGATAAGGAAATATAGAATAGAAGTAAGGCAAGCAGCTCCAAGGACAGTCAACAGGAATGCTCATCTGCAGACCTGTTTGAATCAAATCTCATCATTACACCGTTACATATACAAGTGTGGGTCTACAACTCCATCCGGATTAAGGCCGCTGTTAAGGTTGCCATTGATTCATCTTTGCATTCATTTCCTGCATTGCAGACTTTGCTTGTGTCAACAGGTTCTGCTGTTTCTGCATGTTTTCCAGTTTTTCTTCAATCTCTATTTGGAGATACAAAAGAAATGAAGTACAATTGTAAGATACAGTAAAGTACATTTAAAACAACCAACGTTGACCAAAGTGCCATACACTAAAATAAATAAGGTAAGTAGAGCTGCATTCTAAGAAAGAATAAAGTTGTAGCGGGTGCCACACATGCCATTTTCCCATTGTCAGTTTGCAGCTCCTTAGGGTGCACTTTAAGAAATGGTTCACTGATAATACACCTTTAAGAGAGGAAGACACAACATAGACAGGATGATTGGTGCTGAAGACTTTTTAACCGGAAAAGAAGGAGGGGAGAGCGAGAGAGTCATCGTGTGACGGAGCAAGGAGAAGCACCGAGTTAGCACCAGGAATACACCTGCCGGAAGAAGTTTTTTTTTTTTCCCACTCGGCGATACAAGGGAAATGCGTCTCTGAAGAACGTTTTTAGTTTCTCCAGGACAATCAACTCTGTGGGACCGGTAGGACAGAACTTTGTTGTTATCGGCTCAGCTGCCGGCCTACTCCGGAAGGCTTCTACATTACATCTTGCTCGGGAACTGTAAGGACAATAAACCAATTTGGGGAAATATATATATATTTTCTCTTCTTTAGTGTTGTAATGCTTATTGTCTTATGCTGATCTGGGGCATGTGGTGAGGGGTCAAATATAAGGACGAGCGTTGGTCACGTTACCCTGAAAGATTTTTAATAACGAACTGCTTTACCCTAGTGGTTTTCTGATCAACTAAACCCCGGGTTGCTGCACATTCTCCCCGAGCGGTGGTGCAAAGTTAAGCACAAAAAATAAATGGAAAACAGTAAAAATATTAAAGGAACCAATTCTAATTAAAAGCCAAAGAAAAAAGATGCGATTCCAACCTGGATTTAAAAATGACCACAGTTCTAGCAGACCTGACATAAGCAGGTAGTTTGTTGCAAAAGCCCACTCTCCTTTCATTTTTAGGTGAGCCCTCAGCACTACTAAGTGTGTCTGATCAGACAACCTAAGATGGTGAGATGAAATATAAAGGAGTAAAATGCTGGAGAGATAGGAAGATGTTAACCCTTTGATGCACTTAAAAACACACAATTAGTACTTTAAAATCAACCCCATAACAAAACAGAAGCCAATGAAGAGAGGCTAAAACAGAAATTATACAAAATGGCCACCCTTACGTGTGCCTGTCAAAAGTCTAACTGCAGCATTTTGGACCAGTTGTAGCTGAGAAAGGTATGGCTGAGTAACTCCAGTGTATAATGGTTACAGTAGTCCAAACGCAAAGAAATAAAAGCATGAGTAACCTTTTTAAGATCAGCAACATACATAAGGGACTTAATCTTACCTAACACTCGTAGTTGGAAAAAACAGGTTTTAACTAAGGAATTTTCATATTTATCAGACCTGAGGTTACTATCAGATATCACACCTAGGTTCCTAGAACAGGGTTTAATGTATGGTGCTAGTGGACCAAGATTACAATCATAGGTACTACGGGATGTCAGTGAGCCGAAATATCAGTTTTCTTTAAATTAGAATCAAGAAAATGTAATGACATCCAAGACTTGATGTCTTCAATAAGGATTTAAGGGATTTACCAGACTTCAGAGGTAAAAAGAATTGTGTGTCATCAGCATAGCAGTGGATTTGTAATTTATATGTAATGTAAACTTCTACTTTATGTACAGATGTTCAAACAGAATGTAAAGTATTATTTTAACATCAAATGGGTAATTAATAAAAAGACTTCACTCTACCGGCTTCATTTTCTGATGCGATCTGTGGAAGAAGACCAGAGGCCATTACTACTGCGAAGGCAAACTTGTAATCTGAGGAAAGAAGAAACAAGAAAATGGTATTCAACAAAGAGGAGTACAATGCCAAAGTTAATGCCAAATTTTTCCAAAGATTTTACAAATTGGGGCTGCAACAATATAGCAAAAAAGGCGTAAAAGCAGGAATAAAACCTTTGAACTAATCCTCATACAACTAACATTTCACACACCTAACTTTCTAAACAGAACAGGAACGGCCAGGAAAAAAGGATCTAAATCTCAAAATACATGACAAATAAAACAAGAGATACAGCATGTTTCCAGGATGTCCCACAAGGCAGTGTGAAATGCATCGGGCAAAACCTGAGAAACATTCTCTTCACAAGAAATCTCTCAAGGTATTTGATAGAACTGAAACAGAAATGCTTTCTTATTTGACTTGTATTTAGTAATGTGGGCCATTGTGACTGTAGTCATGTTTTATTTGCCTTATGCATTTAGCACATTGGAGTTGTGGCTAATAATAAAACCATCATCACTTACCATTCTCATTGGCACTGTGATTAGTAATCTTCATGGAAACAGTTGTTAGCTCAGCCGTGATTTTGGAAAAGATCTTCTCTACACATCCAGTTTTTTGGCACAGCTGCCAGAATTCTGCTTCTTTTCCTGAACAAAAATGAAAAGGTAAGTGAAGAATAAAACAATGGTGGCATGAAGAATAGATAACTGGCAGTTGACATATTATGAATAAGTTCTGACAATTGTGACAACAGATAACTCTTTAACTATTAAGCCTACTTCCACTATTTTGTGTGCATCCAGGCTACAACATATTGTATACCAAGAGATGCTGCAAGGTATTAGCAGTCCTTTTTGGGAAGCTCAGTTTTTGACAATGCTGACTTTCTCTGCCTACTTGTTGGGGGGCTAAGGTGGAAATTTACAACAAAGACTCTTAAATCTACCATTCCATCAATAAATCAACATGTAAACTGTATTTGTTTCTATGTTGCATTAAATTTGCAAAAAGGATTTTAGGCCAATATGGATGAATCATACACATCTGAGAGTTTGTCTTGATTTGAATTGGATTCAATATTAAACCTGTATGGTTAAAATAAATGTTTTTTCCCCAGATCTTTTCAGGTAAATTCAAATGAACCAAGCTCACAAAATGTGGAGATGTATCCACAAAAGCAGTTTAGATTTGCTTCAAAGTGATCCTGGTTTACCTATAATGGGGAAAGAAAAACTTCAAAATTTACTTTAACAGATTATTTAGATTTTCATTGATACTACATTTATATTACATTTTTTCCCCAAATAAAACAGGTAGGCATACAACTCATTTGCCTTATTACCAGTATTGGACTATCATGGCTTAAAAATGCAACACTGGATACTGGCAAACTATCTTAGTTTGGCCAGTATTTTACTAAACAAAAGATTATCGTTGCATTATTGAGATGGCCGAAGCCTACATTAACTCTTTGAGGGCTTAATATTTTTTTTCTGAAAAGAGTGCAAAGGGAGGGTTTCACACATAATTCAATGTAAAACATTTGCTGCTGTGTGTGCCTGTCTGGGGAGGTTGGCTCAATGGACAGCAGGGATGCACAGTGGGCCGGCTGCCGGGCTATCTTTACGTGAAAGGTGGGCGGTGGTGGCAGTCGCAGTGAGATGCAGTCTGTCATTGTAAGCAGACATCCTCCCAGGTGAACGTTGCTGAAGGTGCATCAGGTACATGAATGTGTTCAGCACCACGATGAGCTGGGGACCGATCAGCTAATGCTGGTACCCCTTTTCAGTATCCATCTCCAGATCACTTACATCAAAATCAGGGTCTGATTCAGTGATAATCTCAAAACCTCCTCCACCAAGTATTTTGCTTCGGTTGATGCCAGTTTAGAGGCTGTTTGCTCTTTGCTACTCTTCTCACGTGCAGGGAATCGATGTCAAAGCAATAAAGCGAACTTTCCTTCTAATAAACAGGGTCCAACAAAAACGTAATGGCGAGTTTTGTCAAAGAGTTACAGCTGATTACCATCCTCTACCCCTGAATTGTGACAAAAGTCGACATCAGCCCTAAAAGAGTTAAGCAGCAACAAACTCCACTAAGCGATTTGGATGAAGCCAAATGCCATAAATCTTTGGAGTATACCCAGTACAATTTAGAAAACAGGAAAGCAAGTTTATTTTGCTAGTAAAATAAATGAGGAGAAGACTGCTGACTATTTAATGAAACTTGCCAAGGCACCGTATTCTGTGAACACCAAAAGTGATACATATGGAGATGGTCTATGAAAAACACAGATCTGAGAAAGAACAGATAAAGCTACCAGGTAGTCACTTCTTACTCTTTGTTGGAATGAGTGCAATAAGGCTGTATTAATAAAGCCTGACATGATCCATCAAAAATTACTACTATGCCACAGATGCCTTTCCTTCTACAGACATTACTTAGAAATCCACATCCCGTTTTCCCCAGAATACTTACTTCGTATTTTTTGGACCTATTTTTCCCATACTGATATTTCGCCTTGTCTTTCTAACACTAGGCTTAACTCAGAAGACAGATAATTTATTTTTTCATGCAGTAACTGAGAATAACAATGTTTGCTTTGGCCAACTGTTTGTATGCAAAGCAGATATAACAGGTGTTAACACCAAAGCAATCCATGTCAACAGGCTCCTTAATGACAAATGGTAAGTGCAACAGCAAAACGTTTCAAAAGATGTTCAATGGTGCATTTCTGTTTCTATTGGCATAATCAGAGATAAATGCTTTCTTTTCAGCAATTGATCACATCTACCACAAAGACCCCACTTCATGCTTGACTGCAATTAGATTGTTTTCCTCCCTACCTGTTACAGGTTGGACAGGTCTCATAACACATAGGAACTATATAAGAAAGGGCAGAGCAGTTTTTTTTTTTTTTTTTTTAAGGAGTTTGAGTTTTGCGAGTAGTAACATCTACATCTCTGTGAAGACCAGTGCTTTTTTTTCCCACTGTGGTGTGCTGGGCTAGTAACATCATTTCAAGAGAGGCCCACCAAATCAACATGCTGAATAAGAAGTCAGGTGTAGTTATGGGATACACTCTGGACCCTCTGGAGGTCGTAGCGAAGTAGAGAGTTAAAACAAAACTCAGCACAATTATAAACAATGCTGCACATCCATCTCTGTAACACAACCACACTGAGAGGTTTCAGCCAATGAATCATTCAGCAGAAGTGTTTCAAGAAACACAACTGGGGCTACCAATGACAGTCTGCCATTATAGCGCCTCACTGAGACTGTCAGCTTTTCTTTCTTTTTAAATTTTCTTCCTTTTTTGTCATTCCGGTATGTGTTCAGAGTAGTGTGTGTGTGTGTGTGTGTGTGTGTGTATTTATTTTTGTATCTATGTATGCATGTACTTCTTTAAATATAGAGCTTATTTAAAAAGCCACATTTCACCCTGGGACAAAAAAAAAATACTCATGTATCTGTACAGCAGCAATCCAAGTATGGCCCCTTATATCATGAATGAGAAAAGCTGCTAATGCTACCTGCTAATGGAGCTAAAAATCGTTCTTCCCATTTCTTAAAAAAAAAATAAATAAATAATTCTTCTATCAATATTAGTTGAACACTTAGTCACAGAATTAAAAATAAGCCATTCAGACATCTTACATTTCTAGCTTGATCTAGGCATTGCACTTTTAATTTTGTTCACGTCTGACCTTCGAGCATTTAGAATAATAATTTGGTTTATTTTAAAACAACCAATTTATTCAATTGTTTAGGCTGGTATTTTTCAGATAAATATATACTTTCCATTTGCTATTGTACTTACTAGTTTTTGAAGATAAATTCACGTGTTTAATTTGCCCACAGTAATTTTTTTTTTTTTTTTTTTATCTGCGTGATGTTGGATTATAAAATTTACTTTTAAAAGAAGAATCTGCAATTTAAAGAATATTTTAGGAGAACAATTAACAAACTGTATGCAAAATGGCTAATCTTCATTAATGCTTCCCATCAAAATGCAAAGAACCAGAACTGTATGAGGTAAATACAGTGAGTAGCAAACATTACACCATACCATCTTCTAAGCCCACTTGTCTCTCTGATGGCCATTAATATTATAGTGTTTTCATATACTTGATATGAGAGTTTATTTATCCACATGAGGACAAAGTTCAAATATGGTTATTTTCACTCATTTTTAAAATATTCACAGGATTTAAGAAAACCTACAAAAGGATCCATAAAACACCACAAGTTTGCATTGTGTTGTAGGCAATACAGTTCCTTTATTCAAATCCCTTTAACTATCTGACATTTGCAATTTGCAGAATTCACACTCATTAGCCCAAACAAAGCACAAAACCCAGGCACCTGTTACCCACTCCACTTAACACAAACTGGATTGGTTTCACTTTTCTAACTTTACAGCGTGAACATTAATTTTGCACAAGCGTAAACTGTGGTATGTTTAAACTTTTCATACTGATATTGTTAATTTTATATATGAAGACATAATACCAGTGATCAGTTTTTAACAGAAAACTGTACAATATGAAATAAATGACATATATTTCACAAAAAATTCTTTAAATACACTAGAAGTGTGCCACAGAGTAAAAGAATAAATTACCTGATTAGATCAGTCACAGTGAGTTTACTTTATACCACCCAGCAATATCCATCCAGATTATTAATTGTGTGTAATGAAAGGGGCTTAGGACCATAAACACAACATCTTGCCATGATATGTAACAACATTAAAACTTTCTTTAGATTCAAAACTGGTATTTATTGATTTCTGAAGTTTAGTTTCTTGTGTGGGACAAAGTGGATTTGCCCATTCTGCTAGGATTCAGTGGCACGCCAGGTCTGTTAAGATAGCAGATTTAACAGGGATGCAGACATTTAGCTAAACCAAACCCTCACTTGAATTCTAAAGTAAGGGACTGAGCTCTTCATACCAAAGCCAGCCTGTACTTAATCTTACAGCAAAGGTGCAAATCACAGTTGAAATGACATATTGGCAGAGACTTCTTCAGACTAGAGGGCGCACGAGTAACAGACACTAAAGGACAAAGAGCTACTGTATAATCCAATGAATGATAATTCGTATGGACAAAATACCACATCAATAAGAAGGCACCCATGTTGTAACTGTAAATTATTTTAATTCAATCACAAAAGGTTATTCATCTCTTTCAAAACTAGCTGCCCTCATCCCTTGGTACACTTCTATCTCTGCACACACACAAAAATTTCATGGGAACACTCCTGTGCAAACTCTCCAAAATAACCTCTCTCTTAATCTGCTCTCTGAAACAAAAAAAATATGATGAGCCACTCCTTCTCTTGGAAGTTGAAAGCTGACAGTCTCTTCTCTTTCTGCACTAGAAAGCCGAGATCCTGTCTGCCTGTGCAAGCAGTTTGAGAAGACTGAGAAGCAGACATTATTTCAAGAAGAGAACTTCCATATCTAAGCTCTTGTGCCTGAAAGAGTAACGCTAATGTTACAGATGACACAGCAAAAGCCTAACTCAGAAAAGCACAAGACACCTGAACAAAGGACAACGTTGCAAAGAGAATGAGTGCAATTGAAGGCAAGGAGAATTCTCCAGTTGAACCTGGAACAAACTCCACACAACATCGGACATCATCTTTAAAGACTTGGTAATGTACTGTAAAACTGTTTATCTGAGCCAAGATAAACTAGAACTCTAAAGAGCCAATAAACGGCCAGCCTTTTCTGGACTACATGTTTGTCTGCGTCCTGTCTTATATATATGCAGTTATCATATTTCTATAATCCTTTTTATCAAAAAAATTGTATTATTCTGTTTCTTAAAAATGACTGGTCTTCACTTACCTTGATGCAAGTCTAATGGCTGGTGACCGCCTCCTACAAAAGAGTTAATAAACAAGAGATGATAAATAAAGTAGGAGCCTTACCAAATTAATTTATTATTTACCATGCTTTACCATTCCCATACTTGTATTCTTGTTTATAGAGAAAAAAAATTAATGATAAGACGAAAAAAAAGAAAGGATTTCACTTGTTTACCTGTTGAGCGTTGGGTCATCAACAGCACTGGGTCCAAGATACTTTCAGAGCGGTTACTTTCAGACTGGTCTTCATTTTCGTCCATCTCCAAAAAAAAAAAAAAAAAAAAAAAAAAAGAAAAAGAAAAAAGCATCGATTATTCAGAAAACACTTAAGAATTCACATAAATAATTTTCTTTTACAGAACTGTCGTGGAGGGCAGGGCAATAGCTGAGAGTGTGAACAACAAGCAAGCTAATAAAAAGGTTGCTATAATGAAGAAGCATGGTGGGTACAGACTATGTAGACTGCACCTTTAAACATCATAACTGCTTTATGAAGAGTAGGAAAGAGTTATTCACAGTATGGGCCATGACTGATCAGAGAAATCAATATAGAGTGTGGGGTACAGATCATCAATGCATAACATTTTTCTGTAGAGGGAATACTGTAGTATATAGCCAGAACTTTTATGAATAGTTTAAAATAGCCTAGAAAAGCAGATAATTTTTATATCCACCACATGCAAGAGATTTTGAAATTAGAATATGAAGTGGGCATCACTGATCTATTATAAATATTTGAAACTATTCCTACCAAGTATGAATATAATTAAACAATGTCCCCCCCCTCCCCCACCGATTCCCCTACTCTGTGTCCTGTGAGAACCTGTCGCATTTACAAGACGGAAACATTTTATATCCTGCACTTTCACTCCAACACCTTAACATCCTTTATAATCAGTTGCCACTAGCATTAGAACAAACAGCTACTATAAGTTCAACCCAAATCAGAACCAGTTAGGATGGTATGGAAAATATAAATAAAATAAATTATTCCTGAACTGCAGGGATGGATGTATATTAACAAATGAAGCTGATCAGACAAAACATTAAATATCTTAGGTTCATATGGTCTGCAATGAAATGACTTCACTGCTTCTTTTTTTTTGCATTTTCTATACTGTCCCAACTTTTTCTGATATGGGATTGTATTTTGTTCTGTATGAAATGTCCAATAAGCATTTGGAAAAAATGCACTGATGTTTACTGACCAGCACTAGGAGAAATGAGAAAAAGGGAAGTAAAAGGGGATTGACACTCTTACTACTAACAATACAGCAGAGCATGCTGGGTGCTCAGAATGTTGACTCCCAAAATGAAAAATCCCCACATCTGAGGTTCCAAGGAAAAATACTGAGGTTAAATTTCAGCCAGTCCAAATACATTTCATAAATAGGACTGAAGGCTGTGATTCTTAACACACAAAGAAATCCAAGGTCCAAGCCAGTGCTGGTAACATCACTGAATCAATTTTGCATGATGCTGAAGGTGTAGTCAACATTATTACATGTCTCAAAATGCCTGCATAATTGGTCAGTATTCGGCCAGTTGGATTTGATTTCGGTAGCAATCAACTGGTGAAAAGAGGCCAGGAACGATGTTGAACATTACCCTGCTGCTTTAGACAGCTTGCACTGAAAAGTTCAAAAAGGTGTAGGTTCTAAGAGATGTTACATCCATCCCTTTCTCCAGTCTTGGGGGTATTCTACAAAGCAAGCTTAGGAAATTGAAAGTTAGCTGAAAAGGTCCCACCTGAGTAACTGAGTCTTTATTCCATGGCCATTTGTACTGGGAATGGGGAGAAAATCTGTAAAGAAGAATGGAAAGATTCCCCAGGGGACAAACAATGGATGACTGTGTGTGTCTGTGGACATATCTGGTGGGAAGTGAGGAGGACAGGGTGGCGGCCCGCAGAACCCAGGCCATTACAAAGAGAGGATTGCTGTCAGGGGAGCGACATAAATTACAGCCTCTGTAACAATATCAAGTGAAGATCAAGTTCAGAGGTATGTGCCACTAGAGTATTTGAGTCGCCGGAATGGTATTTTAATTATTTTTCAGACTCCTGCCTCTTCAGTGCTGAAAATGCGGCTGTTAATTCGTTCTATATCCCACGTGGGCATGATGGCGACTACGAGCAGTCCAGTTAATCTAGTCTTACTAATCTTGGGACCCTACTCGACAAGGGCAGTCACGTGGATCATCCTAGGGTAGGCTTGGAAAATCAACATGGTGACTACTGGAACGATAAGCCTCCAGAGTCTGAACAATTCCCAGCTAAACCTCAAAGAAAAAAAAAGATAGGCAAGTCTCTCTCAGATTACAAATAAGGGCGATTGGACGGTGCAAGACAAATGTTCTGATCCCAGCAACAAATTTATATCGCCGAGACAGATCAGTCCTGTCCGCTATCGTCTGGAGCCATTCTTCCCGCCGGTAGTAGTGACGGTGCCTCAACCGATTGGTGGAGCCACTTTTGATTCTGCAAACTGTCCTGAGCAACCTAGAGAAGGCAATCAGGGCGGTCAAAAAGCTGGCAGAAGAACCAATAATGGCCATATAACAGTACCTTATGCAGATGGACGTAAAAGTAATAAATAAAATGGATTCAGCTATACAGTTGTGTGAATGCTGTATTGTAAATCATAAGGGAGTGCAGTGTGAATTGATCCCTGATCCAAGTGAAGGGAATCAAGTGACGCTCACTCCAACAGTTAATGTCTGGGATTGGAGAAAAATGTACCCTACCTGTGCTGCAAGTCGTGGAGGTGGTTATCCAGACTGCAGAGGTCAGGCTGGGAAAAAGAAAAGGGACACCATCCGAAGGGACTCCGGACAATGTGATTTGATGTCGAGTAGGATGTGCTTCCACAAAACACAAAAAAGAAAAGTTTAGAGTTAGAGTCACACAGACGGTCAGGGGCCCATCTTTAATTAATAGAGGGTCCCAGACCATCCGAGGGCCGTATAAAAGGAAGGGGTGGTCAGTCAGTTGGGAATGACAACTGACGAACCACAGTCAACCAATCAGAGTTGTCAGCCTGTACCAAGTGGGTGTGTATCCCTACCTAGACTGCATACGTCGGGGGACACTCTGATCAAGAAGGCTCATGTGGGGGTGACTAGCAAAAAAAGGTGGGGCCTAATCGATTCCCCACCTGCTTCATTGATCGCCATGGAAGGTGTTTCTTTTGTTCAAAGAGGAGACACCAGTGGAGACGTTTCTCTAATATGTCACAGCCGCCTTTGGAGCACCAATGGACATTATATGCTCCCATTTGTTCTTTTTTTTTTCTTACAGAGGCAGTGCTAGAAATGTTGATTCTGGAGACAAGCCTCTGCACTGTGTTGACCCCCTCGCAGTACTGGTCACTGCAACCAATAGGTCTCTTCTGAGGGGGGAGATATGTACATACCACATGGGCTGGACAGGCATTCTGGCCAGAAGAGAAGATGGTACCTTACCCGGACAGGAGGCTCCAAACAGGTAGATAAGCATTCCGGCAGGGGATCAGACCCAGAAGTTTAGATATCACTGGGGACTTTTTATTCCCCCAGCATTCTAGATGGCAGCAGCCCTAGATATCAGAGGCTTCCTCCATGACAGCTTCTCCTAATTTATAATGATTATCTATGCCATTCTTAAGAGGAAGCCATAGTAGATTACTGATTAACCTGACATCCATTAGGATGATGAATGTCCGAAGACAATTACAGGTCAATAAGAGATACATTCGCATTAAGGGAGAAAAAAATTTTTTTACCTTCTTGAAGATACTAAGCTAAATTAAGTCTGCTATTTAAACACGATCAGATTTCAACTCATTCACACTTGACTCAATTTAGAGATTACAACCAATTAGCATGGATGACTTAAGGTGAGGAGAGTAAATTTCTAGCAGTTCATTTTATTAACATATATGGATTTAAATAAAAATAAAATGTCTAAAATTTTTGGAAAGTCACTGATGTAATGCCCAGGAAACCATGCATGTTATCATCATATACCTATGTAATATAAAATTTTAACCAAGGTAAAAAAAAATCCTGAACAAAAGTCCACACAGCAGGAGTCTCCAACTCTGATCCTAGAATGCTGCTGTGGCTGCAGGTTTTTATTCTAATCCTTATCTTTATTAGTGACCAGTTTTTACTGCTAATTAACTTCTTTTCCCTACTTGTTTTTTTTTTTTTTTAAGATTCATTTCTCTGAATTGTTTCATTTAAAAAAAGCACCCAAACAGAAATGAGATGTGAAGTGAGCCAACAGATGACCAGCTAAGTCGGGGCCTAAAACTTCAACCAATTTCACTCCAAATAGCTACTGTACTTAATTAGAAGTCAATTCTTGAAGTGAATTAAACCTGCTATTTAATTCCTGGGCTTGTTGGTGCTCTCATTCTGCCACAAAACTGTTGATTTTCTTTTTTCTAAGAATACCATCATAATGTTTTGTGGACCAGAGCAGCTCAAAGTTACTGAGACTTTCACCTTTCAGAAATTGTATGATGGGCACAGGTTAGCTGGTGATGTGTTTGTTCGTTTTGTGTATCATTTTTGTTTGGCTGCAAACAATTGAGGGATCCGAGTATTAAATAGCAGGTCAATTAAAATTAAGGCAAAAAGTTAATTTTGCAGTAAAAATAGGTCACTAATTAAAGGATTAGAATGAAAGCCTACAGTCACAGTAGCACTCCAGGACCAGAACTGGAGACTCCTGCCATAGGATCATGTACTTGTCATTGGGAACAATATAAGAAGTCAATCATTTTGACCAAGCTTTAGTCAGAAAAGAAATTGGGTCCCTTTTATCTGTTCTCAGATTTCATTTTTCATCCTCATATGGACTGGAATCAAATATCTATAGTCACTACAGTTGTTCAGAAATGAAATTGTCCACTTCTGGTGTATAGCCAAAGACAAAATATCACAATGGTACAACCCCAAATCCAATGAAGTTGGGACGTTTTGTAAAACGAGTTCAAAATGAGTGAAGATTTGCAAGTTTATCAGTTTGAACATTCAATATCTTGTCTTTGTACAGTAGTGTATTCAATTAAATATAGGCTGAAAAGGATTTGCAAATCACTGTATTCTGCTTTATTTACGTTTTACACAACGTCCCAACTTCATTGGAATTGGGGTTGTAAATAAACGAAAGGAAACAAAAAAGAATATTAAAATACTTACAACAGAACTCACATGAGTGTCATCACTATCTTCTCCAGAATAATCTTTACCATTTTCTAAAAAAAAAATGACACAACACATTTTTTTTTTTTACATTATTACAGTATATGATTAGATGCCAGACATACATAACATGACGCATGCATTAAAGTAAAATAGTACAAAAATGTCTGTGTGCAAGTTAATCACAAAAGTAATTAACTAATTTGAAAGTCAGCCTGCCATTAATAAGAGGCCATTGGCAGAAGCCCGAGCATGCTAAGCTAAATTATGGCAAATTCTGAATGAGTGCAGTTCTGTAAAAAAAAAATTTTTTTTTTTTTTTTTTAAAAAAGAGCAATATCAGTATTTTGTTCCACATCTTTCAAATACTGATATTAATTGTTCATTACTAATCAAGTATTTCTTCTTAAATGGCATTCCATGCTTATGCATATGTTATTAAGTTATTATGTTGACACACTTGAAATAAAGTGTTACTGAAATTTGTCAGTTATTAATGTTCTATATGCATGGTTTAGCAATTTCTAAAAAAAAGCCAAGACTTCAAAAATATCAATGCACGCTAATTCAGTCAGTCAGTCAGTGTCCAACCCGCTATATCCTAACACAGGGTCACGGGGCTCTGCTGGAGCCAATCCCAGCCAGCACAGGGCGCAAGGCAAGAACAAACCCCAGGCAGGGCGCCACATACACACACCCACCCATACACCAAGCACATACTCGGGACAATTTAGGATCGCCAATACACCTAACCTGCATGACTGTGGGAGGAAACCGAAGCACCCAGAGGAAACCTACGCAGACACGGGGAGAACATGCAAACTCCATGCAGGGAGGACCTGGGAAGCGAACATGGGTCTCCGTACTGCGAGGCAGCAGCGCTACCACTGTGCCACCATGTCGCCTGCACACTAATTCAGTTAAGAGAAAATTGATATTGAATTGAATCAGGACATTAGTCCCAATACCCAGCCCTATTAAATTCTCTAGTACTGTCCTATGTATGGTTGGTGCATGTGGTCTTGCGAGATTTAGTTCATACTTAGCAAATCAAATTCACCATATATTTGGATAAATAAATGCAATGAAAATATTCCAATATTAAGTTCTAAAGTTATATATAGTGCCACTCAGGGCTTATTATTTAGGCAGTTGCCATTTTAAATTTATATTCAGCCCCAGAAATGATAGGTAGAAAGCATAACATGAGCTTTTATACATATTGCAGATGATATTCTGCTATATTTTTTCTTAAGAACAAATACTATTCAGACTCTTGTGTTTTTAATTAATTGTATCAAGTAGGTATGATCAAGTTTGGATGAACAATAACTATTTGTCTTTTAATGTAAAAAAGTGGAAATGTTATTAATTTATGGGAATCACAAGAGACACCAACAACGTCCTGTCACTTTTAAACTCACTAGGCCTAAACATTGGTTTTGCAGAATCAGCATGCAATTAGTGGTTATTTAGTGGTTATTGTTGACACTAGTATATCTTTTACCAAAGTAAATTCCAACAGTACCTAAAAAAAGCCTTTCTCCAGATAAAAATAAAAGAAAATTATTATGTCTTCTAAGTATGGGGAATAAAGAGGAGTTAATTCATACATTAACATCTACTAGACTGAACTACTGTCACTCATTATTCCCAGGCATCAGTTCACTCAAAATGCTACAGAAAGAACCATTAGTAGATCTAGGAAGTACAACCAACAGCCACCTGTTCATAAATCTTTACACCGGCTTCCTGTTATGTTTAGAGTGGATTTAGCATTCATTGTCCAAATGCCATTTTGTCCAATACAAAGACTGCACTTGATATGTATGGAAAAAACAACTATAATGTATATATTGAAATATTTTTATTATGTTAAATATTGTGGCGTACGGCCGGGGTCCATGAAAGGCCGGGAAGCCCCTTTGTTATATGCTCAGGAGGAGTAGCCATGGACGGTGCAATACCTCCCCCTGGATGCTAGATAGCCACCCCCTGGGTTGAAGCAGTGCCTCGGTTTCCTGCAGGGCTCCATGGGAATTGGAGTTAGATGCAACCCTGTTGGGTACCACAGGCACCGCCAGGGGGTGCTGTAACTGGGACTCCTGAGCCCATATGGGCAGCGTATTCAACACACCTGGAAATGCAGCTGGAACTCGGCAGTCAACCACCTGGCGCACTTCTGGGTGGACTATAAAAGGACCCAGCAACCACCACTCAGGGAGCCAAAGTCGGGTGGAGGAGGACGAGGTTCCCTGGGAGGAGTGGTGGAGGAAGAAAAAGAGTGCTTTGTGTTACTTTGTGTGCTTGGGACTGTGTACTGCCTGTGGGACATGGGGAAGACGTGCACCCACAGGGGAAGAAAAAATAAACAGTTCATTTGTTTTACGTGTGCCTCCGTGTCAAGTCTGTGTCAAGTCGGACGCATATATAGCACCTTATCATAATATGATTATAGATTTGTCTCTTCTACTTATCTGTGCTTATACTGTATACTGTATAAGGAAAAGTTCAGTTTAAGCAAAGTTTTTTTTGTAAAGGTAAAAGGTCAAAGGACAGGATATAAGAGAAGAAACTGCAGGAGACTGCATCATATGAGATCAGAAAGGGAAGGATCCATAGAAGGATCAAGACCAACAGCCAGGTACCTGAGAGGGGTTCTTTTTGTTTGTTTGTGGAATGTTTAATTATTGTTCATGTTATATTGAATAAAGGAAGAGTGCATCCAATTTGAAATTTGTGCAAAGACGCAATGACACCAAAGTAGCATCTGCATAAGATTTAATTTTAAGAATAACACACTGCTTTATGCGCAGCCCAGCCGCCATTTTGGAGCCGGTCCCATGCCTGAAAAATAGGAAGGGTTGGCAGTCAGGAAAGGCATCTGGCCATAAAAAATCATGCTAAAACCTATAAAACATCAACTGCACATAAGAGATGAAGAGAAAGAAGTCAATCACTTTCTAACCAGCTTAGTCCTGAACAGAGTTGCTGGGGTTTCTGGAGCGTATCACAATCAGCTTGCATAGGGCAAGAGGCAGGAAAAACCTTGGACAAGGTGCCAGTCCATCGCAGGAAAAACACATATATGTGGGTACACACACACACACACTAGGACCAATTTAGTAACACTAATCCACCTAACCTTCATGTATTTAGACTGTGGGAGGAAAGAGGAACACCTGCACGAAACTCACACAGACATGGGGAGAACATTCAAACTCCACACTGGGAGAACCCAGGATGTGAACCCTGGTCTCCCTAATGTTAGGCAGCAGTGCTACCACTATGCTACCCACATTGGTTTACATGCAATAAAGAATAATCTATTTTTCTACATATCAATGACTATCTTAAATATAAAATTAATTCAGAAGGAATTGTTCCAATACACAATAATAATGTTTGGGTTTTATTCTAAGCCCATCAGCAAATTATATGTACATCAATTACATGTTAACAGACAATTAAAGTCAAATCATCAAAGCAAAAACAGAGCTGATGCAATTCCCTCAGTGAATCATGGTTAGAGACTAAAATTGCAACCTAACTGACTAATCAGTAATAGGCCTTGCTGCCTGCCACTGGTTTCCACTCTTATAAGTTGTAATGTACATGTATCTTACCATACTGATGGTTTCCACTCAAGGACTGTTCATTGCCTATTTTTGGAACATTACTTAAAACAAACAGACAAAATATTCTTGTAAATAACATTTAAAGATAAAAAAGTGACTAAAATACACTGCATTTACAATATCTCACTAACAGTAGCTAGAAAAGTGAAGTTATGCTTTAGTCACATAGAAGACATTCACTGATCATGGCACAGCAGAGTAGCAATGTGCTGCTTATTGATTGGACTTGCAAATGAGAATTTCACTGTACTCTGCTACACAGTCTCTGACCAAAGTAATAAAACATATTTTAATTAACGCATATAAAGAACAAAATGATATTTACCAGTGCATTGGACTTGATGTTGTACGATTCTTGTGGAGGGGAAAAAAGAGAAAATTAGATTGAATTTTAAACTTCACAATAATATTCTGAATATTTTTAGGTACTACTAAACTGCAAGCAGTTTCAACTGAGCCCATTCACACTAACAAAAAAAATGTATCCTTACAAAAAGCCCAGTTGTTTATTCAATAAGCATATAGCATTGCAGTCATTTACTACAGTATTTCCTAAACTCTTTACTAATGAGACAGTCTTTCAGGATCCCAAAAGACTGATTTGTGCAAGTGGAATGACAACATGATCCCCATGGCAATTTTATATATGACCTGACTGCATGCATGTTTGTTTTGTAAATCAATCTTTAATAATTATATAATGCCCATTATTTTATACAGTGCCCTTCTCTTACCAAGGAACTGAATTCATCAGGTAAGCTGCATAATACACACGTGTATGCACATAATCATCAGGCATTAACAGCATTCACTTATCCATTCAAACACATTAGCCAGCTAGTCATTTATGTAATTTACAAAAATGCTGCTTATTTAGTTGCTTAAATTAGCTTGTAATTGTAAATTATTGATGTTGTTTGCTACAGTCAATCCTAGTAAGTTCATCCATTTTCCAGCCCGCTGAATCCAAACACAGGGTCACATGGGGGTCTGCTGGAGCCAATCCCAGCCAACAAGTTCATGTTAATAGTAAATTCACACAAACACTTAATTTGAATAGAATGTAAGTTTCCACATAGGTTAGCTTAAAGGAGATAAAACAGAATCTTCCATTATCTGTTAATGGAATATTCTTAATGCTCTGCAAAAAGCATGGTGCGATGACACAGTGATCTCAGGTACTTAGAAACACGAACTGGTAGATTAGATTGCATGCAGGCAGAAAGGCTCCGAGATATAGAGTTTTCAGATGCATGTCATAGTGTATGGGATTATATATACAAGATTAAAGAAATGTTCCAAAGGTACTTAAGCGTTAAACAGGAGCATAATAAGCATGAAATACTTCCTTTTTTGCATACATTATCAGTTTTTTTCCTTAATTTTTTGTATGAACCGTTTGCTTTAAATTTCATTAAAACTGTTAATATGTAGTCTCGCTAAAGCCAGATGTCTGGAGAGAACCATGTGTGAATTTTGCTTAAAAATTGGGTGGGAACAATTAGTCAGCTCACTGAGTGTGACATTTCTAAACCAATGCAATGCCTCATTAAGGCTACGCTCAAAGCAGAGGCAGCGATTTTGAACTGCAAAGGTCAGATGTGTTCCTGTTAACCTGGTCAGAGAGACGGCGAGCTTCTGTTTACGATTAACCTTCTACAGTTGAAAAGTTACCTCAAAAAACCTAATTAGATATATAAATGGGTGCCGGGTGTAAGAGAGCACATTGCAAGTTTTAAAAATAAACAAAACCCGATGCACAGAGAAAACCTTTCTGCAGCATCACGTTATACACTGGCATTCAACGGCGTCAATGGACAAATGGTAAAAGTGAACAATATGTTGTTGCAGGTGCTGTGTGTTCTCTCTGTTGTTCAGTGTTACTACGATAAAGTAGGAGTCAATGTAGGCCTGAAAGAGTTGGCAGCTATATAAACATTGTCACACTGCATCACAAGGACTGCCATTACCTTATTAAGGCAGGTAATTCACAAACCCTCTTAAACATTCAAGAAATGTACCAACTGAGGCGACTGTACAGCTGCTTTCTGCTAAGACAAAGTTAAAGTTTATTGATCAACATAACCAGTTGTTTTACTTTCTATGGTGGATTTGTGCTTTAAAAGTGTGTCATGGTTCTCACCTGACTTCTTCATGAAAGCAGTTTCCATGCATTTTTCAATAAGTCTGTTTTTCTCCCTTTGAGTTTCACACACTAGGCAACTGTCATTGACCACACATTTTCTGTTTCTACTATCCGTATCATTTTGTAAGTACTCTTAGAAAAGACCTTCCTGTTTACAACCATTCATTGCTGTGTATCCATGTCTGTCTATTATAAAAAAAATCCTGTGGAATGAATGACTAGTAGACGATACGTGATCTTCACGTCAAGATCATGAAAACATGAAGACAAACAAAAGAACCATGAGACGAAAGAGAATGGGCAAAAAAAAAAAAAAAAACAGTAGTGTAAAGGAAAGCAGCACACAAAGATACAGGTGTCCCAGTGCACATCATTCAATGCACAAAACGTAGATTCACACAATAATGGAACATACACTATGAGAATCGGTGGACCCGCAACAGTTAAAGCAATGACAAGTTTAATTTCAAAGAAAACACAATTCGGTCAGGTGTATATTTATGATGACGGAGAAGCGATCACAACGTGAGCAGGCGAGACACAAAGTAGGAAAAAGGACAGCGGCTGTAAAGGCTTTAAAAAGATTGAAGGGCAGCGCGACAGCAGCCACCCAACAAACCCAAACCCCCCCACCCCCTCCCCACCGCACACGAGCAGCATTATACGTCCTGCAAGAAAGAATTTAACCACGCCCGGGGCCGTAAATAAAGGGACAAGTATTGTTTTTAGAACATCACGCGAGACCAGGCAGTGAGCCATCATTTAAAACAAGTCCACAGACAGCTAACCCTAGCAGTTGTTGGACTGCATCTGTCAGACAAGCATCATGTGCTCCCAGCTCTTAAAACAACGACAAGAGACAAGCAAAACGTGCAGCTCGCCAGCAGCAGGACGACAGCAGATGATGCGATGGCATATCCTTAGCGTACGTTCAGCCGCTCCTCCCCTTCACAACGTGAGCAGTGTTATACGTCTAGGCAAGGAAGAGATGTAACCATGCACGGGGCCAAAAATAAAGGACAAGTATTGTTTTTACAAATATTTTTAAGATTAAAGTGAAAATAATGCATATGTAACAATTCCCAAGAAAATAACAATCTCTTTAAATTGTATATTGCCTGCCTAAGGTAAAGTCATCCCTGATGGAGGATCGCAGGAATCGTGGGAAAGAGGGGTCCTTTCACCGGATTAGCGCTATTTCAGATGTGGAATGACCAAATGGGAGAGGCAGCTTGATGAATTAGGTCTCCAGGACTTAAAACAAATCCAAATCATATTATGTGATATCATCTAATGAGAAATTCTACTCCATACTTCTAGAATTTTTATTTTTATACTGTATTGAGGATTTATTCTGTTCTATGTATTGTACTGTATTGTATTGACCATCTTCTTTTTGACAATCACTGCACTGCCAACCTACCTGGAAAGGGGTTACTTTTTGAACTGCCTTTCCCAAGGTTTCTTCGATTTTTTCCCTACAAGGGTTTTTTTTTTGGGAGTTTTTTCTGGTCTTCTTATAGGGTCAAGGCTGGGGGCTGTCAGGAGGCAGGGTCTGTTAAAGCCCATTGTGGCACTTCTTGTGTGATTTTGAGCTATACAAAAATAAATTGTATTGTATTGTATATCCGGTAAACCAAACACGGGGGTGGGCGAGTAAGGCGAGCAGGGGGTGGAGCCCCCTAGTATTATAAAAAAAATAATTATATGTTCTGTCTATGTAGCTGACAACCATCATGCTCAGTGGTTCCTATGGCCATAAAGAACACAGTCAAGGACAGTCTACAGCAATATTCCCTCTATGACTGGAACAGTGTTATGAACAATTTTTAGTTTTATTATGCTGTACTACTTACTATTATGCATTACAATTATCTAGGTATACACTCACTGGCCACTTTATTAGGTACACTAGCAGAAATTGCAAACCGCCACTTTGGTAAAACGAGTGCGATCAGGGTTTCACCATGGTAATACTAGCTTACAGGGAAATGTATCGCTCACCTCTCTCGATCGCTAAGGCGACCAACCGTGACCCAGCCGCAAAGAAAAGAAGGCAACCAACTACCCACCGCCAGCAACCTTGCTTGCAATGCACAGAACCGGCGTGCAGATGGCAAGACTAAAAGATCAGTTTGTGCTACTCCAAACCAGTTCCCACACCTAAACCAGAGAGCTTCAATTGCAATGACCTGTACACTTTGTGACCGACATACAGCCAATTTGACATACGGCAAAATGGCAGGTCCCAAATGGAACTGTAAACTAGCACATAACTGCACTAAATTGTGCTTCCTTTACTCTATCACTTTGTCCAGTTAGTGCTTCTTTAAGTCACTTTTGTAGCATGGGTAGAAATATACACTCACCTTGGGCTTGTTAACTAATATCAGACAACTATTTGATAAGTGGGACTTACCTGTCACATTCTAGCCCCAACAGTTACAGCTCCTTATATTTAATTTACTACAGTCTATGCACTTCATATGTCCAACTCTCTGGTTTCCAAGTACTAAGCGCAAATAACTGATCAACCTAAAACCAAAACTGTGACCTAAAAGAAGGAAATGGTCATGGATAGTATACCAGATCATAACAGGACACAAACACACTTACCCCATACTCAAATTCACACAGGCCCAAAATGGAATTGCCAATTGACCTACTGCCAGTAAATCAACAAGCTAATTAAGAATGTAGGCTTACTTACAGGGCACATCCTTCACCTGCTGAAGGGAGTAGGGCAGAAGAGAATGAATACAAAGCTGAATGTCATTATGAACAATGCCGCACATCCTCCATCAGACACATTACCATTACGTACTTTTGGCCAATGAATTATTCAGTAGAAATGCCAAGAAACGCTACTGGAGCAACTTTATACTTATCGCAACATGCATTCTGATACTCACCATCACAACTTTCTTATCATTAACCAATTTAGAAGCTTTTTCTCCTCTTTTATAATTTGTGTTTGTGCTTGAGTGGGTGATGTTGTTGTAGTAGTAATGTCTTTTGAGCTTCTGCAAAAAAAAAAAAAAACTGCTTTTCCTCCTGGAGCAATTAAAGGACTGTCTAACTCACCATTTCTACACTTTAAAAGATCCAGCAGTGTCCCCGAGGATGGGGTCTTCCCTTTGTGAAGATAGGCACCAGCGGGTCTGTTGGGGTTTTAGGGGGTTGGGGTTAGGTAGGGAAGGATGTTGGTTGGCTTAGAGGTGGCATCATCAATGTATGTGAAACAACTATGAACTTTAGTGAAATAAGCATGCGTATAAAAATGTGTGTGGGCTGGGGATTCCTTGGTGACATAAGCACGTACATAAAGGCTGTGCAGTTCCCATTGGTGAGTCAGGTGCACATGTATAGGGGAGGGGTGTCCCCCTTGGTGGGATGATCGTCAATAGATATGGGGATAAATAGTGCAGCAATGTCAGTCATTTAGGCAACCCACCATGACTCGCTAACAGCACACTACTGCAAACAACACTGGTAAACCACCCAGCCAAAGGTAGAGAAACTTTGATCTATCTACCTGCCATGCATGTTTCATGAACTAGCTATAGGAACACCCAGACAGACATGGGCAGAACTTGCAAACTCCACAAAGGCAACGACAAATTTAAATAAATATAAAATAATGAGAAATTTCACTAGACTCTCTGACATCTCCCAGTCCTTGACTTTTCTTATTTCAGCTGAGTGTCCACAAAACAGCTGACATGATTCCTGGTTGACAAACACATGACAGACTACATTTCATTGAATATTTTACTCCAGTTCAGATGAAAAAGAACAAACTCCATTCCAAACAGAAAAACACTGTAGAAAGAAGTGCCCAGCCACTTGGTTGAAAACAAAAATTTAAACATTAACAGCAAACTATAAGATAAAGTAAAAACCTATACAGAGAGAACTTAAGTACACTGACCGAATTAAAAAAATGTGGCGTTAGCTCACAGTCCACATTATAAGCAAATGGAACAGCAAAGAATCCTAATGAGCACAAGTGAATGTTTGTGTACTTATGATTATACACAAAAACTAAACAAGAAATCAACATTAATTCTTAGCCCCAATAATTAAATGCACCAAATACAGCTATATTATTATAAATAGACAAACAAATAAATTAATATATACAGTACATTCATATTTACTATATTTCTATAGTGGTTATTACATACATACACACACACACACACACACACACACACACTCACTGAACTGCAGAGCATTAATCCGAGTTGAATCTTCTGAAAAATAATTTACCACAGCATGTCATGTAACTTGTTATCTTTGCTATGACATGAATAAGGAGCATCACAACCTTAGGTTGAAGCTGTTAAATTCCTGGACAGAATTCTGACAACATGACTAAGACTCAATTACTGTATACATACCTTTGGCATATCATAATCTATACTGTCATCAGTAGCCTCGCTGTCACATGAGGACAGATGAAATTCACTGTCTATAAGAAAAAAATAGAAGACATGTCAGAATTCATACTTGTTTATTTGGAGCAGTTCATCACCAAGTTATCAAAGCACATTATAAAGCTATGAATCTAAACAAAGAAGAATAATAAAAGCAAATCATTGGAGCAGATGTTGAAAACCTCCATGTTTTTGTTCACTGCCCTTTGAGAAGACATCTCTCTATGTCCCACAGTCTCCCATTTTTGGGATATCAATGGATTTCTTCTTATCCTTTCTTATCCTTTTGTAATTATATTTATTTATATTTTGCCACCGCAGGGATTGCACCTAATTTCGTTGTATTTGTTACAATGACAATAAAGATATTCTGATTCTGATCTCTCATTCTTTTGTAAAAAATTGAATTGCAAGCCTACCTCTGTAAAATTCTCTAATTGTTCATTAGAGAATTGTTCTAATTTGTATTCTCTATAAAATCAAGACTGTATGCATTAGTTTACACATTTCCATAACCCATCTGACCTTCCTACGCTTTTCTTCCCTTTTGAAGTATCTTATCCAGCTCTTCAAGAATCACATCCATCAATATATTAGACCCATACAGAATATCATGCTCCTACCTCAAGAAAATGGCCATAAAATATAATTTAATTGCTAATTAAAACATATCTGATATGAAAAAATGAATGCTTTTACAAAAGCACATTATGCTGATTTTTCAAATACCTGCATTCACACAGACTAAAAATTGTGAAACTACTTCTTAAAGCCCAGATTGTTCAATGCATATTTAAGCACAGAAAGGAAGGCGGCTTAATGTTGTCAAGGAAGCAGTGCTGAACGACACTTTTAGAAGTGAACCCCCTATTATGATGCAAGCAAAGTTGCCGATATTATATAGGTAAAGTGTGAATTGTTAAAGAAGGTCCTGGTATCCCCACTACGAATGATAGTGAGTACAATTCTAATTAGACCAACCATTACAGCCCAATTATGATTTGTTTGTTTTTCTCCTCCCTTTTGACCAAACAAAAATAAGCATCTTTAACAGGAGTACACATCTCCAGACATTATAGCTCCGAGATAAGACACAGAAGCCAACAGCCCCTAAAAGATCATATTTCTAGAAGTGGTCAGTCAGACAGACACTTCTCAATCGAGGATAACCTTTAGTATTCTAGAGTTGCCCCCTGTGAGAAGCTCAGGGTGGGAATCCGGATACTCAAAAGACCAGTACAATGGAAGCTTGTTCTGGTGAATAAGAAGGCCACTTCAAGTTGTAGCAAGAACAATTTTGACTATTTCCCTTAAAGAACTTTGCTATTCAAAGAATTCAGAGTTTTCAAAGATACTATGTTCAAAGATCAAAAGGGTAACATTATATTGAATATGTATTTCAACATGGAGACTTTAACATTCATGGGTAGGATAATTCAAATAACTTGAGGTGAGGGACATAACTGGGAAAAAACAGTCAGCCTCACCTGAGTCAGAGTAGGGAATTGTTACTTATTTCTGTGCTGGCCATGGATTGTCCAAAATGAGCACCTTGTTCAAATTGTGCTGCTCATAAATGTACCTGGTCGTGTCATCTGAACGTTGGCCATTATGTTCTGGACATTTCAGTAAAGAGGGGTGTTGAACTGTCAACTGACCACCATCTGGCTGTGAAATCAAACTGATTAAGTACCACTGAACAGATGTGAAGGTCCCATAGATGTAGTGGGGGAGTGACAAGTGGAGGTCTCTATTCATAAGGAGTTCAACGCTCACCTCAGTAAGAGCTTCTCCTACATCTCTACAGAGGTCAAAATAAACCCAGCTTAAAAACTCAGTAGTACAGGCAAGTGCAAAAGGTTGCAGCAAAAATGTTTTTGGTTTCCACTAGGGATGCACCGATATGGGAATTTTGGGCCGATGCCAATATCCGATAATGTCTATGTACTTATCTGCCGATGCTGATATACAGTACAGATTTATAAGATACAGAGAAAAATGAGACTTGATCTGTCTGGACAAGAATTATAGACAAAGTGAACATTTATTTGTATAACAATTTTGCACACCACATTCAGTCATTAAAAACAAATAATATCTGCCACATTTGGCTGGCTACCTGTTGGTTATATGGGAAACAGTTTTGCAGGTTGTTGCTTTAAATGACACTTTCTTTTTGATGAAACAAATTCAACAATAATTGAAAAAATGAAAACTGAAAAAAATGGTAAAATGTACAATGACAATGAAATAAGCAATACCACTTCAGAATAACAACTTTTGCAGATTATTTACAATCATTAAAATAGCTTCTGCTCAATCAAATTTGGCTGGCTATCTGATCCTTGGTTTCACAGTTTGTAGTATTAAATACTACATGATACTTTTTTCTTTCTTTTTGATGGAATAAATCTAACCAATCTATAATTTTAAAAAACAGAAAAGCATACAACGGTAAAGAAATAAATAACTTTTTTTCTGGAGGCTTATCATTCTTTTCTATTTTTTAAGCATGATGTGGAGGTTTTTCTTAACGAACAAGAGCATCACTGCCTTGTCGCAGGAAATTCTGTTTCTCTTTTCATTGATCACATTAGAAGCCAAACTGAGTAATCTCTCGCTGTCCACACTAGTACATGGGGCTGACAGAAACTTGCGTGCTACTTTGGTAATGGTAGGAAACCAACTCCAGTTGTTATTCCAGTATTTCATTGGATTTTCATTCCTCGGGATTGGTGCTTCAGAAAGAAATCCCTGCACCTGCTGAGTAGCATGCATACATATACAGCATTATATTCTGTGTTATCTTTCATATCTAAGAGATAGATCTGCATTTTGGCTTTTACCAACGCTGTCAGATTAAGATTAGAATCCTTACAATAAAAATAAGTATATGGCATTTGAATTGAATGGATGTCTGTATTATATTTGCTGTTTTTTGAAACATTTTACTATTATTTTTGCTTTTCACTGTAGATCATGATCTGCTTACAGGTTGCTCATTATTGCTTAAGAGACTCAGATGAAAACAGTGGCTTCCATGAATATGATTGGCTCTCCCACAAAAAGCAATGCAAAGCAAAGAGAAATAAGACACGCACCGCATTGGCACTTTCAAAAGAAAAACAAACAAAATTGTCAGTGATTGCTCAAACAAAGTAAATGGAGGCATTTTTTTTCCTAGAGGCCAGAGAACCTTATATCCCTGTGTCTATTTTTACAGTAAATAAACTGAAGCATTGTGGCCCTTTACGTGTTTTACAAATGAAACAAGTGTATTAAATGTTACTTTGTGGAGGTCTTTTAAGTATTTTGGGTATTATAATCAATTATTTAGCAGACAGCATTTTTCAAAGTAATAAAAAAAATGTAAAATGAGTTTAAGTGTTTATTTACGAAACTATTTAGTTAACACGCACTGAACAAAAATATGAAGCAAAGAAGCATGGGCTATAGTTGGCTCAGTCGCTTGAAGACAACTAGCGATCTTTAAAATGGGTGTGTTTAACACAGAAGATGCCGACCGTTTAACTAATGACTAATAACAATATGGGTTAACAATTCAGAAACACGTATAGGCTGATCCTAAAAAGTTACGTGCAAAAACAGATCTGTAAAATCCCACAATAGTGTCCAGAACGTCTTAAGTAACATGAAGCCAAAGTTAGTGTGAGCAAAAACCGCTGTTTTACATTCGATTGCCGTTTTTCTTATGCCGATTTTTTATACATTCGATCGGACAGCCTTAATTATTTACTTAAAACAATGTTGTAAAGATCTCCACAGAGCTCTTTTTTTTTTTTTTTTTTTTTTAACTCACCTTTGTTGTCATCTGGCTGTTTTTCCCCCCCGAGGCATGAATGTGATCTGTTCAAGAATTTAGTTGTACATTTCGAAAAGCATGTATGCCACCTCGTCATTTATCTTGGCCCTTTTCTCTTGTGGACATATGATTCACTCGTTTGCATTTCGTTCGATGCAAGTTCCATCTGAGCTTGCAACATTTTGAGTGCCAGTGATTTTACATCTGCATCGAAATAGCGGTCTTTCTATCTCGGGTCTACAATAGTGGCAACACAATACATGGGTTATATGTAAATCTCAATGAAACGATTGTTTACAGGCTCCAAGAGAGCGTTTTTTTTTACTGGTTTTGACTCTGAACTCAGTATGAGCGCTTTTAGTCAACAGTCGTTTTAAAGCATTAACTGAGGGAATAACGTTAGAAGCCAAGGATTCAGACTGGTAAATTTCTTTTGTCAGTTGTTCAGATGGAGCTAGGAGTGTGATTATGTTCTCGATCAAACCCCACTGATTAGGCGTTAGAGTTCAGGTAACTCAAAATCGAAGGCATAAGCCCCAAGGGCTATTTTCTGCTCCAGCAAGCTTTGCAGCATATGTGCTGCTCCATCTAATCGAAAAGTCTTGTTGAAGCATTTTTCGGCTGCATACCAAGTTCAGTTTGTATAGTTTTGAGACGCGAGTTGGCTAATTGTGAATGCTTAAAGTGACTATTTTTCTGCCGATCGCTATTGTATCCGAGACGCTGCGCTGGGATAGTACGCCGTCGTTCACGGCAAGCTGTAAAGTATGAGCCACACATGGCAAACCTGGGATCCCGCATTCCTCCGTGGCCTTTACAACGTTGCGTGCGTTGTCTCGTAATACTACTTGAACATCCTCTTTGGGTATTTTCCATGTTTCAAACATTCTTTTAAACGCCACAGAGAGAGCAGCACCCGTGTGTGATCCAGAGCATTATTGGGCGTGCAAGATTGCTTTCTGCAATTCAAACTTGCCGTCGATTCACTGAGCAGTTAAACTAAGCATACTAATAGCACTCGTATCAGATGTCCATATATCAGTGGTAAAGCTTATGGCTGTGACATCTTCAGCAAGGAGTTTGTGCACATGACTTTCCACAATCTTATGTAACCCTGGGAGCATTATGTCAGAAAAATAACGGCGACTGGGTATCTGGTAACGGGGCTAGAGATGCTCAATCTACTACAACAGAAAATGGCTGATCGTCCACAGCAATAAATTCCATCACCTTTGCAGAAATTGTTTGCGCTTTAGGGTTATCTTTATCAACTTTCTTTGATTTTTCAAGTAACTGATCAACACCTTGAGCAACTGCAGTTTTTAATTTTGTGCGTGGTGGCACAGGATTCTCCTCTTTTGCTCTGAGGAATTCTGTATATTTGTCAGGATGGCGTGTCTTCAAGTGTGTAATTAAGTTGGTGGTATTGAAATTTCACACTTTGGTCCTTCCGCGCAAAACATTAGTCAAACAAGTGTTGCAAATAGCATATTTTATGTCGCTCTCACTCACTCTGAAAAACTTCCATACCGCAGACATTTTCGCACAGTAGCCCAGCGTCGCCTAAACGTCTGGCATATCCGGAACACCGTGAACGCCTCATCAATATAGGTTCAAATTATCGGTCAAATTTAGTCAGCGGTCCGATGCCGATTAAATTATTTTAACCCATTATCTGCCAATACAGATATAAATCCGATATTATCGTGCATCCCTAGTTTCCACCTTGACAGTCACCAATGACATGATGTTAAGCTGAAGGAGGAGACCTTATTTGCAATGTTAGCAGGAGAGTCTCCAGATCTGACTGAGAGCCCAAGGTGAAATCCTGTATGTTGTGAAGTTTGTTAAAGCCATAGAGATTTTGGACAGCCTAAGAGTTGATTCTGGTAAACCAGAATGATGGAAGGGGTGGCAAAATGTTGCCCAAGCTGTACTTAGCAAGATTTGGGAAAAATTTACCAAGCTGGTAGAGTTCAACTACATCAGGGTCTTATTTACCAGTGATAATAGAAGCGATTGTTAAACTGACCAATGAATCAATACAGCAGCAACGGTTTTACAAACACTGTACCAGACTGCAGTCATAAATCAACAGCTATGTCTACAGAAAAGACTGTTGATTTACTGCTCAGACTACAATCCTATACTCACAAGCTCTAGGTAGTAACTGAAAAAATGACATCATGAGTACAACCTGCCAAGATAGACCTTCTATGCAGTGTTGCTGAGCTCACTATCTTTGATAGGGGAAAGAGTTCAGCAATACTGGGAGATCTGAAATCAGAATCACTCCTAAGAGGAACCAATTCAGGTGCTTCGGGCATGTTACTAGGATACATCACATGCAGCTCACTTGAGAATTGTAGAAGCCACAGCACAAAGCCAAAAAAGCAAACCTAGGTACACTGGAGATTTCTTCACTGTCCAGGAGCATCTGGGTATTCCCCACATAAGGCTTGAGGACGTTACTGGGAATAGGGAGACCAGATCAGCCAAGCTCTACATGTTGCTATCATTAACCTCACCAAGAAAAGCAGAACAAAATGAAAATTCATAATGATAGGACAAATGCTCCTCAATTCAAAACAGCTTATTTTAAATTTAATCTATGACCACAGTCATAGCTTACCAGCATGCTGAATTACTGAGGAAGTTGTTGTGTGGTCTCATGATGTGTTATGTCAGAGCAGAAAAACTATATGAAGGTAAGCATCTTTAGAATCTTTAGAGTGTTCTTTATCAGGTTAGTGCACATTTCTCTTTGCTAGGCTAACCAGGCTATGTTTATGAATGTTAGAACTGGGCTGCAACTACACCAGAGTGCCCATTCAAATGATTCCCCAATACTGTACAGCAGACTCTCCTAAGAGAAGCAGCTTTGGTTGTCAATATTATTAATCACCTATTGCTGCCTGATAAGACCAAAAGGGAACCATCATCATCTGTATACAGTGAAGCTGTAATCCTCAGGTCCCCGAACTGAGTTAGTGATTAAGCTAAAAGCATCCTACAGACTGTGGAAAGTTAGAAACTTAAAGTGCACAAGTTATAACATGATTCAAATCACATTATGTTTTAAATGAGGCTAAAGGAAATCCTTTGTTCTGTAATAGGTGTATAACTATGGATAAAACTGGACAGACAGACCGATAGATAAGTAAAAATATATGACATAAAAAATGTATATAAAAAAACAAAAATAATTTCCTTCACAAACAGTTAGATGACAGTTAAATGCATGAATTCCTTCTGCAGCTGTAACAAATGTGAATTCTGTACAAAAGTGGTAGTCCTCTACTTTACTGGTTTGATAAGTCACCTTTTAATTAAGGTAACACCTCACTTTCTTTGCTATTAAGAAATACTGCAGTTCATTTCACATCTGTAAAAAAATGTGTTTACTCTGCCAAGTTTAAACCAGCAATTGTAAATGTTCAATTTGTTCCTTTAATCCTGCAGTTTTCTGAATTTGGTGAAAAAAGTGAAATTGCTTTAAAAAGTGAACTGCTTTACAAATATTCAGAGAACCATATCATGAATATTGACCCCTGTGGAGTTTGAATGAACTGAGAGTAGATGGCATATGTGTCACTTTTAGAAAAGTTCTAATTAGCCAATTTGTTCCATATGGTCTCCAGTTTTAGAAGCCCTAGCCATAAGTAAAATTCAGGTGAATTTTTCAGGTGAAACCTTCCTAATATACCAAAGTCACAATCCCTGGAAGGAAGCATAAAAAACACCTTACCAGAGTCCTCAATAGACTTGTTCCTCTTCCTCTTCCTAGACTTCACAGTCCGATTTCTTTAAAAGACAAGAAATTATATTACAGTAGAAGCTACTTTCTACATTTTATAAATATCAAAAGCAAATATATTTGCAAAGCACATCTTTGCATTCATTTCCTCTTTTCAAAATAACAAGTGTAATAAGCCATTAAAAATATATTTAAATAAAGAACTGATAATACTTGTTTACTTCTTACAATCAAGCCATAAACAATAACTTCCTCAAAGAAACAGGGTTTCTCCCAATACTGATAGACTCAACAAGCTGAATTCTTCATTAATTCCTTTCTCAATATACCCAATTGTCTATTTGTTAATTTTTCAAGCTCTCTTAACTCATCTTTTGGATGCAGGGTGTTAGTCTGGTTGCAGACTTCTACAAACAGTAATGAGTGTCTTCTTAAAAAGACAGCCAAGGTCCTTTGGCTTCCATTCACCCAGCCATTAGCATCTGCCTTGATTTGGCAGTTTTACAAGTAGAATTAAATATCACAATAAAAATGATTATGACAAGGAAAAGATATGTACTATGTTATTATACATAAACCTGTTTGGTTCTGAGCAAAGGAGACTGCCTGGGGACCTAATCCAGGTTTTCAAAATTATCCACGGCATCGATAAAGTTGATCCAGCAGAATTCTTTCCATATAACGGTGAATCACATACTCGAATACATCAGTGAAAATTAAGGGGAAGTGCATTTAGGACAGAAGCCAGAAAGCACATCTTATTGCAAAGAGTTGTGATCATCTGGAACAAACTACAGAGCCATGTAGTTAAAGCAGATACCTTGACAACTTTTAAGAAGTATCTGGATGAGAGTTTGGACTGAATGGTCTTCACTTGTTTTCCACATTTCCTATGCTTTTTAAGGTTTCGTTAATACAATTGCAGTGAAAACTCTTAAGTAATGGAACTGTATATGAATTTTAGGAAAGAGGATACCGTTAAAATGCAGGCATTGTATACAGCTTGTCTTGCCAATAGACGGAACAATTTAAAGAAAATTTGAATCTGTTTTTCTTAACACTGACATGAAAAACAACTGACACTTGTTAATTATTTTTAGCTTTTACTTTATTATAAGGTATACTACAAAAATAAAAATAAGTGGATCAGACAGGAAGTAATTAATACAGAGTATGTTAGTAAACAGTTTTTCTAGAACTGTCTGTAGGCAATTTTGAACAAATATCTCTATGTACAGTGTATTTATGCTAAGCACAAATTAACATGGATACGTGCTCTAAAATATCCGATTGAAAACATTTATTATTGTATGTTTTAGTAGTGGTGCCTGCACCCCCTCAAATTTTCATAACACATGAAAATCACAAAACCATCCCAATTCAATCTTGCAGGAAAACTGAATAAAGCCTAAAATTTAAAAGTACCTTTTTAATGAACTCGATTCACTCTTCTATCATAGAAAAAAATACAAAAGATGAAATTTTAAAATCAGCAAATGATATATAAATTACTAAACCAGACATTACCTAGGTTTAGAATATTAAATACTATATAAAGGAAACCTTGACTCAATTGTGTCTGCAGAATTAAAATCAAATGCAATTCTACTTAAACTCAAATACTGTTAAGTATTATACTGGTACAGTATTGAATACTGTTAAGGGATTTTGAACCACGTACAATTTTCTCAGCTCAGTCTTAGGAAAGGAGAAGTATGATAGACACCTGAGCAAATACTAATTAATCAGGAATAAATCTAAAGCAAAAAACATTGCCCATTTCAATTTTACAGACTTACTCAAAATAATACAAGATGTAATTTTTAGAAAACACATAAAATATTCTAACGAGCAGTTGTGAAAATATTTCTCATTAGTGAAAAACTTTAAAAGGAAGAAACATTCCTCATGATATCTCTCTTTTATTTTCTGTCTGTGATGTGCTTTGTGGTTATTTTAAAATCTGAATATTTGTGTATTACATTTGTTCACAGATATATTACTTTCCATAAGTCTTTTTATCTGCTGAATTGTTACACTGACAAAACCATGGTAGTGTGGTAGATTGCTGCTTTGTTAAAATTATATTTTTAAAAGGTTTAAAGAATGATGAAATTTCTTTCAAATACAAAAGTAATGCATTCTAGCACACCTATGACTACTTACATAATCAATTTCCTTAACTCTTCATGCTATACTGTATATACCAGGGGTGGTCAATAATCAGTCCTGGAGAGCTGCTATGGCCACTGGTTTTCATTCCAACCTAATTGCTTAATTAGAAACCAATCCAGGCCAATTTCAGACCATTTTTTAACTTTGTTTGTTAATCTGCAATGTAAGGTTCTTATATCGTAGATTTTTTTTTCCTTTATAAGGACATGATTCAAATGATTTGCAGTCTAAAATGGATAATTTACAGTCTGTCACATTTTCTATTAAGTGTTTTATTAAACCAAACAGTGCATGATGAATATACACAGATGTAAATGGAAACAAGTTACATGGAGAACTGCTGGCTGCTTTGTCATTTACATCTTATTGCTAATAAGGAGCCATTAAAACAGTGAACAAAGCTGTTTAAGATTGAAATAAGCAGTTAAGGGTGGGGACCCTTAACAAGCGAGACCAATAAAATGAAGCATCAAAATGTCACTTAAGCAATAAGTTCTTCATCAGCAATAATAGACTTCTGATTAAGAAGCTGGGTTGGAACAAAAACCTGCAGCCACTGCGGCTCTCCAGGACTGACATTACCCACCCCTGGTATATACGGTTAAACTACCAAGGGTAGGAATGACACCATACCATTTAACTTTTATTATTAAGATGCGAATAAAGACCGTACACCTTCAAAACTATTTTTTTGAAAAACTGAATAAGATTTTGAATAATAAGCGGTATTTTTGAATTATTTGTATATGTCCTCATTCTACACAGATGTATATTATACTATAAAATTTCAAATTATGTTTACTTAGAATAATTTGGGCCGTTTTGGCAACATATCCAATTTCAAGTAGTTTGATTTTAAGTTTAAACAGAAATTAACATATTCTTAAATATAATTAGTAATAAAACTATGTCTATAGTAGTACCATGTTAGCCATTACAACCTGCCTGAAAAAGGGGCCACAGTTGCCTTGAAAGCTTGCATATTGTATTCTGTTCAGTTAGCCAATAAAAGGTATAATTTTGCTTGACTTCTCACTTAATAAAACTATGGAAATCCATAAAGAAAAACTGAACCTTCAACAAGTAATTGCACCTTTTATGCGGCCAAAATATGATCCACGGAAAATACTAAATAGTTACTGTAAATGTGCACTTAGTATAAAATGACATTATCTGTGATTTCAAACACTTTAGTCTATCACATTTTACAGTTTAATCTAAAAAAAATCTTAAAGACAAAAAATCTAATTCAATTTGTCATTTATAAGCCAAAAACTGACAGCACACATGTAAGAGGCTCACATAACACTAACATTTTTAAAAAATAAAAACACAAGCTTGAAATATTATTGAAATTAGGAATAAATCTTACAACAGGACTCCCAACTGCTTTAAATTCCTTGGTGTCACAATCAATTTTTTTTCCACTCCCTGAAGCAAAAAAGAGGTTATTTAGGTGAAGTTAAGATAAAGTTATGATATTTCACTCCAATTTAGGCACACTGACATTCAAGAGACAGATTTAATATTTTAACTGAGATTCAGTGTACTTTGGCTAGTCTTCCACTTTTGTAGTATAGTTTGTGGTGAAGCATTTGCTTGACAGAGAATAGGCACTACATGTGTGTGTCTTGGGAAACCTGCACTTTCCTTTATTGTACTGACAGCATTCCCTCTTTCACTTTCTATACTGATTGTGGGTAATTGGCTTGGAACATCCATACAATTTTGGGACACTGTATAAGTGGGCAAAAGGATTTTGTGCTGTTAGTGATACTTTGATGTGGAGCTGTATTGTGATATGGTTTGTAAAAATGCTAGTTTACTGTACACTCTTGTTCCACTGTCTCCAGTTACAGCCCATCTGTTTGATTGCTGCCACAGAGCAGCAGTATTTTATCTCGCCAAAAAGAATGTGCTGCAGTTAACACACAAAATGCTAAATTACAGAAAATTGAAGTACTAACCTTTGGGGCACTTATCAGCATGCTTCTTGCAATAAAGTCTGCAAAACAAAATGAATTCAGCAGAATTACAGTTTTCTGTATATTTTATTTTTTATGATATTGGAGCACCAAACACATATTAAGCAAAGAACACGTTATGATTATACTAAACCAATACACTATTTGGGAGCTCAATCACTATATTTTTGTGCATAGATGTAAGCCACTTACATCTGCGTACATCATGACAACTACAGAATAAAACAGTCACACATCCATCCATCCTCTTCCGCTTATCCGATATCGGGTCGCGGGGGCAGCAGCTTGAGCAGAGATGCCCAGACTTCCCTCTCCCTGGCCACTTTTTCTAGCTCTTTCAGGGGAATCCCGAGGCGTTCACAGGCCAGCCAAGACATAGTCCCTCAAGCGTGTCCTGGGTCTTCCCCGGAGCCTCCTCCCGGTTAGACGTACCTGGAATACCTCACCAGGGAGGCGTCCAGGAGGCATCCTGATCAGATGCCCGAGCCACCTCATCTGACTCCTCTCCATGCGGAGGGACAGTGGCTCTACTCTGAGCCCCTCCCGGATGACTGAGCTTCTCACCCTGTCTTTAAGGGAAAGTCGAGACACCCTGCGGAGGAAACTCATTTCAGCCGCGTGTATTCGCGATCTCGTTCAATCGGTCACTACCCACAGCTCATGACCATAGGTGAAGGTAGGAATGTAGATTGACTGGTAAATTGAGAGCTTTGCCTTACGGCTCAGCTCCTTTTTCACCATGACAGACCGATATAGAGCCCGCATCACTGCGGACGCCTCACCGATCCGACCTGTCGATCTCTTGCTCCATTCTTCCCTCACTCGTGAACAAGACCCCGAGATACTTGAACTAGTCACACACCACCAGCTAATTTCAACAATCCATCTTTAAATTCACTGTCTAAAGCACACAACATGCACATATTGAGTACAAGAAATAACACAAGCATAATCAACAAATACTCCCAAAAAACTGTACTCAACAGTTAAAGTTAACAATGCAAGAAACCTCGTCTTTCTGTTTCATCAATTAAGGCTGCAGCTTACATACTTGCCCCCTACAAAAACAGATGCAAGAGTAGAAGGCAAGCATGCAGACAAACAGCAACATTGTTTTTACAGCCTCATGGCATCTGTTAAGGCTTCTCAGCTCATACAGATTTAAGGTACATCCCAGGGATTAGTTTGTCCAAATACGTTTAAGCCCCTGAAAATAGGGGGACTGTGTATAAAAGTGTCTGTCATTCCTAAACGGCTCATATGATATTTTTGGTAAACCCCTTAAATTAAAGCTGAACATCAACACTTCAATCACATCGTGATTGTTTTATTTCAAATCTACTGCAGTGGTGTACATAACTAAAATTATGAAAATTGTGTCACTGCCCAAATAATTTTGGACCTAACTGTAGCTGGTTTTAGTATACAACCCACTGTCATGGAAGAGCACAACTTAGAGATGTAGCCCTATGTACAATAAATTATTCAGCAGAAGTGTTTGAGCAAATACTACTGGGTCTCCTTTATAAAAAAAAAAAAAAAAAAACAGCATAATGTCTCCATGTGACTGTGACAGCCAAGTCAGAGCTTTTTTTCTTTTTAATTTTCTTGCAAGACAGTCATTCTGGTGTATGTTCAGACCAAACTGTATGTGTATTTATTTACTTACTTATCTACCTATTTATTATTTATTTATTTATAGAGCTTATGTAAAAACCCAAATTTCCCTCTGGGAATAAATTAAGTTCTATCTATCTATATTGACACACGAATATCAAAAATTAAACAGCTGCAAACATACTACTATGCTGTTACATAAAATTTGTTTCAAAACCAAGAATATTGTTGAGAACAGGAAATATATGGTTATAAGTAAAAAAAAAAAAAATACTTACTCAAAAGTACCTTTGCCTTCATTTTCAAACAATACAGCTTTTTCTTTTTTTGCACATAGGTAATGATAAGATTTTGAGCACTTCTTAATTTCACAGCCAATAGTAGCTCCATTTCGTTTACATGAGGGGCAGCGCTGTTGAAGAATACATAAAAAAACAGATTTAGATAAGCAATAAAAATTATTTCAAGTGAATGTTCTTTTACCTTCATAAGCAATTACTGCTTTATGTTAAGAGTAATTTATTCATTCAGCTTCGGAGTCTACTAATTTCAGTATGAGTTTGTAAGGGGTAAAGGTACATGGCAGAAACCAACTCTGGAAGTGCCACAAATCTATCGCAGGGCCCACTCATACACACATCCTCTCTAAGCCAATTTTATATCACTAATGAGTCTAACCTGTACATTCGGGTACATGGGAGGAAAGTAAAGTAGTACAATAAATCCCAGTAAGATATCCACATTCATTTTCAATAAGGGAAGAAAAAAAAAGCATAATTTGTACTGTTCCATTTAAGATTATTTTTGGTATATTGAACTTTAAAATTCATCACAGAGATGATGGTGTCACACTATGTCAGCTGCAACTGACCATCTGTCCATCTTAGTGTAAAAAACAATTAGCTATTTCAAAACAAATGTTTTATATCCAATATCATATATACAAGAAATAAAAAAAGTAACACTACCATAATGATTAGACTTTGTAATCCGAAACAATCATCAAAACAGGACTGACTCTGATCCCAATGGAGGAAGCAAGGGAAGAAAGCTGGATGGCAAAATTACAGGCCATCATGACTATAACCCGTCTACCTGTTCCATAGATGGGGCTGTTTGAGGCTGGGATTGGGCTAGCAGCTCATCCCTGTAATAAACCTGCTATCAACAATCAAAATTGAAGTTACTTGTAGTCAGCCACGGGGCAATCCTTTTCAGAAAGGCGTGCTGCATATGAAGAAAAGATCTGGTGCAAAGTCTGTAGGACCTCCTAGTCTGTATTTTTTTAGCTCTCTGTTGAGGCATAACAGCTAAACTATAATTCCTTTATCAAATTAGTAACTTGAAGACCAAAAAATCTCCAATTTTATTAATAAAGTAAGGGTTGTCTGTATTAATGCTGAGTGGAGGAAGTTGAATTTGTCACCTTTATTCTACTATAAGGTTTAGATTTGTAAGGTTCAAGTTTTAAATGAGAAAGCATAATTACAGTCCATTACAACTTTTTTGCCATACCAGTTTTCTCCCTCTCTTCAATTCTTCCTTCACATCTTTCAGCAAAAATCCAGCTAAATCATCACCTTCAGGTGAATTTTGAGTAGTAAGGTTAGATGAATACAGCTTTGAAAAAGAGAAAAAAAAAGACAAGTTAATGACTTTACAAAAAAAAAAAAAAAAAACCTGGTGCTTTTTACATTAAGTGATCACTACATAAATATACCGTGTAATTTTGATACTGGAGCACTGGCTGGTTAAGTCACTTGTTCAAAGTAATACAAGGGGATAGTGAATGGTGAATGGGAATATATGAATCAGCAGCTTCAGTCTTTAAGGTAAAAACGACAAGATTGTGCCCCTCAGATAAAAATATATAAAACCATCATTAATCATGAGCTTTTATATCACTAAAAGGACATGTCTACAAACCCTTTGCATTAGCTTGTGGAAGCAATCCTCAACTACTCCTAAATAAACACGCACACAATGAATCAGCTTGTTTAGCATGGTCAGAGAACAGACAGCATGTACTAGACAATTTCAGGCCAGTACTAAAGGTTTCAGAATAATCAGGCATAGAATCTTGAAGGTAAACTCATTCTTATAACAATACAGGTCTACAACAGTAGCCAAGAACTCTAAACTGTGAAAATAGAGAAAACCAGCTAAAATGTGGAGCCACGTAAATCACACAGTGGTGTGAAAAACTATTTGCCCCCTTCCTGATTTCTTATTCTTTTGCATGTTTGTCACACAAAATGTTTCTGATCATCAAACACATGTAACCATTAGTCAAATATAACACAAGTAAACACAAAATGCAGTTTTT
>JANRMT010062834.1:56086887-56123815 GCA_026402145.1 Polypterus bichir lapradei
TTGTGTCGTGTTCCACTGTTACAGGGAACTGTGAACCTAGCCTAAAGGCCCCCATTCATTTACAGATGCACTGCCGATTTTTCCTGATTTTTATGCCTGCTATTACTATCAAGACACTTGTTTAAAAAAAAAATAAACAAACAAAACCTTGTTTTCATTGTCTTTAATCTGGCATTATAGTAGAGTGTTGGCTTCCTAGCCAGTAGTTCTGTGGTGAAATGGCATGTATGTTGCCTTCCTTTCCTTCAATGGATGTAGAAAATACATTAGCATAGTATATACATACAGAGGAGTCGGAGTCAGAAGATTTAGAAACTGAGGAGTCGGAGTCGGAGCATTTATCTACCGACTCCACAGCCCTGCCTAGAACACTACATTGAGTTAATTTTGGATTGCATTTAACAGCTATTCTACTCGACAACTGTATTCCAAGTTTAATATATAAACTGTTTTTTGTTCATGTAGTTAAGCTTTGTTTTTGTTTTAAAACTGCCGAAGAATGTGGTTTACAGTACATTTTTTGAACTGGTAAAGTTCCTGTGCCTGATTTTATGCATGCTACTACTTTATAGCCACTTAATAAAAACAATAAATAAAACCTTATTGTTTTCATTTTTGTGTTTTTGTTTAACTGGCCAATACGGTAGAGAGTCAGCTTCCTAGTTAGTAGTTCTGTTGTTAAATGATGTGTATGTTGCCTTCCTTCAATCAACATGGAAAATACATTAGATTAGCATATTAAATACAGAGGAATCGGGGAGTCGGAGTCAGAAGTACCGGAAACTAAGGAGTCGGAGTCAAAGAATTTATACAATCTGTCAAACTTTCCAATTTCACATATAATGATTTGATTAAAATATTTCTTCTTCTAGACTTCTGATTAAAATATAGCATCTTTATTAATTTTCTAAGTTTAGTTTTATGGTTAACGTTACTCAGCGTTTGTAAGCCACAGCAACATTAAGCCCTGAGGACAAATACGGTTCTATCTACCCATAGTCTTTAAACTTGAACATTTTAACAGGTTACGGGTGCCAAACAGTAGACTGACGATTCACACTGGCAGTGAGGAAATGCCTTGGATCTTGTATGTTGTGTGCTTTCAACCAACATGGTAAAAATATTAGTCTAATTACAAATACAGGAGTCAGAGTTGGTAGTACCAGAAATTGAGGAGTCGAAGTTGGTGGTACCATAAATTGAGAAACTGGTGTCCAAGTTGGAGTCAATGGTTTTGTGTACAGACTTCACAGCCCTGAATGACACCGTCTTGAATGGCACAATTACAGATATGGAAAAATATGTCATTTTGGAAGGAGGTGGATCTACACACTATTGGCTAGTGCGATCTCAACATTTTCAACTTGAAAACTGGGAATGGTTATAGATTTTAGAAGACAATCCTTAACTCATATAGCCCTAGTTATAAATGTCACCATCAACCGGGTAGAACCATTTAAATTTCTCGGCACCATCATCACTCACAGTCCAAACCTGGACGTAAACATTACTTCTTTTAGCCAAAAAGTTCAGCAGTATTTGTTTTTTTCCCACCAACTTAAAAAGAATAACCTGTCCAATAAATACTGGTTTAGTTTTATCACGCCATCATTAAAAGTATCCTCACTTTCTCCATAATACTCTGGTATGGTAGTGCATCTGCTCATTTAAAATATAAACTGCAGTGTGTCATTTGGGCAGCAGAAAGAATTCTGGGCCTGAAACTAGACTCTATTGATGACCTGTATACATCACGGTTTAAAAAACGCACCAGAAAAATAATTAAATTCTACACTCACATGGCTAATCAGCTGGTTTAGTTATTACCATCACGAAAACATTAACAGTGACAAAAAGCAAGAACTACTAATCACAGAGTCTTTAGTGCCTGTTTTAGTTAAACAGAGTCTGTGATTAACACCCGTTTCTTCCTAATCTCAAAATTATATTTAGTGTATAAAGGCTTACTTACATATGAGTGCAATTCTGCATAATCAAATTGTTTTATACTGGAGCAACCACAGGGCCCAAACTTGAGATGCACAAACTCCTCTAAAGGCCAGGATTTATACAAGGAATTGGGAAAAGCCAGCTATAAAAAGCAGCTCCGTGTGCAGTGTTTTGCCGACACAGTTCTTAAAGAAACACTCTGATCGTGTCTCCGGGCTGCTAAAGCCCATTGGCACTGATGCATCAAGCCTCAGATTTAGTCCCTGGGCTTTGGTTGCCTCCCAGAGCCGGGGGATTGTGTGGCATAAGGGTTACCTCTAACCCCTGTTGAGTTGAGTGAGGAGGAGCGGGGTGGCGAGTGTAACAGGACAAAGCAGCTGGGAGCAGACTCCACTGTAGAACATCTAAGCGGCAAGGTGGAAGCAACCCCTAAGATGCCAGTGGTCATTTTAAGGGCCACTCATCAGCAATCAGCATAAAGAACAACAACATTTATTTTTATAGCACATTTTCATACAAAAGTAGTTCAAAGTGCTTTACATAATGAAGAAAAATAAAAGACAAAATAAGAAATTCAAATAAGACAACATTAGTTAACAGAGAAAGAGTATGGTCCGATGACCAGGGAGGACAAGAAAAAAAAAAAAAAACTCCAGACAAATTACATTCAGCTGTCTCCCACACCACGATTCTTAACAACATATATGTAACTTTGTGCCGATATTACTATTCTCTGCTGCTGTATATAGTGTTGGGATGTTGTTATGTATTGTATATTGTGCTGTTAATTGAATTTAATTTTGCTACGTGTACGGATATAACACCAAGAGCAATTCCTAGCAACTATGTTGCCTAGCAGTAAAGATCAAATTAATTTCAATCAACTAAACCGTTTAAATGTCATCTCTTAAAGTATAACCAACTAAAGATTGCTGATCAGGCATATCGATCACTAGTCAAGGCAAGGCTGACTGATGACAGGGTGTATCGTGCAAATATGTCTCATGACAGGGCAGACTCCCTCATGCCGGGTCATTTTCAAGTTATCGATCATTTTTGTGACTGAGGAAATAGTGGAATAAGCGGAGGAATTACACTCGGACACAAGAACACACCTCATCAAGAGCAGGCCTGAATTTGAACCGGAGATTGTATTTTGACTTAATGAAAGTCAAATAATTGAATAGAAAAAGTTGTCAGCAATCACCAATAATTAAAAAATCCATGACACGTTAAGGCCAAGGCATAACTGATGTACCTAAAGTACGCAAAGGAACTGAATCGAAATGATACCGGTCGCACAATAATATGACGCGGTTTTCATAATTAACAAAAAAAAATAACCATACCATACAAAATTCGTGTGCACAGACGTCCTCCTTTTTTAACAACGGTCCCGTCTCACTTGATTCGCAAGCATCTTTGCAAAATGCGCAGCAAAGCTTCTCTACCGCCATCCTGCCAACACAGCGGCAAATACAAAAATACTGAGCCCGCCACCAGCTCGAGGTCTCAGCTGCTCTCGCGAGAAACGAAACTGAAAGCAGAGCGCAGCATCTGACGTCACCGCACGCAAATCATTGACACAAAATACCGTACGGTTGACTTCTCATTTAAGACGCTTTAAGTGCTTCAGTTTTACTGGAACTTTGACTTTGAAGCCTATAAATGCAAGGCGAAGAGAAACCTAAAGACAAGAAAATGAAAAAGATCACTTTTCACAACTATTTCATGTGCGTTTTATTTTTCACCTAATTTATATTTTCCATTACCACCACACTGCTAGACTAAAACAAACACAGCAGTATATTTTAATTTATATAAATGTATTCATACCAAAATAATTATTAAAGATTTGTTTGTTGCGTGGACATACGGTGCCCTCTATAATGTTTGGGAAAAAGACACATTTTTCTTGATTTTCCGTCCTGCTTCACAGTTTATAATTACAAATCACAGTGACCCTGTAGTTAGGATATAGCGGGTTGGATAATGGATGGATGGACAATTCAGAAGCGGGCGGCACGGTGGCGCAGTGTTAGCACTGCTGCCTCGCAGTACGGAGACCCGGGTTCGCTTCCTGGGTCCTCCCTGCGTGGAGTTTGCATGTTCTCCCCGTGTGTGCGTGGATTTCCTTCAGGTGCCCCGGTTTTCCCCCCAAAGACATGCAGGTTAGGTGCAATGACGACCCTAAATTGTCCGTAGTGTGTGTGCCCTGTGGTGGGCTGGCACCCTGCCAAGGGTTTATTCCTGCCCTGTGCTGGCTGGGTTTGGCTCCAGCAGACCCCTGTGTTAGGATATAATGGGTAGGAAAATGACTGTCTGACAATTCAGATGTGAATGTGTGATTAAAGTGCACATGGTAGACTTTCATTTAAGAGGATTTGTGTACATTTTGGTCTTACAACACTTTTTCTAGACCCCCCATTTCAGGGCATCATAATGTTTGGGACATTTGGGGTCACAGGTGTTTGTGATTCCTCAGGTGTGTTTCATAAGATACCTTGGCTTGCTTCTACCCTTTGAAGTCTGTAGTTGTTCAACAGGAAGACAAGAGCTGTGCCAATGAAAGTCAAACTAACTATTATGAGGCTGAAAAACAAAAATTAAACCATAAGAGACATCGGTTAAACCTTAGGATGACCAAAATCAACTGTCTTGAATATCATGAAGAAGAAAGAACACACTGGTAAGCTCAGTAATCACAAAGGGACTGGTAGGCCAAGAAAGACCTCCACTGCTGATGACAGAAGAATCCTCACTATAGTAAAGAAAAAGCCCCAAATGCCTGTCTGACAGTTCAGAAACAGTCATCAGGGGGCCGATGTTTATGTGTCAGAGATGACTATCAGCAGAAGACTTCATGAAGAGAAATAAAGAGGCCACACTGCAAGATGCAAACCACTAGTTAGCCACAAAAACAGGATGGCCAGATTGCAGTTTGTGAAAAAAGACTACAAAGAACCTACAGAATTCTGGAAAAAGGATGAACCTGCTGTATAAGAGTGAGGGCAAGAGCAAAGTGTGGAGACCAAAACTGCCCAGGGTCCAAAGCAGCCTACCTCATCTATTAAATATGGTGCAGGGGGTGTTATGGCTTGGCATGTATGGCTGCCACAGGTCCTGGCACAGTTCTCTTCATCTGTGGTGAAACTGCTGACAGCAGTGGCACAATGAATTCTGAGGTAGAGAGTTGACGCATGCATTATTTTTTCTTCTTCTGAGTTCAAGGTGAATGTGATAGAACATGACAAATAATAGTGAAAACTGATTAAGGTAAAAAAAGACGACAGACACTGGTTTTCAGAATGACACATTAGTTTTGGATGTTCCATTCCATTTTGAATGACACATTAGTTTTGAGTGGATCGATTTGAAGATGGATTTGGGATTTGTCATCATTGTCAACTGCTAACTGGAACCTCGTTGACAGGGCCGGATTTTCCTATAGGCTAACTAGGCTTCAGCCTAGGGCCTCAAGATCAAGAGGGGCCTACATTCAAATTGTTAGCAATCTGAACAACCTTAAAAATGGGAGGTGAAAGGGCCTCATAAGTGGAATAGCCTAGGGCCTCTTTTCATCTAAATCCGGCCCTGCTCGTTGAAGAAGTGGCTGTTAGTAGGCTTCTTTAGGGTTAAAAGGAAGAACTTCAAAAACAGACCAAAATATTGTTGAGTTTAAAATGTTTTATGAATAGTGCATCTTTATTTTCTTGGTCTTGGTGTTTTTTTGAAAGCAATAAGACAGTAAGTAAGGAATTTTTTCTTTCTCATCATTTCTTCTGAGCTCCAGCACACCAGCAACAGGTAATTACCACTGCCTTTTAAGACTCCAGTCAATTTATTATTGTAAGTAGGTGTGCTACCCTTCTTAGGCGGGTTGAAATATAAGTATTCAAGATAGACATCAGCATTAATGTTTGCAGTGCACCGTACAATATGCCACTTGTATGGGATTCATAAAAGCAGTGTTAATGTTTGTGATGTGCCATCTGTTGGAACGACAAATATAATGCATATGTCTCTGTTTAATGCCATTTGGTATGGGATTTGTTAAAGCAGTGTTAATGTCTGTGATGCGCCCTCTGTTAGAATGACAGATGCAATACATGTCTCTGTTATATGCCATTTGATATGGAATTCATAAAACAAGTGTTAATGTCTGTGATGAGCTATCTGTTGGAATGGCAAATGCAATGCATATGACTCTGTTATATGTTATTTGGTATGGGATTTATAAAATCAGTGCTAATGTTTGTGATGTGCCATCTGTTGGTATGACAAATACAATGCATTTGTCTCTGTTATATGCCATTTGGTATGGGATTCATAAAAGAGCATTTTTGACAGTCCCCCAGTCTTTACTGTCTAAGAAAACAAGAATAAACTCACCAAAAAAACCCTTGAAGGGAAAACATTGAAGAAATTTTGGGAAGGGCAATTTAGGGAGAGAACCCCTTCCAGATAAGGTTGAGCATGCAATGGGTGTCAAAAAATAGGGTAAATACAAAGAAAACAGAACACACAAGTAATCCTCTTCACAATGCTAAGTGGCCAATCTATCATGGCCATCTCAGAAATAAAATCCAACAGTGCAAACTACTTTGCTCTTGCCCAATGCTCTTCACCAAGTGTAAGTGCAGTGTGCTGCCACAACTCTCAAGGCAAAATGGAAGATATAATATACCAGTCACTAATTACAGAATTATCACATATGAGGATACATATTTAGTTTTTTAGTTGTATCTGGCCCTTTACCAAGATTATATAGAGGGGATGTGATTTATATCAGATTGCATTCCCTTCACTGCTGGCTAGAAACCTGGTGTGCAAATAAAAGCATATCGTTTGTGAACAATTGGGATGATTTTTGGGAAAGGCCTGGATTTTTCAAAAGAGATGGTCTTCATCCTAACTGGAGGGGATCTTATGTATTATCCCAAAATATAGGCAGCAAAACTGCCTGGCTGACTGATGAGAGCACCATCCAGGTTGCAGTCATATGATCTTAAATTACAGGCTGTTGTTTATCCCACCTCTTACTATCCTGAAGCTGTTACCCAAAATCCCTGTTGTGGGGCATCCAGTAAATTTAGTGTTGATGCAAACCTTAAATTACTTGATAACCAAAAAATAAGGGGTATAATTAGACCAAGGGATAAAACCAGACCCTCCACCAGGGGCATCTGTAATAGAAATTTACTTCAAATTAAAACAAAAAATATATCACCAGTTCAGAAAGAAGCATTCAGTTTTAAATGCTGCTTATTAAACATTCGCTTCCTTTGCAGTAAAGCTCTTTTGGTAAATTATACTATTATATTAAGTACAAAATCAGATCTGTGTCTTCTCACTGAAACCTGGCTTAGTAAATGTGACACTGTTCCCCTAGCAGAGGCGTCACCAGATGGATACTCGTTCCTTCATAAGTCTAGATATTCTGGTCGAGGAGGAGGTCTTAGAATAATTCATTGTAACAAAATGCAAATCATGTCTAAAAATGTAGGCGACTTTACATCATTTGAGGCATTCATTTTAAATATTAAAACAGATTCCAACACAATTATAGTGCTAGTCTATCGACCACCAGGGCCATATTCATTGTTCATGACTGAATTTAGCAACCTTTTGTCTGATTTGGCTATAAATTATGATCACGTAGTATTGATGGGGGATTTTAATGTACACATTGATGTGGAAACTGACACTTTTAGCAAATGTTTTACTTATTTGTTAAATTCAGTTGGATTATGTCAGATTTTCAAAGGTCCAACTCATAATCATAACCACACATTAGATTTAATTATAACTTATAAAGTTGAAATTCAAAATTTAAATATTACTCCATTAAATGAAGTTATTTCCAGTCACTACTTAATTACATTTGATTTAGTCCTGTCCTTGCCAACGCACTCAAAAATTAAAACAAAGACAGTGTGACATCTGGATTGTAATTCTGCTTCAAAATTTATAGATACTTTGAGTAAGTCGAGTGTAATTGTGGAAAAACATTTAGATCTGATAACATCAAATGTAAACGTGGAAAACAATATAGATCAGCTAATATCACATTATATTGTGACCTTGAGAGATGCTCTGGACGCAGTGGCTCCCCTTAAAACAAAAGTGATCAAAGCACATAGAAACTGTCCCTGGTTTAATGAAAAAACTTAAGCTCTTAAATTAGAATGATGATAACTGGAGCGCAGATGGAGAACAACAAAGCTACATGTCTTTCAAATTGCATGGACAGAGAGTGTTAAAAAATATAAAAAGCTGTCTTTAAAGCTCACTCAGAATACTATTCTAAAATAATAGATAGCAATAATAAAAATCCTCGGGTACTGTTTAGAACAATTGCTAAATTAACAAAGGGGAATTCAGAGCTACAGTACAAAATACCAACAGATATTAGCAGTACAGACTTTATGAACTTCTTAAATGAGAACATAAAAAATATAAGTTCCCAGATCTTAGCATCACAGTACAAACCGCATACTAGCTTAGCAGACCCTGCCTCACATTGCATTCAGCACTTTAGTAATTTTAATTCTGTAACTGAGCAGGAAGTCTTAACTTTAATTTCTAAAATGAAACCCACTACTTGTTCCCTAAATCCAGTGCCAATGGAACTAGTAAAAAGTGCAATGGATGTTCTTGCAGCGCCTATTCTAAACATTATCAGTAGTTCATTATTGTATGGCACAGTACCTGATGCACTATAAGTGTCAGTCATTAAACCATTACTTAAAAAGTCAGACCTAAACCCACACATACTAAATAGTTATAGGCCTATTTCAAATTTACCCTTTCTCTCTAAAATACTAGAAAAAGTAGTCGCCAATCAGCTTCAGTCACATCTTACGTATTACAATTTAATTGAGAAATTCCAGTCTGGTTTCCGCACTGGTCATAGTACAGAAATGGCACTAACGCGGGTTGTAAACGACATTCTGATATCCTCTGTTAAAGGAAACGGCACTGTAATTATGTTGTTAGACTTAAGTGCAGCATTTGACACCACTGACCATTCTATTTTACTGCACAGACTAGAAAATGATGTTGGGCTCACAAGCACTGTGCTCGCTTGATTTAGTTCTTATTTATCAAATTGATTCCAATATGTACAGAAATATGCTGACAGTACTCCATCATTATACACAGAAGTGAGATATGGTGTCCCGCAGGGCTCAGTACTGGGACCGTCACTGTTTTCACTTTACGTGCTTCCACTGGGATCTATCACTGGGACACATAATGTTAATTTTCACTCATATGCAGATGACACCCAGTTATACCTTTCATTTAGATCAAATGAAGTTTTTCCGATGTTGTCTTTAATTAGTTGTGTTAGGGAATAACACTGATCACAACAACATTTTGTCATCATTTAACTCAGTTGGAATCACCATTAATTTTACTGAATCAGCCCGCAATCTAGGCGTTATCTTTGACTCTAGCATGTCATTTAAAGCACATATTACAAAGTTGTCCAAATCATGTTTTTTCCATCTTAAAAATGTTGGGAAATTAAGGTGCTTTCTAAATAAACAGGATTCTGAGAAATTAATTCATGTGTTTATTTCTAGTAGGATTGACTACTGCAATGCAGTGTTCACTGGATGTTCAAACTGTTCTTTATACAGCCTCCAGTTAATCCAAAATGCTGCTGCAAGAATTATTACAAGAACAAGTACAAACATTTAAGAAAAAAATGTTACACTGGCTCCCGGTTAAGTTTAGGGCATGCAAATAACTTTGCAGTAGAGCAGTGGCATCAAATGCCACATGAGAATTCCAAGAAGAGAAACAGAATATGGTTGGCTTAGTAACAGTTTATAAATATCATATTACTTATATTTTAGTGCAATTGACTAACAACAGAGATGCAGTATGCACAACTAATCAGCAGCTCTAGTCAGGGTATGCCAAACTGACGTTGTCAGTCTTCAGCTGGGATTTAAAATCTGAGTCTGAAGGGGCACCTGTTATGGGACAGGCAGATCATTCCACAGCTTTGGGGACCTGTAACTAAAAGCTGAACCTCCCACTGTTACTTTGTTAATCCCTGGAATCATAAGCAGGCTGGCATCTTGAGATCCTTATGTGTGGTCTGGTTTGTAAGTAATGATACATAAGTTCAAACAAATAAGCAGGGCCTTGTTAAAAGGAGGATTTTGAAATCTGCCTTAAACTTAACTGGGTGCAAGTGTTGGTTGGGAGCATGTACTGATAAAGCAGGTTGCTACACACACCACAAACCTCCTCAGCACCACACTAGTTCGAATGAGTTTATTTACAGTGGCTGGAGTGCCAGTCCTGCCACCAACACCCAAGTTTTCCCTGTAAGTTGGAGAACCTGCTGTGAGGGCTGGATACAGATTAATGTCATACCCAGGACAGAGTAATTGCAGGTTAACAACAACAACAACAACATTTATTTATATAGCACATATTCATACAAACAGTAGCTCAAAGTGCTTTACATAATAAAGAATAGAAAAATAAAAAACACAATAAGAAAACAAAATAAATCAGCATTAATTAACATCAAATAAGAGTAAGGTCCAATGGCCAGGGTGGACAGAAAAAACAAAAAAAAACTCCAGACGGCTGGAGAAAAAAAAATAAAATCTGTAGGGATTCCAGACCATGAGACCGCCCAGTCCCCTCTGGGCAGGTTAAGGGCCTTACTCACAGGCCAAATGGAGTGGAATAACTTCTGGCATTTACAAGATTTGAACTGGCAACATTCCAATTGCCAGCGCATATCCCTAGCCTCAGTGCCACCACTCCACCCAGTTGCCAGTGTAAGGACTTGAGAACTAGAGTTATGTGTTCATACTTTCTGGTTCTTGTAATAATTTTTGCAGCAGTGTTTTGAATTAACTGAAGCTGTATAAGGAACGATTTGAGTACCCAGTGAAAACCGCATTGAAGTAGTCAATCCTACTAGAAATAAATGCATAAATTAATTTCTCAGTATCATCAGCATCAGTATAATTTCTCACTTGTAGAGATAAAGATTAGAAAGAGTGCAGCTTGTGGTCATGGTGGGGTTGATGAACTCTTACTCAGTTAAAGGTCATGAATTTTGGAACCCTCAATCTACGCTTCTGATGAAAGTGTGATTTCATAATTTGCTGGCATTTGGAGACTGAATTTTATTGAGACATGGAGGAAGTGTGGGAAACTCACTCCCTAACATTAAGAAATGTGGGATGGCTACTGTATCTGTGGTGGAGTTTTTGTTGCTCAATAATGGAAAAGAGTATGGATAAGAGTAATTGAAAATGTGCAGCCCTCAACCAAATGTGCCATAATGCCATTTTTTTAAGGTCGGACTCAGTCTTTCTACTCCCCCATTTGCCTAGTGATGATAGAGAGCTGTCCAAATGTGATGAATGCCACTGGTGGCTAGGAAAAAAGAGAGCTCTGCTGATACGAATTGGGGCCCATTGTCATTGGTGATAGCAGAGGGCAGACCCTAGCAGACAAACAGAGAATCCAAGAATTCAGTCACTATATGTGTTGTAACAGACCCTTTAGACAACACTTCAAGCCACTTAGAGTTCAGATCATAAACCACAATGAGAGAGCATTGGTGATGTGGAACTCCATGGAACTCCTCTCAAATACCTACTGTGACTGCAGGTACTCCCAAGGCCGGTCTGGCCACACTATAGGCTGTTTAGGGGGTGGAATGGGGGAAACAGTCTTCCCACTGACAAGACATACAGTGCAGTCACAAATGACACTTCAGTATCCCAATCTATCTTAGATAACCTCATCAGATCGCAGCACTTTTTAACCTACATAATACCCAAATGACCTTCTTAAACCACAATCAGGATTTAGGATCAGAGACAGCTAGGAATGACTGTACAAGTCCTATGGGCTACACAAAACTCACTAAATCAAGACAAGTCAGTTCATCACACATTTAGCAATTTCTGAAAAACTGAGACAGATTATTACAACCAGGAGAAGCAATAATGTGCTCACCCAAGCATTTACCTTAGGAAATTGATCTGTGCGGACACTTCTACCTGTGGCTGCCAAAAGAGTGTGTGAAGCTAATCTGGTGTACCCAGTGAAACAGATATGAGCAGACTACAAAATCCTTCACTGTAACTCAGTTAAGGGTATTGTTGCCACCAGAGGGCACACCAGCTACCCACATCTGACAGAAACAGGCTTAAACACACACACAAAGCTTTTATTCATTGGGAAAAGATGTCAAGTTTCTCACCAGCACCAAGCACAGTACAATAAGCACAAATATAAAGCACAGCACTTTATCTTCTTTCTTCTCCTTGTCTCTGTCCCTTCCGCCTCCACTCCTTCTCTGGCAAGCATCGTCATCTTCCTCTCAACACTGGCGCTAAGAATGAAGGCAGCTCTTTTTAAATGAACCTTGAGTCTGCTGTCTCCGCAGCACACCCTGGTGGCACCCAACAGGGCTGAGTCACAGAATTCCAATTCCCATGAAGTCCTGTGGAAAAAACTGTGGCACTGCCGCAACCCAGAGGGACTGTCATTCAGCTGCCCGAGGGAAGTACTCTCCTGTATACTGTATTTTCTCTCCCCCAGTCCTTCAGGTTCACAGGCATTCCTGGCAGGTAAGTGCCACTGCTGTCCACCCCAGTATACATGGCCACATAATCAGGTTATCCATCCATCGATCCATTATCCAACCCACTATATCCTAACTACAGGGTCACAGGGGTCTGTTGGAGCCAATCCCAGCCAACACAGGGCACAAGGCAGGAACAAATCACAGGCAGGGTGCCAGTCCACTGCAGGGCACACACACACACACACACGCCAAGCACACACTAGGGACAATTTAGGATCGGCAATGCACCTAACCTGCATGTCTTTGGACTGTGGGATGAAACCGGAGCACCCCGAGGAAACCCACGCAGACACAGGGAGAACTTGCAAACTCCACGCAGGGAGGACCCGGGAAGCGAACCCAGGTCTTCTTACTGCTACCACTGTGCCACCGTGCCGTCCATAACCAGGTTATTCGTGGAGAAATCTTGCTGTGTTAATAAGGTTTCTCAGATACCAATAACCAGGGATATCTAACTTGAATAAGGGTTACATGGCATTTTAGAAACCAGGGTCCCTTGAACAACTGAGCTATTAAGGTACTGATAGTTTGGAAACCATATCTGCAGAATGAGTACCTGTGGCTTTAATCATTGTCACACGTGTGCGCTTAGAAGACAGCTTAAGGGCTCTGGTGATGGTAGTTACCAGCCAAACCAGGGGTGGCGCTGTGTTCTAATGCATTCTCTCTTCCTCTCATTGCAGAGCAGAAGATTGACAGCCATTCCACGGTCTCCCAAACCTGCCTTTTCCTGCCTGGAATCCACAAGACCAAACGTTCGGTCAGTTTCTGTTAACTCTCTATTAGACTCCATTCCAAAAAGATATCATTCTCATCTTTTTAAAAAGATCATTTTTGTTTTCATTTATTTTCATTATACTGGATAAGAATGTGCCCAAAACCTTTTTCTGTGTTTGCTTCTTTTCTTACATAGCTTAGCATATGGGATGCATAATGTGTTATGGGACATTTTGGAAAGGTTTAGAGTTTAAATTGTCATAAAATACAATAACATGTAACAGAGGCAGTGGCAGTTTTTTCAGTAGCTGATCAAGAAATAATCGTTGATTGATAATAACACAAAAAAACTAATACATCCACTAAAAAGTAAGTGAGAGAGGCTATGTGGCAATCCATAGCAAACCAATGTCAAAGTACATTACAGTTCTGAGTTTGTGTGTGGCATAGTTAAATATTAATGTAACTATTCAGCTTTTTATAAAGATTCCTTTAAATTGCCCAGTTTGATTTTGAACATACTGATCTGTGAACTTTATATGTCAAACACTAAAAAACTTTATTAAATAGCAATATGAAGCGTCAGACTTTTTTGATATCATTAAAACTGTAAAAAAAGGAATATAATGCTTTCTTGAGGGCATATAAAAGGTCAAGTCAGGTCAGATCAGAGGAGCATGCACTGGTACGGCATGTTTCTGCACCCAGCACACAATGAAACACCTTGGGATCCTGGTTGGCAACCCCCCAGGGCATACATGCAGTCCATTCCCTCCCCCCTGGAAATGACCATCTATCTGTCACAGCCAGGCGTTACGTGGGTGTCCCAGGGCTGTCTTAACTGCATTATAGGACCCCGGGCAAAGCAGTGCACTGGGGCCCCTACCTACACAATTACTCAGCAAGACACAACATACATAAATTGGCATGGGGCCCCTATGCTTGTGGAGTCCCTGGGCAACTGCCCAGTGTGCCCATGCAATTAATACTGCCCTGGGTTGTCCCCTTGGCCTGGTTCAGCCGCTCAGGTCTTCAATAATGAGAATTCTGTGATCTGGATCTCCCTGGGGTAACCACTCAACATGGCCATAGTGCCATAGCTGACACTCTCTCACAATGCAGGTAACGTGCCTCATTCGGGACTCTGTGAGCAACCGATCATTCAATACAAAGTCAAACCAGCGGTACGGCCAACAATTCTCCAAAGAGACATAGTGCCGAAGAGTCCAGTTTTCGTCTCAGGTCACTGGATAACGTCCATGTCTCACAACCATATAGCAAGACAGGAAGCACCAGGACTCTAAAGACTTGATGTTTGTCCTTTTGCAGAGATAGTGGGAGCGCCACACACCCCTTTCCAGTGATCTCATGACCCCCTGTACTCTCCATATCAAGTAAATTAATATTGCTGGGGTAAATTTTGCACAATGCAACAGTTTACCATGCAAATTTTACTCTGTAAGAGAATCAACGGACAACAGTAAAGTGTTGGGGTACTAGCCTAGTAATCCCATATAATTGAATGGCAACCAAAATGAAAAAAACACCCAATAATTGCTGAGAGGTCTTTTCTATCTTTAGTTCAGGGAAGAACTGGCAAAGATGGTGGAGCTCCTGGTTTTCAGTCCTCCCGGCAGTAAGAGGCGGGTCCAAGTGGATGGACACTGAAAGTGACATCAGTGGTGTTATAGCCATCAATCATCCAGTCTACAGAGGGAGGAAGAGAGAAAGGTATTAGGACACAGCACCAACCCCACGTGCGGCGGTAGAATTACACTCACTACTGTAAAGCCCTTCAGGCTGTCCTCTATGCACACATTCATGACATCACTGTGATTCTTTCAGCAATATTCATCCATGGTGTCTCTCTGTCCTTGGTAGCAGCTGCTGCCATGTTGGTCCTCTTTTATCATATGTGCCGATAATCTTCATGCACTGCCACCAGCACATCTTGCTTTGCTGGCATGAAGGTTGTTCCAAAGAACAACTGATCTAACAGACCTCTTTTCTAAAGTGATCTCAAACTTTGACCAAAATGTCTTCTAAAACATTTATTTTTCTTGCTAGCTCTTCATAAACTTGTCTTCACTAAGCTTCTCCCCTGGCTGTCCCTGACAATATATTGTCATCATTGAACTTTGTTTGTGACAACTTCTTGCCCTGTGCCTGCATTGGCTTTCTCCAAAACTTGTATTTCTATACATACAAATAAAAGCAATGCTAGTTTTCCCTTATGAGTAGTATAGCTGTAGTCTTGGCTGCAAAGTTTAGTCTCTTAAAACTAATCTAAAACACTCAAATTAAATATGACAAGTCTTATTTAATAAACTGAAAAAAAAACTCCAATTTTTAATCCCCATTACAATGTTGGTGTCATATGAGTCCAGCTTAGATAAAGGGCAGTAAGGTCCACAGGCAAATGGCACTATGTAAAACAACAACAACAACAACAGCAACATTTATTTATATAGCACATTTTCATACAAAAAGTAGCTAAAAGTGCTTTACATAATGAAGAAAAAGAAAAAAAGGACAAAGTAAGAATTAAAATAAGAGAACACTAATTAACTTAGAATAAAAGTAAGGTCCGATGGCCAGGGAGGACAGAAAAAACAAAAAAAACTCCAGACGGTTAGAGAAAAAATAAAATCTGCAGGGGGTCCGAGGCCACGAGACCATCCAGCCCCCTCTAGGCATTCTACCTAACATAAATGACCTCAATCAGTCCTCATGGTATTCAGGGTTCACATGGAAGAACTTGATGATGACGGTCATGTGGACTTCTGGCCTTTAATCCATCAATGTAGGGACATCACAGTGCTTTGATCAGGTGGTGGTGGCACAGATTGCCACCCCAGAAAACCAGAAAAAGAACAGAAGAGAGAGTAAGGGTTAGTATGGATTTTGGAGCCACCATGGAGAGTAATGATAATTAATTGAATATACAGAGCATCAGTATTTAATTAAAATGAAGTTATGGGAAAGCCATGTTAAATTAATGTGTTTTTAGCGGTTTTGTGCTCCACTGTATCATCCTGGCGAATTCCTATTGGCAGGCTATTCCAGGTTTTAGGTGCATAACAACAGAAGGCCGCCTCACCACTTCTTTTAAGTTTAGCTCTTGGAATAATAAGCAGACACTCATTTGATGATCTAAGGTTACGATTTGGAATATAAGATGTCAGACATTTCGAAATATAAGATGGAGCAAGATTATTTAAGGCTTTGTAAACCATAAGCAGTATTTTAAAGTCAATTCTGAATGACACAGGTAACCAGTGATGTGACATCAAAACTGGAGAGATGTGCTCAGATTTTCTTTTCCTAGTTAGGATTCTAGCAGCTGCATTCTGCACTAATTGCAATCGATTGATGTCTTTTTTGGGTAGTCCTGAGAGGAGTGCATTACAGTAATCTAGTCGCCTGAAAACAAAAGCGTGAACTAATTTCTCAGCATTTTTCAATGATATAAGAGGTCTAACTTTTGCTATATTTCTTAAGGGAAAAAAATGGTGTCCTAGTGATTTGATTAATATGTGATTTAAAATTCAGGTCAGAGTCAATAGTTACCCCTAAATTCTTTACCTACGTCTTGACATTTAATCCTAATGCATCAAGAACTCTTTTGTCTTGTTGAACATGGTAGTCGATGGATCATCAAATAACCAGCAGACACATATTTTTTGCCAGCAAAAGATGTCTGCTGTGAAACCTTGAAGCAAATTGTAATACCACCTGTAACCACAAGGTGGAACCAAAGCATAGAGGGAAAAGAGCATCTGGGGAAGGAAAGAAAAATAAGTGCTGAATATCCTTCACACCTGCCTTGAAGGACCTGGAATAAACCATTGCTTACACCTGTAGTCTGTTGTGACACCATGGTGGGCACCTGTGCCAATCCCACAGCTTAACCTAGTTCATTTCTTTTTCTTCTGATGTGAATTTCAAGCTCCACAGGCGACTGTAAATGTGAATTACTTTGGGATTTTTATAAGCACATGCAGTTTGTTTTGCTCCTTCCTCAACTTTCATGTTTCACTTGAAGTGAAGTGATTACCAGACAAGCTTCACGCTGGACACTTGTGCTGATTCAGTTTTTGTAGTTCCAGATTTCTTTTGCAAGTTAGTTTTCCCTTCTTGTTCTCTTCTACACCCATAATGTTATTATCAACAAAGTTGACTAGGTAGCTAGCTGATTTTTTTTTTGCTGACATTGATAGCCCCCATTTTCACCATTTTTTATATTGGTGTGTTACTTCTGTTCGCTGAACTTGACACACTGCAGTCTGTAGTCTATAGATGTTAAACACCATTGATCTTTATTTTACTGTGAAACCAGCAGCATTGCCAAAAATGCATATTTACGTGTGCCTATGGTTTAAAAGGTGAGCCAGAACCAAAGCAAAAACTGTTCAGATTTAATGTAAGTCAATACCTTTGTCCATCCATCCATCCATCCATTATCCAACCCGCTCTTTCCTAACTACAGGGTCACGGGGGGGTCTGCTGGAGCCAATCCCAGCCAACACAGGGCGCAAGACAGGAAACAAACCCCGGGCAGGGCGCCAGCCCACCGCAGCAGTACCTTTGTATGCATTGATTTGCAAGTCCTTCAGTTTCTCATTTTCAGCTCAATGTGCATTTCCCACAGTCACGGATTAAAGAGTGCATGTTGGGTGAGAGGGTGGAGAAGCAGTAGATCTGGCTTCAGCATTGTCTTCTGCACTTTGCTTGTTTCCCACAATGCTTGGCCACTTAAAAAACTCAAACAGCTTTGACATCATCCAGTTAGTTAACACCCTCGCCAGTCAGATGGTAACCACCAAGTTTATCACACAAGCTTATTAAGAAGAATTTGATTGGCTTTTGCAGACATCAGGGATACAATGTAGTAAATCGCTAGAGATAACATCATCATGTCAAAACAATTCCTTATTCCCGATGAACTTATGGATTACATGACCATCACACCTGTGGCTATACTGTAAGCTGCCAATCCTACCATTTTCAAAGCTGATTTGAGTTCTAAAGCGTCTTTTACTTTATCCATCCATCTCCGCTTCAGCCTCTCTAACTTTCTCCAACCAGTAACAAAACTAATAGTATGTAATGTATTTTAAAGGAGTCTTATTGAGAGGCATGCAAGAATACAAGTCTCCTCAAGCCTGAGTGCATAACTGCTCAACAGCTCCTTCAGTCAACTGATGTTTTAACATCTTTAGAGGGAGATGGAAATGTCTTACCTAAGAAATGGTACTGGGGTGTTGTTTCATGTTAGCCATTATGAATGTAGTGAGAAGTCAAGCAAAATGACCCCTTTTATTGGCTAACTACAAAGATTACAATATGCAAGCATTCGAGGCAAGCTTAGGCCCCTTCTTCAGGTGAGATGTAATACAGAGTCTGGAATTCCCTGTGTTTATATACACACTAGGACAGAGACAGTATTGGAAAACCTTTACGTGAGACATCTTAGATGTAAAAAAAAAATAATTCCAGTCTCTGTATTACATCTTGCCTGAAGAAGGGGCCTGAGTTGACTCAAAAGCTTGAATACTGTAATTTTTCTAGTTAGCCAATAAAGGGGTCATTTTGCTTAACCTCTCACTAAGAAATGGTGAACATCTTTTTCTTTAAGGCACTTATACCCCAAACTTACAGACCTTTCACCACATGGAAGTAATAATCATTACACCAATGATTCTTCTTCTTCTTTTACTACTACTACTTTTCTTCCCCTTCATCTTTTCCCACTTCTATGTGGGGTCCATGTGCTTGCATAACCTTCTCCATTCAGCTCGGTCCTGCACCTCCTCACCAGTCAGACCCTGTTCCTCCAAATCTTCTTTCACTTTATCTATCTGTCATTGCTTTGGCCTCGCTCAATTTCTCTTCCCCTGTTCTTCCATTCCCATTACTCTTTTGCCCACATATTCATTGTGTCTCCTAATCACATGTGTATACCACTTCAACCTGCTTTCCTGTACTTTGTTATCTATCTCTCCCACTATTGTGTTCCACTGATTGTCGCATTTCTTATTCTGTCCTTTTTTTATAACTTCACACATTCATCTCTACATTCTCATTTCTGCCACATCTAATTCCATCTCCTGCTCTGCTCCCTTCACTGCCCATGTCTCAGTTCCATACATCATTGTTGGTCTTACCACTGTCTTAAAAACCTGATCTTCAAACATTATCTTAATTCCTCAATCACACAACACTCCTGATACCTTCTTCCAGTTGCTCCTTCTGCACTGCACTGTGTGGGTTAGCTCAACATCTACTTTTCTTCTTGGGTTACCACTGATCCAAATGTATCCACTCAATTCAGGCTAACTACTGATTTCTGATCATCATTAAACCTCAGACATTCTGTGTTCTTCCTATTTATTTTCAACCCTCCCTCTTCCAAAGACCTTCTCCATTCTTCCAACATCCTCTCCGCTTTCTCTTTTCTGGTGCTACACAACACAGTGTCATCAACAAAAAGCAGCACTGGGGAGGCTGGTCTTTCATCCCATGACTCAACACATTCATACCCAGACCAAAGAAATAAGGACTTCAAGAAGATTCCCTGGTGCACACCTCCTCGAACTGGGGTCTTGTCTGTTACCCCAACACTGTTTTTAACCATTAATGTTGGAATCCATCTTATCATCGTCAGAAATCATTATACAAATGATTGACTAGTTTTGAACCAAGTTTGTGTTCTTTTTCCCAGGCTGTTGCCATTGCTAATCTTGTTTACCGATGTGAAGCTGCCTTTCTTGAAGGTTCCATAGCTACAGAAAAGGTCTGAGCATTGAGTATGAGACATGCACAAAAATTTCCACAGGCCAAATATCATTGTTTGAAAAGGTTTAGGGAAATTTAAAGCAAAAAACAGGTCAATGAAATTGAAGATAAAATAAATTCTTGCTTATGTTATTTCCATTTAAGGCTAACATATCTTACTTACATTTCTTTAAGTTTATACTAGGGGGCTTTGCTCTCTGCTTGCTTTGCTCGCCAACCCCTTCCCCCCAAGTTGTGAAAAGGAGAGCTGAACGCACCCCAAGGAGACGTGGTGGCTCCTCCAAAACCCCTCTTAAACGGTGATACAATGGGAAAGAAATAACAGTTGTTTTTATTACCTCCTCTTTGCTCAAGCAGCTGCTGGCTTGCTGCTGCTGCTGCCATGCCATATGATCTGCATTTCGAGCGGCACTTCAAACATTTAAAAGCCTGTACAGAAGCTGTCCTTTTGTCTCACTGCCTTGTCTCTCTTCTCCCCCAGACATCATCAAACGCTATTTGATCTCTTTTCACTGTTCCGTTAGTAATATTTTCTGTTAGTTTGTGCTAATGCGGTCTTTACTGTCATTTTTTTGTGACTTTTGAATTTTCCTACTTCCATTATCTCTAACCTGCTCTGCATATGTATCATGGGACTTGCTTCCAAAGGTTGTAAGTACGACATGACTTGACTGTCTCACGGGATGTGAAAGTGTCTCTCTGTCTCTCTTCAAAAGACCACGTCTCATCGCAGGAAAAAAGTCTTGTCTTATTGCGAGATTTTTTTTTATAATAGAGAGATATGTCAGTATGCACTCATGTATACAGTATGGTCAGACATCTGTATGTATCTGTACCTTTCCATTTGAAAACAAATGCTTATTCATTCTAACACTCCATGTTTCTAACTGACTGAAATCCTTATGTTGTTATATCGGAGTGTCAAGAAGGTTCCATTAACACACTAAATCTTCCATTATCTATGCAGTGATGTACACCTAAAATTCTACTATATTCTACTTCATCAAACTTTGTGACTTTTATATTAATATCCACTTTTTAGAATTGCCTCTTACACCAAGCTAATTCTTTTGTTTGTGCTTATTCTAAAGGAATAAAGTAAAGCCAATTAAAAGATACATTTGATTAGTAAAGATTCAAACCTCAAATCAAATAAACAAAAGATCTGAACACAAAGTGAGTGCGAATATTTGGAGTATTTCTTCTTTCAAGCTTCATGGTTTGCTGTGGCTTTTTTTTAGAAGCATAGCTCACGATTCACCAGAGCTCATCTGGGCACTCATCACTCTTCAACTTGTTCTCCATCTTCATGCAGGCCGCTTATCTGGGATGCTGTGTCCATTCTTGACCTACAGTTTATTTTGAGATTCTTAGTTTAGCCAAGGCTGCTGCTTCCACTCAGTATCTTACTCATTTTGTTCAATTACTGGTAATACAAATACTGATAATTAATAAAGTGATTAACAACAATCAATCAATTCTTCTCATCACACCATACACATTCCCTACAGCAGTGTCTTTGAAATGTTGACATGCAAGTGCTGTAGAGTTTGAACAGTCTACGACTAGCTGTATTTACAATATACAGCATTGTAGATAGAATGCAAACACACAATTAAAGTTCGGTCCTTTGGGATCAGCAGAGAGACAAAGTCCTTCATATCAGGAAACAGTCTTTAGATTAGCCACAAACAGAGAACCTCCAAGATTCAAAGAGTTGCTCTTTTACTATTGCACATCCCAAGACATTGTCTGCACAGAGTATGCGCTGCCCAGCTGGTTGAACCAAAATGGACAGAAAGCTTTTTATTATAAGTACAAGAAAATACGAACACATAACTCCAGTTCTTAAATCCTTACACTGGCTCCCGGTTAAGTTTAGGGCAGATTTCAAAATCCTCCCTTTAACATATAAAGCCTTAAAGGTCTGGCTTACTTATCTGAACTTATCATGACTTACAAACCAGAACGTGCTTATAATTCCAAGGATTAATAAAATAACATTGGGAGGTCGAGCTTTTAGTTACAGGGTCTCAAAACTGTGGAATGGTCTGCCTGCTACTATAAGAGATGCCCCTTCGGTCTCAGCTTTCAAATCCCGGCTGAAAACCCACTACTTCAGTTAAGCACACCTTGACTAGAGCTGCTGATTAACAGACTGCATCTCTGTTGTTAGTCATTAGCACTAAAACATACTGTAAGTAACATGATAGTTATAATTTGTTACTAACCCTCACCTATTCAGTTCCTCTTCTCGGTACTCAAATGTGGCACTTGTTGCCACTGCCCTACTGCCAAGTTGTTTTGCCTGCATAAGGTAAAGTCATTACTGATGGAGGATCACAGGAATCATCGGGTAGAGGGGTCCTTTCATTGGATTGGCTGGCCCAGTGCTGTTTCAGCTGTGGAATGCCCAATAGGGGGAGGCAGCTTGAAGGCTGGAGGTCTCCAGGACTCTGAACAAATCCAAATCCTATGATGTGATATCATCTACTGTTGAATTCTGCTCTGTCCTTGTAATATGTCTATTGCACTATTATATTGCATTAAGGATTATTTGTGTTCTGTTCTGTGTATTGTATTTTATTTACCCCCTTTTTTGACACCCACTGCACACCCAACCTACATGGAAAGGGGTCTGTCTTTGAAATTTAAACTTTCCCAAGGTTTCTTCCATTTTTTCCCTATAAGGGTTTTTTTGGGAGTTTTTTCTTGTCTTTTTAGAGAGTCAAGACTGGTGGGCTATCAAGAGGCAGGGCCTGTTAAAGCCCATTGCGGCATTTCTTGTGTGATTTTTGAGCTATACAAACATAAATTGTATTGTATTGTATTGTATAAGCTGACCCAGTGCTGTGCCCTCTGGGTTTGTTTAGAAGCAATTCTGATACCCATTTTTACGTGCCCTGGATATCAAATTTTTCACTCCAAACTTAATTTAAATTGATTGACCATCTTAACCTGTGGCAGTGATGATCCTAACCTTCAGAACAGATTATATTTAGGGTGGTTTTACAAGTTGTGAACAAAGAAAGCACCTTAAATGTACTAGAAAATGCTATGAAGACAAAGGTAGATCAAAGGTGACCCAAAGGACATGGCAGTTCTCAAAAAAGTGGAGTGTCTGTACAAAATTGTGACATTTGGCAGCTTTTATTGCTTCTTATAAAGTTACTTCATTACTACTAAAATCCTTCACATTTTTCATACATCATGAAGACCTTTAAGAGGCTGGTCCTAAAACAGGTACAACCCCTGGTTTCAGAACATCTCGATCTTCTGCAGTTTACCTATCAGGCACATAGAGGTGTGCATGATGCTCTGATCTACATTCTCCACAGAGCCTACTCAAAGCTGGTGCAACAGTCAAGATCATGTTCTTTGACTTTTCAATTTGTTTTAATACCATTCTGCCTCATCAAGTGTGGGGAAAAGCTGAAGGCTTTGAAATTTGATGCTCCCATAGTCTTCCTAATCAAGGACTATCTCACCAACAGACAGCAGTTTATGAGGCTGAGGGACTGTAAGTCAGAAATGGTGGTGTGTAATACTGGAGCACATCAGGGTCTGTACTGTCTCTCTTATTGTTTACCCTCTACACAAAAGATTTCCAGTACAATACCAGCGTTTGCCATCTACAAAAATTTTCAGATGACTCCATCATAGGCTGCATTAATAATGGAGATGAGTCTGAATACAGTAATGTTGTTAAGGACTTTGATGTGTGGTGCAGGGACAACTTGCAACTCAACATCATCAAGGCAAAAGAGCCTGTGAGGGGCTTTTGATGTGCCAAGGAGCCTCTGAGACCAGTCACTATCAAGGGGTAGGACATGGAAGTGGTGCAAATCTACACCAGCAAAGTGGACTGGTCTGACTACACAGTGGTGCAATACAAAAAGGACCAGAGCAGACTGGACATGCGAAGGTCTTTTGATGTGTGCAGCAAGCTGTTGGAAACATTACCAGTCAATAGTAGCCATTGTGGTGTTCTACGCTACAGTCTCTTGGAAAGCAACCTGATCACAAAAGAAGCACAATGCCTAAACTAACTTATCAGGAAAGCCTGCTCCATCACCAGGTGAACCATGAATCTACTGGAAGCTATTGTAGCAAAGAGAATGGTCATCATGAAAAATTCTGTCCATCCCCTCCAGGAGGTGCTCTCTTGGAGCACGTTTAGCCACAGGCTCATTCCACTACCATGTGCTTGATTGATTAATAGATTGACTTACTATTTATCTTCAGAATATGTGTCCTTGTTTTGTATGGTTCTGCTGCTGTGTGCGTCTAAATTTTTCCATGGGATTAATAAAAATTATCTCATATACTCTAATGTAACACTGCACAACAAAGTTTTTGCTTCTTGAACGCTGTTGGGTATTTCTTATAGATTTTTGGGTGCTGATCATGAATATCACATCACGTACCGTTTCAGAGAAATCTTCAGTTTTGTCATGATTTTTTCTTATATTTGTATCCAAACATTTTCGCTCCCTCCTGTAAGTGACTTATCAACAACGGTTTGTGTAGCCTGGGCATATCCAGGCATGGAATCAGGCCAGCTGCGGTGAGCTGGCGCCCTGCCCAGGGTTTGTTTCCTGCCTTGTGCCCTGTGTTGGCTGGGATTGGCTCCAGCAGGCCCCGTGACCCCGTAGTTAGGATATAGCGGGTTGGATAATGGATGGATGGATGGATGGAATCAGGCCAGGTTGGAAGCTGTTCTGTGGAAGTTGATATCCTGGGCAGGTCTGAATGAGCTTGACGCTGTCTCAGCCTGCTATTAAGGTGGCTTGCATACACCGATCCTGCTCATTTGGTTCATATAGATAGTCAGTGTGTATGTATAGTATCAGTATAGTAAAGTATAGTATCTGTAGCAATATAACAGTAAGTAAGCTTGATGCAATAGACATTTTGGTGTCTCGTCAATGTCGTAACAGCCGCAATACATTCTGCTATATCTGTTACGAATATACACTTGCGCCTCAGAGACGTTGGATGACTGCTCTTGTTAAGAAAGCTTATCATCTGTATTTCGGCTGCAAAACTGGTGATTAAGACAAAGAATGGGTGACTCACATTTGCTCTGCCACATGTGCTGCCAGTCTGAGAGCCTGGCTCAGAGGCACTCGAAAGACGATGGCGTTTGCTGTTCCGATGATATGGCGAGAACAGAAAGACCATGTGACGGACTGTTACTTCTGTTTGACTAATGTGTTTGGCTTCTCTGCCAAAAACAAGAAGTCAATTGAATATCCTAATCTGCCTTCAGCAATGAGACCCGTGCCACATGACGACAGTCTTCCAATTCCTAAACCACCAGAGGATTGGACCTTAGACAAACCAGATGAAGAAACTGCAATGCAGGGTACTGACAGTGACATTGACCCGGATTTTGAACCGTGCTCATCAGGCGATCCACATCTGATAACAGTTCGAACTGAACGATTTGGTCAGAGATTTGAGTCTGTCAAAAGCAAAAGCAGAGCTGGTGGGTTCCAGACTGCAGGAATTTTGTTTGCTGTCACCAGGTACGAAAATGTCTGTGTTTCGAGGCAGACATCATGATATAATCAAATTTTTTGCACAAGTCGACAGTCTCTGTTTCTGTTGTGACATTGAAGGATTGTTCTCGGCCTTGGGTTGTGATCACAATCCCGAAGAGTGGCGTCTCTTTATTGATTCGTCAATGTTAAGCCTGAAAGCTGTTCAGCACACATGAAAGGAACTTATGAGAATATGGAACTGTTGCTGAAGCACTTCCAGTAGAGCAGGTACAACTGGAATATCTGTGGAGATCTTAAAGTCGTTGCTCTGTTACTAGGACTGCAGCTCGGCTATACAAAGTACTGTTGTTTCTTCTGTGAATGGGACAGCCGTGCCAAAGAGTCGCACCATTCTCGACAGAACTGGCCACTCTGTAAAAAGTTAGTTCCAGGACAGAAAAATGTGGCACATGAATCGCTTGTCAACCCAGCAAAGATATTTTTTCCTTCTTTGTCATATAAAACTGGGACTCATGAAGAGTTTTGTGAAAGCACTGAACAAGAAAGAAAAAAGGTTTTCATTATTTAACTTAACAGGAAGGGTTGAGGGCGCATGTCGACAAAAGTCGACATCCAGGGATAGAGGACGACAATCAGCTGTTAATGGCAACATTACTCACTGTTATGTCACAGGCATTCCCTCTCTGCTTGGAGGAATGTTAGACTCATTGACTCGCCATCTAATCCTTGTGCGTTTATGAGTTGCAAAATGTAAACAAATGTAAACAAAGGCAAGATGATATTGACATCTCATGAGGGAGCGAAGCGAGTGCAGAAAAGAAAATACTCAGCAGACGATGTTTTGCGCATTATTGCTCAGTCGGACTCTGATTTTTCAGAATCTGATTTTGTTGACAGTGATCAGGAGATCGAGCAAGAGAGTGAGGAACTGGCATCAGCTGATTGGACACCAGCCAATGCCGCCCCAGCTGATCAGCTGCCAGTTTAGCGCAATCACGCAGCCGACGCACCTATGGCAAGGTTCGTGTGGGAGGAATACCCAGACATTGAACCGTGGGAACCAAACTGGCTACCAGACTTCACAAGACAACATGGCTTGCTGTTAGACAGGATAGATTACCAGCCGCTGGACTACTTCAGGCTGTCCTTTCCTGATGCTGCTTTTCAGCTACTGTCAGACGAGACAAAGGTATGCAGAGAAATTTTTTGAATCGCGGGCTGCGCTTGCACCGCATTCTCGTTTTTCAAAATGGAAACCCGCAACAAAAGACGAGATGAAGGGCTTTGTGACATTGCAAATAGAGATGGGACTAGACTGGCGATATAACTTCAGGGAGCATTGGTCCAAATGTGCTTTGTCCCCTGGTGGCTTTGGACAGGTTATGCCGTGTGATAGGTACGTGATGCTGCAAAGTTTTATTCACTTCTGTGATAAACAGAAGCAAATCCCAAGGGGTGAGCCAGGCATTAACCCCATGTATAAAGTTCAGCCCCTGCTTGACATTGTGGAACCAACATATAAACGATTTTATCAGCCTGGCCGTGATTTGCCTGTGCATGAATCTATGATAAAATACAAGGGACACCTTTTTTTCTGACAATATATACCAGACAAGCCCACAAAGTATGGCATAAAGGATTTTGTACTGGCAGAAGCAAACACTGGTTTCTGCCTAAAAGTAATTACGTATACAGGAAAGTATTTCTTTCAAAGAGAGAACTGTTCCTTGACAAGTATGGTTGTGCTGGAGCTGCTTCAGGGCTATGAACATTTGGGTCATGTTGTGTACATTTGGACAATTTTTATACATCACCAGAATTGTTCATGAAGCTACAGAGCAGGGGAATTGGAGCTTGTGGCACAGTGAGGGTGAACAGGAGACACAGGCCTTCATAGAATGAAGATGAAAAAAGAGGTGACAATACGGTTTTCATACGGGCGGAAAACTTGGTGGCAGTGGCATGGCACGATGTCAAACGGGTGACTTGTCTCTCTACAATACACACTAACAATATATGTGAGAAAGTGCAGCAACAGATAATTGAAAAGGAAACACCAGTGCAACACATATTGTAAGCAATGCAATGTGGCCATGTATGCAATTGGCTGCTTTGAGTGATATTAGACTGCGCAGGACTTTGCTGTGTAACATGTACATGATATGTATGTGAAATCATATAGTATGCAGGCTCATACAACATTTGTCAAAAGTAAATATTTTTTGCTGATTTGATATGTTAAACAATTGCTTTGTGTTCTTTTTTAAAAAAAGTTAGTTTTTGAAAAATTATGCAGCCCTGGGAGAAAATAAACAAATTAGCCCTAAAAGAGTTAAGACAGATGTTCCCAAGAATAACTGACGCCAAGATCAAAGAGGGCATTTTTGTTGGCCCCAGATCAGACATGTTATGAGTGACAAGCGGTTTGAAGATCTGTTAGTTGGGCAAGAAAAAAATTACCTGGAAAGCCTTCAAAGACGTTGTTGACAATTTTCTGGGCAAATACAGAGCCCCAAACTACATTCAGCTGGTAGACAAACTTCTCAAAGCATACAAGACAATGAAGTGCAACATGTCACTCAAGAATCATTTCCTCCACTCACATTTGGGCTTCTTCCCCGCAAATCTCAGTGCAGTGACAAACACGGTGAAAGGTTTCACCAGGATATTGCTACAATGGAGAGATGATACCAGGGCAAGTGCTTGCTGACTACTGTTGTACACTGCAACGTGATGCACCAGACATTGAATACAAAAGAAAATCAGGAGCAAAACACTTTTAATTCTGTTGAATTTAATAGCTTATGCAAAACATAAATGTGACTAAATACGTTATTGTCAGTAAACATATAAATGTCTATTTCTCAGAGTTCCATGATGCAGTAAAACCAAAACTATATTTGTGCATACCCAGTAGGTACCTGTCACAATCAGCCAAAACTTTTCAGGAAGCAAGACTTTTCAAAAAAATTGTTGTGCAGTGTAATCTAAGCTCACTCTTGTGGTATGGAGTGAACCTCACTCTGCTATTGTATTGTTATGTGAATCCTTGAGTGTTGCTGAAAATCACTGCTCGCCTGGAAGTGTTTACCACATTCAGAACACTGATATGGCTTAACTCCACTGTGAATTCTTCTGTGGCGTCAAAGCTTGCTGTTTTTAATTAATCGTTTGCCACATTCAGAACAGCAATATGGTTTCTCCCCAGTGTGAATTCTTGTATGCTCCAGAAACCTTTTGTTTTTAATGATTTTTTTTGCCACTTTCAGAGCAACAATATGGCTTCTCTCCAGTGTGAATTCTTTTATGGTACTGTTAGTGCTAAATTGTTTTCCACAATCAGAACAAACATATGGGTTTTTTCCAGTGTGAATTCTCATGTGGTACTTGAGATTGCTGTTTTGAATAATTGTTTGCCACATTCAGAACAACAATATGGCTTCTATCCAGTTTGAATTATTGTATGGTACTGAAAGCCACTTTTGGTGATGAATTGCTTTCCACATTCAGAACAATATGGCTTCTATCCAGTGTGAACTCTTTTGTGGTACTTAAGGATGGTGCTGGTGGTAAACTGCTTTCCACATTCAGAACAACTATATGGCTTTTGTCCAGTGTGAATACTTACATGGCGCTGAAGCTTGCTGTTTTGAATAAATCGTTTGCCACATTCAGAATAAGAATATGGCTTCTCTCCACTGTGAATTTTTGTGTGCTCCTGAAGGCCACTGTTAGTGGTGAATCGTTTGCCACAATCAGAACAACAATATGGCTTATCTCCAGTGTGAGTTCTTTTGTGGTACTGAAGGCCAATGTTGGTGGGAAATTGTTTGCCACAATCACAACAATATGCCATCTCTCCAAAGTGAATTCTTGTGAGCTCCTGAAGCTTGCTACTTTTAGTGAATCATTTGCCACATTCAGAGCAACAATATGGCTTCTCTCCAGTGTGAATTCTTGTGTGCTCCTGAGGCTTGCTGCTTTTAATGAATTGTTTGCCACATTCAGAACAACAATATGGCTTCTCTCCAGTGTGAATTCTTGTGTGGTTCTGAAGGCTAGTTTTGGTGGTAAATTGTTTGCCACAATCAAAACAACAATATGGCTTCTCTCCAGTGTGAATTCTTCTGTGGATGTAAAGACTGCTCTTCCCAGTGAAATGTTTGTCACAGAACAGAGGTATAGCTTCTACCTCCTGTCGCTACTGCGATAATTTCCATATTCAGATTTTTCTTTAAAACTTATTCTCTCCTCTTGGTGACCATAAAACACCTCTGTATTGGTATTGTGCACCAGTTCTTGAGTGCTAATGGCATGTATCCCTGTTAACTTTGTAACAGGCAGGGACCTAGACTGCAAAGATTCTGGTGTCCACTTCTCTGTTGCATACGTCGACTGTTTCATTCCTTTGTCACATTCTCTTGATTTTGGTTTGCAGTAAAGTAAGGGCAGGTGGGAAGTGGCTGCAAATCTCTTGTAAATATGATGAAAGACAGCAATGAACAATTTCATGTAAATCTGATAAGTTTACTAAGATCTGGTAATAGAAAAATACTTTATGCAAAGTAACTTGTTCAAATAAACCAAAACAACTATATTACTCCAATTCCAATTTTCTGAAAACAATTTCACTTCAATCTGCCTTTCTACTTTAAGAAAAAACATTCATTTTAACTCACCACATTTTTGCCTTTTAGTCACCATCAAACCCAAAGGTTCATTCAAATCGTATAAATGATCTTTAAAACACAAGCAAAGGGATGTAAAAGCTATTAATTTTCAGATTCATGTTAACTATCTGGTACACTGAGCTTCTTACTTGTTGGATGCCCACAGAACAGTGACAGAAGAACTCAGGTTGATACCAGTGGTGGCCAAGAAGTGCAAAGAGGCTGTGTGTTTGTAACAGAACATGCTGTCTAAGGTATGTGGGAGTTGGTGGCAACAATTCAAAGAAAGAATTATGGAAAACCTAATAGAAGAGGAGGGGTGTGCTTAAAATTCAAAAGGATTGAGGACTTTTTAAAAAGGGGGACAGAGAAGATTTTGACACTTTGAACATGTTGAGGCACAACATATAAGATAACTTGTACCTCAGCATACAGCCACTATAAACGCAGCCAGCATCATATGCCCAAAATGTTTTCACCAGGAGTTGCCCAGGATGCATCCCAATCAGATGCATGAACCACCTAAACTGACTCATTTCGATGTGGAGGAGTAGCGACTCTACTTTGAGCTCCAACATGTCTGCACTCCTCACCTTGGGCCTCATGCATAACACCGTGCGTAGAATTCACACTAAAACATGGCGCACGGACAAAGCCGAAATTTTCATACACACAAAAAAATCCAGATGCATAAATCTGTGCGAATGCCAGCTTCCAAGTTCTTCCGCTACATAAATTCCAGTCAGCATGAAAAGTAATGCACGTGTACACGCCTGCTGCCACTCCCCAAGCTCCTCCCAGAATTGCGCCTCTTTGAATATGCAAATCAATATAAATAGCCCTTAAGCTCAGCGTTCTGTGAAAAGGAAATGGCAAAAGCACGGGGGGAAATAGAAGAATTTCAGTGAATACCAAGTGGAGGCAAAGAAAAACGTACTATTTGTTGGTTTAAACGGTGGTATAATCAACAAAAGGAAGTTGATCGAGTGACATAGAGTGTCGAGAAACTCGAAAGGTCAAGTTCACAAAGTTGCACAGTGCCTGAAATAAAAAAGAAGTTGTCAGATATCAAAGTCGCTGTGGAAAGGCGAGTCGTAGCCCACCGTCTGAGTGTCATATGAAAGCTTATTAGGGTAAAGAGAAAAAAAAATAGGCACACAGTGAGAAAAAAGCTCGAAATGTCAACTTTAATCTCGAAATTTCCACTTTAATCACGTACTTTATTTTGTCATTAAAGTAGAACATAATAAACTTCATCCTAAAATCGTTTCATTTACTAGTTTCTCAAATGACATCATAATTACAAGTTAAAATGACACTGTTGTTGATGTTTTTCAGTAAATATGCCCACCCGAACTTGCAGTTATGTCTTCACTTGCCCTTAGTCCATCCCCGGTTATGACTATTGATGTCCCCAGAGAAAGATGTCAATGGCTGCAGGCTCCTGGGGTGTCACAGTCCTATGGGGTTAATTTTATCTTTTTACAGAAGCTTAATAAATAAATACACAAATAAATAAATAACAGGCAACAACTATCCCCTACCAGATACATGTTAGAATTAGTATAGAGAAAGAAAAAACTAGCAATATCTTAGTTCAGGTGCTGCAAAAATACATTTATTGCTCATTACTCTTTTGTCAGTAATAAAAGTCTCATATGGTCTTCATAACATTTATAAGACATCAGTAGATCAGTTATTCATCTCTGTGCTGTGTGGTTTATTGACATGATGATAAAATCACTTGTTAATATAAAAAATTCACAGATCGTATACTAAATATGTGCTATCAAGAGGAATGTGTCTCAGTTAAGCCACCTCAGACCACTCCAAAGTGACGTTATGTTAATAAGTCACATTGCAGAGAAGAAAAAACACTTTTCTGGTGCTTTGTAAGTGTTATGAAGACCAAAAGAAGCCTTTTTTAAGGTGCTGTTACATAAGAGTAAATGTGTGATACACTGTAGATGCATTTTTGTAAAGTGTTACCAAAAAACCTCTGTCTTGGCTAAAGATATAAACAGCAGTCCCATTCCCAGTCCCAGTGCCAGTGAGGCACTATAAAGGTGTTTAGTAAAGGTGTTTAGTGTGAAGGAGCCCCAGTCGCATACCTTGACACACTTCGACTGAATAAATTTGTTGGCTGAAAGACCTCAGCGCTAGAGTGTCACAGAGAGAACATGTGGCATTGTTCACATGTTCAACACCTTGACAAATACATTTCAGTGTTCACAATGCTTTACAAGAGCCCTGTGTGTGTGTGTTTCATACTCTTACTTCACACATTCAAAACTACTGTTTATAATGTGTGTGTTTTTAGAGTAACCTACCCATAATCCTAATGCATTTACTTCTTGCATGTTATAAATACAGAAGACAAAAGCATGAAATACTGAAGCTAATGAGCTTTGCACACTTCTCAGAGCAGGACACAAAAACAAAATGTCCTCTGCTTACCTTCAGAGCCTAGTTGGCTGATGACCGCTGTCCCCTCTGCACAATCCTCCTTCTTAATGCACAGGCTCTCCTGTTTAATGCAGATGGATTCCTGTTTCCAGTCCTCTTCCTCTTTTATATTTGCTGTCCTTTTCTCCATGGTGTTCATGTCAGCCGAGTATGTCTCCTCTTTCACGGTCATTTTTGTTTTATAGTAAATCGCACGTTCTTCCTCTTTTTGGAAAAAAAAAAAGAATTAGTGGCAGCAGAATTGCCCCAAAAACAGATTTAGACAACAATGTATTTTCTTGATCAGCATGGTGGCGCTGCTGCCTCGCAGTTAGGAGACCTGGGTTCGTTTCCTGGGTCCTCCCTGCGTGGAGTTTGCATGTTCTCCCCGTGTCTGCGTGGGTTTCCTCCCACAGTCCAAAGACATGCAGGTTAGATGGATTGGCGATCCTAAATTGTCCCTAGTGTGTGCTTGGTGTTTGGGTGTGTGTGTGTGTGCGCCCTGCAGTGGGCTGGTGCCCTGCCCGGGGTTTGTTTCCTGCCTTGTGCCCTGTGTTGGCTGGGATTGGCTCCAGCAGACCCCCATGACCCTGTGTTAGGATATAGCGGGTTGGACAATGACTGACTGACTTTAATTGAACTGGGACTATTGTGGTGCAATTGTGTCTTGTTGTTTGGGGTGCTGGTACACATCCTAGTGGCCACAACCATATTGAGAAACTTTCTTACTTCCACCTCCGTAACATATCCTGGATTCATCTGTTCTTCTCCTTTTCTAACACTGAGAAACATGTCCGTGCTTTTTATCACATCGCTCATCGATTATTGTAACTCCTTACTGGCAGGCGTCACTTCTGATCTTCTATCACAGCTGCAGACGATTCAAAACTCTGCTGCAAGAGTCCTGACACAAACCAGCAACAGCAACCACATAACAGTCATCCTGCTTCACTTCCACTGGCTCCTTGTGTCTTACAGAATTGAATGTAAAATTCTATTAACAACCTATAAAGCTTTAAATGGCCTCACACTTGACTACATCAGTGACCATCTCCGTCACTAAGGTCCACTGTTTCTGTAACACACTAACTTGCACCCTTATGGGTGACAGGGCCTTCGGTTCTATAGTGGCCAGGCCTCCCTAAATTATTGAGATCAGCTGACTCCATTCATTCTTTAAATAACAACTTCAAATTCCTCTGTTCAGGAAGGCGTTTAACTTACTCTAATATTCTGACCCTCTTTCAGTTTACCTCTCTGTCCAGATACTCAGAGTAATTGATGTGTGTGTGTGTGTGTGTGTGTGTTATATCATAGATTATGTTGTTTGTTCATGGCCTTCTTCTAGCATTGTATTTAGTATTTTACAATGGTTTATTGTCTTTACTTATATTTAGTACTTTGTTCGCCCTGTATTTATCTGTTTTTAGTGTTCCATGTGGTGTAACCACTAAAGGGCATTGTAGTACCCCAAACGTCACACACAACCACTACGACACAAGTCCTCATACAATAAAAGGGTTTAATTTTACTAATACCTTAAAAATGGCAAAAGTGACATAAACACCAGCATGATATTCTTCTTCTCTCCTTTTCTTTCTCCTTCCACTCCTCCAGGTGAGCTTTGTCCTCTTCCACCCGACTCCATCTCGCATGGATGAAGCTAAGTGGCCTCTTTTTTCTTGGACCTGGGAGTACTTCTGGTGCTTCCAGGTCAATTACAAGTCCCACAAAGTAGGGATCATAAATCCCATCACCTCCCCCTGGTGTCCCCCACAGAGTAAAGCCTAAACACACAGACTTTTTCTTCTCCGTGTCTCTTCTGCTTCCACTCCTCCCTCAAGCTTCATCCTCCACCTCCTGATTCTGACTCCCTAAAAGGAGTGAGGTGGCCCTTTTTAAAGAACACCTGGAACAGCTCCAGGTGTTCCACAATCTCCTGCAGAGAAGGGCTCAGCCATTCTCCATGTGCCCCCTGGTGGTGGCCACGGGCCCCAACAGGGTTGAGTTTCCATGCTCCAAACCCCGTGGTACTGTAGCAAGCCAGGAGGGCTGCCCTCTATTGTCCCGGGGGAGGTATTGCCTCGTGCAAGCATCTCCCCTCACCCACCTTCTGTTCCAGAGGCGTCCAGGTTGGGTAAGGATCCCAGCTGTCCGTTACACTTTATTCTGGAGCAGCACTCTCCTCCAGGGTTATTTATTTGGAAGAATTATCTACAGATTTATTTGATGGAGCCTGAATACACTAACTGAACACAAATTGCTACAATTACATTACTTTTTTTTCTGCCCAGAAGTTAGACCACTGTCAGGGTCCCACTTCTTTAACTGACTAACCTAGGGACCTGGTACTTATTCTGACACCTCTACTTTTAACCACAATCAATGCAGACTTCAGACCATCTTGTTTTAGGTCCTACACAGGTGAATGGATTCGTTTAATTTTGTGAGTTTTCAGGAACCTCGTCTTGAAGTCCACTAGAATATGTAAGGCATTTTCCCACCACCGGAGCCTTGTTTTCAGGAACTAGTGAGTTCCTGTAGGATGCAGGCCCTGGGCCTCTTGTGGTCCCTGGCCAAATTCCTGTGTTGTGTTCCCACCACACAACAGGAACTATTAAATTATCTTCTTATATAATACGCTACCGTGGCTGTCTCTCTGTCCGGGATTTTAAATCACCTGTAGCTCGCAAACCATTCGACCTATTGACCTGAAATCTGGTACACATATACTACGTGACGTCTACTATCCGTTTTATGGGTGATGATTTTTATTAATCTTTTTATTTTTATTTTATTTTATTGTAGAATCAACTCTCGGCAGCAGGGCGGCCGTGCGGCGCATGCGTACGGCTAAATCATTCTTGAGGCAGATTGAAGACTTAAATGCCAGCTTAAGTGAAAAATTAAGAAAAACGTATTAAGTAATTGCAACACAAAAACTGACTTAATCAGTTTTAATTAGGGTTGCCAGACATCCCTTATATACGGGACATGTCCCATATTTGAGAATTTTGTCCCCTGTTCCGTACTGACCTTTCAGGGACACCCAAATGTCCCGTATTTAGTTCATTTTCAAATTTCGTAATAAAAATATATTTTTACTACCTTCTTACGTTACTTAGTTGTAACTTTTTAGGTAATTATATTTTCTTTTCTCAGATTCTCTTGATGAAAATAACCCAAATGCCAAATTTAACGAAGAAACTTGTGTTTGCTGCCTGTTTGCAACTTGTTCAGTTGCTATGGTTGGCTGAGGACGGCAACACTCTTACCGTTTTGCTCTCCAGGTGCGCTGCTGTGCAGTTCTGTTATCAGCATTGCAACATACAGTGACTGTCGACAAAGTGTCTTATTACTATTTGCCACGCCCCACTTTTTTTCTAACTTAAACACTAATCCATCCATCCCAAGATGTCAAAACGTAAGTGTAAATTTCGTGATGAATATTCCAGCGAATGGACATTTATCAAACAATGCAGAAGCTGTTTTTGAAGCAAACTGTGGTGTATGTAATTGCATTTTCAGTAAATAATTTTCAAATGATTTTATTTTTGTTTTCCTCATAACTCATTAAAATCCTTTCTTTATGTTGTTAACTTACAGTATATCTCTACTTTTATATAATATATTGGTTTGGGTGTGTAGGGGGCATGTATAAATTTATATATATATTGTAATATAGAGAGAGATTTTAAGAGTGTCCCGTATTTCTAATTTTCTAATCTGACATCCCTAGTTTTAATGCGAATAGATGCCGATGAAAAAAGAGAAGCAGCGGGCCGCTAGGGTGGAGAAAAGAAGAGCTAATCAGGAAGCAGCAAGCGCATCAACCTCTGAGTAAACAAATGCTAAACGCACAGAGAAAGAGAATGAAAACTATAAATGGCCAAGTCAAGTGTATTCACTGCAAGTTATCGTGCAGTGCGCTGTTACTGGTATAAAATATGTTACATACAATGAAGAGACACCTCCCGACCTATTGCTTTGAAGCTGTGCATGGCGCTGTGCACCAGGGAGGTGGCTATGAAGAAGGACATGGTGCGAAATTCAGAGCAATCAGGGGTTCAAGCAGGACCCCCTTTAGCAGTTAGCTGTCACAAAATATATGTATAAATATATATATATATATATATATATATGTAAATTTGATACTTGAGTTTGTGGAATATATTTTGTAAATTGTATCATATATTATAATA
>JANRMT010062834.1:56124215-56141073 GCA_026402145.1 Polypterus bichir lapradei
TCAAAACATGGCAGGATCTAATCAGTAATATTTTAAAATAAGTTCATAAGGCACAGAGAATTTATTAATTTAGGTATGTTTACAAGCCTTAAATTTAACGCCGTTTGGCTTGCTCTCTCTCTCAGGGGCGGGGATCGATCTGTTCTTAATTTTTCTCTTTGTAAAAACTTGATTGCTTTGTATGGATTGTAATAAAATTAATAAAAAATAAATAATTAAAAAAAAAAAGAATTACTAGATGCTGCATGACCAGCCGCATCGTACGTCAACGTCGCCGCCATATTGCGAGTGGCATTGCTGTGGAGTGAAGTAGTGGATAAAGATGCCTCACGCATGTGCTGCTTGGGATTGTACAAACCGCTGTACGCTCCAAACAAGATCCTGGAGGATTACATTTCAAAGGTAAGACTGAACAATTCTTTTGGTTATATTTGGCCATTAGAAAATCCTGTTTTATAATCTTAGCACTCAAGGTCACCTTACAATAACATAAAACAACATTAGTAAAATTAAAACAAGAGAATGATAAATGAAAAAGCAATAATTAGCAAACAAACAAAGATAACTGGCAGTAACAGTGCAAAATTCACAATTGGTATGCCAGTTTGAAAAGATAAGTTTTGAGGGTAGTTTTAAAATGTGTTATTGAATCGAGCTGACGTATATGAGAGAGAAGAGAATTCCTAAGTTGAGGAGCACTATGAGAGATGCTTGAGCTCCCATAGCACTGAGTCTGACATGTGGTACAAAAAGTCGAGCTGCAGATGAGGATCTGAGTGAGCGAGACGAGTGTCAGTCTGGAGGAGATCAGTGAGGTTGTGGAGAGCTTTAAATGTTAAGAGCGGTATTTAGTATTGTATTCTGTAGTGAACAGGGGGCCAGTGAAGTTGAGAGAGAGTAGGTGTGATATGTTTAGTGGATTTAGAACAGCAGGTTATTATCCTGGCAGCAGAATTTTGACGAAGTTGTAAGCGAAGGATAAGTTTTTGTGGGATGCCAGATAGAACAGCATTACAATAATCTGAGGTGACTAGGGCATTAACCAATACTTCAGTACTGTGTTGCGTAAGAACAGTACGAAGTCTAGAAATGTTTTGGAGATGGAAGAAGGCAGTTCGAGAAATGTTACTTATATGGGAGGAATTATTTAACAATAATATATTATATAATATAACTCTGCAGTTCGCATACCAGGAGAAGGTGGGAGCGGAGGATGCCATCATCTATATGCTACACCGATCCCTCTCCCACTTGGACAGAGGCAGTGGTGCTGTAAGAATTATGTTTCTGGACTTCTCTAGCGCCTTCAACACCATCCAACCTCTGCTCCTTAGAGACAAGCTGACTGAGATGGGAGTAGACTCACACCTGGTGGCATGGATCGTGGACTATCTTACAGACAGACCTCAATATGTGCGTCTTGGGAACTGCAGGTCTGACATTGTGTTCAGCAATACAGGGGCACCGCAGGGGACTGTACTTTCTCCGGTCCTGTTCAGTCTATATACATCAGACTTCCAATATGACTCGGAGTCCTGCCACGTACAAAAGTTCACTATTGACACTGCTATTGTGGGCTGCATCAGGAGTGAGCAGGAGGAGGAGTACAGGAAACTAATCAAAGACTTTGTTAAATGGTGCGACTCAAACCACTTACATCTTAACACCAGCAAGACCAAGGAGCTGGTGGTGGATTTTAGGAGGCCCAGGCCCCTCATGGACCCTGTGATCATCAGAGGTGACTGTGTGCAGAGGGTGCAGACCTATAAATATCTGGGAGTGCAGCTGGATGACAAATTGGACTGGACTGCCAATACTGATGCTCTGTGCAAGAGAGGACAGAGCCGACTATACTTTCTGAGAAGGTTGGCATCCTTCAACATCTGCAATAAGATGCTGCAGATGTTCTACCAGACGGTTGTGGCGAGTGCCCTCTTCTACGCGGTGATGTGCTCCTGTCAATCATGAAGAATCCACTGCATCTACTGAACAGTGTCATCTCCAGACAGAGGAGTAGCTTCAGTGACAGACTTTTGTCACTGTCTTGCTCCACTGACAGACTGAGGAGATCGTTCCTCCCCCACACTATGCGAATCTTCAATTCCACCCGGGGGAGTAAATGCTAACATTACTCAAAGTTATTGTCTGATTTTTTTATTTTTATTTTTTTCATTTTTATTACTATTTAATTTAATATTGTTTTTTGTATCAGTATACTGCTGCTGGATTATGTGAATTTCCCCTTGGGATTAATAAAGTATCTATCTATCTATCTATCTATCTATCTATCTATCTATCTATCTATCTATCTATCTATCTATCTATCTATCAATAATTATTATTATTATTATTTAGTAATTGTCATTATTAGTGTATAAATGGATATAAATAATAGCATTTAAACTATTCGCCAAAATCTGTCGTATGTAAACGATACTGTTTTAAAGTTATTGTTTTTTCATCAGAAAACCCGGTTTCCTCCTCTACCAGTATTAGTTTAAATGGCACTTTTGCCACTCGCAATATGGCGGATCCACAGACATATCGTGTCGACTGGGCAACACAGTGAATGCGGCGTCTATCTATATATGTCTATGGAAAGAGTGCCATGGTCACGTGATCAGGTTTCTCTGTGGAGCGGAAATTCGTACTGTATACAGTATCGAGACACTTAAAGAACGCTAAGCTGAAGAAAGGTGTTTTTCTTTAATAAGATGGACACGAGTGCGGTATTAGAGAGATTGTAATAAAGACTCCTGAATTTCTGGTCAGAAGATGCACATTGTATGTTTTGATTTTGTTATCCCTACACCTGTCTGTGTAACTCATTTATTGTTTAATTGGCTAGCTTTATTTTATTTTAGTTTTTCACGGTGTTTAATAGCTGTAAAAGAGAGAGCAAATAAATACTCTTCAGACATCAGTCGGATCGTGGTCTCATCTGTACCAGGAGAAAATTTTCAGGAGCAGCTACACACCTTCACCTTATTACTTTGAAGCGATCGCGACTTCACGGGGCAAATGACTGTTTTAATGCTATGATGAGTAATGCAGTGCAAAGTGCTGCACAATCGGCAGTTCATGGGGAAGATTATTGTTTCGATTAAGTGCATGGTGCATTTTTCGTTCCACCAGGAACTATCATGGGTTGTGCTGATTGGTTGGCCACAAGCGCTTGAGTAATCTTATTCTGTTAGTAGTTGAGAGTTGATGGTGAAGATGGAGCACCGTGCTTCGCACCGCACTCTTTTCATAGCGGTGCTCCAAACTGCTTGTCAATTTGTTCCTTCACGAAGACTGCCCAGCTCCGCCTCACCTGAGGTTAGAGGTAACTCGTATGCCACACTATTCCCACACTAGGTATGGGAGAAGATTGTCCGCTGTGGCGACCCCTAACGGGAGCAGCCGAAAGAAGAAGTCTTGGGTTTGACGAAGAGGAGGGGGTACCCCTTAAAGCAGGGGTGTCAAACTCCAGGCCTGGAGGGCCGCAGTGGCAGCAGGTTTTCATTCTGACCCTTTTTCTAATCATTGACCGGTTTTCGCTTTTAATTAACTAGTTTTTCCTTCATTTTAATAGCCCTGTTTTTAAGGATTCAGTCATCTGAATTGATTCATTTCTTCATGAAATGGCAGCCAAACAGAAATGAGACGTGAAACGAGCCAACAGATGAGCAGCTAAACTGGGGTTTCAAACTGCAACCAATTTCACTCCAACCAATCTATTAATGAGAAGCTGATTCTTGCAATTAATTAATTAAGCCCGTTATTTAATTTTGTGGTCTGTTGTTGCTCTCATTCTGCCACAGCAGACATTTCCAAAACTGTTGATATTCTGTTCGTCAAAATGTTTTGGTGACCTGAGAGATCAACCTTACTGAGACCTTCACCTTTCTTTATTTTTAGATATTGTGTGATGGGCACAGGTCAGCTGGTCATGTGGCAGCTCGTTTTGTGTTTCATTATTGTTTGGCTTCTAATTAAAAAAAGAGACAACTAAGGGGCCTGAGACAAGTTAATTAAAACTAAAGCAAAAAAAGTTAATTATCAGCAAAAACTGGTCACTAATGAAGAAGATGGTTAGAATGAAAACCTGCAGCCACTGCGGCCCTCCAGGCCTGGAGTTTGACACCTGTGCCTTAAAGTTTCTTTCGTGCGCGGCGTTAAACGTATATTAAATCGAAGATTTGGGCCACTCCTGGGACATCTAGCCCCTTTTCCATTTATTAACTGGGACACAATCCCGTTTCTCCCGGAAGGTGTGGAACGTCTGGTTATCCTGGTTTTGGCAAAAACTGCGCCCCGATCGCCGCGGATTGCTTATAATCGGTCTGCTCAGGAATGTACATAAAGCTGATCACATTTTAAGTGTCACTTTACAATTTGCTGTTTTTTTATTTAATGACAAGAATATCGTCGCCAGTTCTAAAAACTGTTACTGTCAACTGCAATCGTCGCATTAACGTGACACGCAGGCAATCGCTGCTGCTCCTTTAAAAGTGCCCGTCATTTTCTCAGCTGAGAACGCGCAGAGTGTTGCGCGCCTATACTGCTCTAACATCAACGCATGCGCATAAACGACAGACACTATCACGGGGCTCTGAATTTTTCAGTACACCGGCCTTGGTTACATCCTATCAATTTTTAATTAACTGGTCTTTTGCTGCTATTGTTCTGTACTCAGAAAGTCACCACCGTTAATATATTTACCACGGTTTAATTGCGTGAATCTTTTTTTTTTATCGTTTTCTAACTTAAAATTCACCTTTTCTGTTTTCTCCCTTGTATTTATTCAGATTCTCTTAATTAAACCGTGGAACAGACGGGAAAGAAAATCCTGGATACCAAAGTTGAGCTTCTCCTTCGTTGGTAATGCTAACTAGCAGGTAGAGTGTTAAACACAGTAATAAGAAAAAATGTTGAAAATTAATTTTGAGAAACTGTCCATACTGCCCAAAAAATCTTTCCTGTGTTTCTATATAAGCTTTTATAAATCCAGTTTTACAAAAAAAAAAGCAGCATCTGTGAAAGGATAGCCTGCTGAATTAAAAAGGAAAATTCCAGAAATAATTCTAAATAAGTTAAAATGACAACTTGTGGCCGCAAGTTAAGAACCTCAGTGCTTGAATAATGACTTTAATTGCAGATATTGCCTGGAAGAAAGAACAGACCACACCACTTAAATATCTGATTACAAGTAAAGTTAGTGGAAGATAAAGGTATATATAGGCAAGACAATCAAGGAGAGCAATGGCAATGGCAAGGGCCAAAGTGCAGGCTTTGGAGAAGGTGTGTAAAAAAACAAAATGGAGACAAAAGATGGAGAGAGGATGATGGATGTGATGGATAGGAACAAGGCTGGGAAGTATTTCAGTCATATAAAGCAGATGAAAGACGAGCAAGATGTGGTCCGGAGTGAGCATGATAGAATCAAGAATAGATGGAAGAGGTACTTTGAAAAGTTAGTGAATGAAGAAAATCCAAGGGTGGTATTTAGGGATGGAGTCCCGTACCAAGAATAAGTAGGGAGGAAGTAAAGGAGATACTGAAAAAAAATAAAAAATGGAAAGACAACAGGACTGGAAGAAATACCAGCAAAAGTGTGGATGAGTTTAGGAGAAGAAGGAGTCGATGTGCTGTGGGATTGAATGCAGAAGATCAATCAATGAACAGAAGAGAATACCAGAGGCGTGAAGGAGCAGAGTGATTTTCCCAAGGTTATTATAGTTAATGAAAACTAAAATCAAAACTGAAAGTATTATTAAAAAAACATTTTCGTGAAGTGGAATAAAATAATTAACAAAACCGAAACGAAAAACTAAAACTAAACAAAACTATTAAAGTAGCTGGAAAAAGTAACTGAAACAAAATAATAATTTACTAAAAATATTTTTAGTTTTCGTTTTTGAATGAATATTAGTCATTAACCCTTGTAACTTTTAACCCTAAACCAGAAAGTAATCCACCACGAGCTGCCTGCATATATTCATCTAGTGAACAGCGGCTGTTCACACACCATTGGCATTGATAGAGCGAGCTGAACGCGGGCATTTAAAGCATGTGAAATAGAAAGCGATTTTCTGTGCCGCCTTTCTTTGCGCTTCTTGTATATCGAGATGTAATTCAAGCACCTGAAATCGGAAATTCAATTTTTTCTGTCTCTCTCAAAATATAGTTGAAATATCATTCTTTTTGCATAAAAGGGATTTTTCCTGCCTCACATCCAAATTTGCTGGGGTAGGCTCTAAGTTTCCGGCAAATCCCATCCATCCATTACCCAACCCGCTATATCTTAACTACAGGGTCACGGAGGTCTGCTGGAGCCAATCCCAGCTAACACAGGGTGCAAGGCAGGAAACAAACCTTGGGCAGGGCACCAGCCCACCGCAAGGCACACACACACTAGGGACAATTTAGGATCAGCAATGCACCTAACCTGCATGTCTTTGGACTGTGGGAGGAAACCAGAGTACCCGGAGGAAACCCACACAGACATGGGAAGAACATGCAAACTCCACGCAGGGAGGACCCGGAAGTGAACCCGGGTCTTTTAACTGTGAGGCAGCAGCACTACCACAGCGCCACCGTGCTGCCCCCCGTGTTGTGTGATCAAAAGAATAAAGGTGACGGCTAAAGGTCAGGTGTTTAAGACGGCGGTAAGACCAGCAATGATGTATGGAGACAAGACATGGACAGTAAAGGGAGTGCAGGAAAAGAAGAAGTTGGATGGGGCAGAAATGAGAATGTGGAGATGGATATGTGGAGTCACAAAATAAGGACAGAAGAAGAAATGAGGGAATCGGAGGTACAACAAAAATGGGAGAGATAGCTAAAAACAGTACAGGGTAGTAGACTGAGGTGGTATGGACATGTGATGAGGAGAGACAAGGAATACGTAAGGAAAAGAGTGATGGGAATGGAGGTACAGGAGAAGAGAAAATGAGGGAGGCCAAGGCAGGAGGTGGATGGATAAAGTGAAAGAAGATCTGAAGGAAAAAATGTCTGCCTGGTGAGCAGGTGGAGGAGCGAGCTGTAAGGAGAAAGTTGATCAACCATATTGACCACATACTGTATACAAATGCATCTCAATAAATTAGAATATTGTTGAAAAGTTCATTTATTTCAGTAATTCAATTCAAAAAGTGAAACTCATTATATAGTTTCATTACACACAGTGATATATTTCAAGTGTTTCTTTTCATTTTGCTGATTATGGCCTACAGGTAATTAAAACTCAAAATTCAGTATATCAGAAAATTAGAATATTACATAAGACCAATAAAAAAAAAGATTTTTAATACAGAAATGCTGGCCTACTGAAAAGTATGTCCATGTACACACTCAATACTTGGTCGGGGCTCCTTTTGCATGAATGAATGCATCAGTGCGGCGTGGCATGGAGGCCATCAGCCTGTGGCATTGCTGAGGTGTTATGGAAGCCCAGGATGCTTTGATTGCAGCCTTCAGCTCGTCTGCATTGTTGGCTCTGGTGTCTCTCATCTTCCTCTTGACAGATTCTATATGGGGTTTAGGTCAGGTGAGTTTGCTGGCCAGTCAAGCACAGTGATACCCACCATGGTCATTAAACCAGCTATTGATACTTTTGGCATTGTGGGCAGCTGCCAAGTCCTGCTGGAAAATGAAATCAGCTTCTCCGTAAAGCTTGTCAGCAGAGGGAAGCATGAAGCGCTCTAAAATGTCCTGGTGGACGTCTGGCTGCACTGACTTTGGACTTGATAAAACATAGAGGACCAACACCAGCAGATGACATGGCTCCCCAAATCATCACTGACTGTGGAAACTTCACACTGGACCTCAAGCAACTTGGATTCTGTGCCTCTCCACTCTTCCTCCAGGTTCTGGGACCTTGATGTCCAAACGAAATGCAAAATTGGCTTTCATCTGAAAAGAAGACTTTGGACCACTGAGCGACAGTCCAGTCCGTTTTCTTTAGCCCAGGTGAGACGCTTCTGATGTTGTCTCTGGTTCAGGAGTGGCTTGACACAAAGAATGCTGTGACAGTTGTAGCCCACATCCCCGAAACGTCTGAGTGTGGTGGCTCTTGAAGCTCTGACTCCTGCCATAGTCCACTCCTTGGGAATCTCCCCCAAATTCTTCACAATCCTCTCAATGCTGCACTTATCCCTATTGCTTGTGCACCTTTATCTGCCAAATTGTTTCCTTCCACACAACTTTTCATTAAAATTCTTGGAGACTGCACTCTGTGAACAGCCAGCTTCTTTAGCAGTGACCTTTTGTGGCTTAGCCTCCTGTCAATGACGGTCTTCTGGACAATTCTCAAGTCAGCAGTCTTTCCCATGATTGTGTGGCCTACTGAACCAGGACCCCTTTGCTGGTGTTTTGGGTTAATTAGCTGAGTGGAGTGGGACACCAGGGGCCTCATGCATAAACGGTGCGTACGCACAGAAATGTTTCCACGTTCAAATCGCGATGTATAAAACCTACACTTGGCGTAAAGCCACGCACTTTTCCACGGTACCTCATACCATGTTGTACGCAAGTTCTTCGCTCAGTTTTGCAGACTGGCGGCACCCAGCGTCAAAGCAGTGCTCCTGTGTTCCTGTGTGGTTTATCTTTATTTCTTAGAGCCACATTCCTGCCGCGGCTTTATAAATAAACTGAAACTAACTGCATATTGTTTATTAGTGTAATGTATCTGATTGTAATTAACTTGTAACAATATAATGGTCCAGGGAATAGCCATAGTATTCCAAATACCATAACTGCTTTAGCGTTGTTACTCTCACTGCACCTTCTTCTTCTTCTTCTTCTTTCAGCTGCTCCTGTTAGGAGTTGCCACAGCGGATCATTTTTTTCCATATTACTCTCACTGCACCACTCGGCGTATTTATATCACTGTATCTGAGTGGGGAATCACAGCAGCAGCTGATCAGAAAGAGAAATATCGGTATACAGCATCAAGGACACGCTGTCTCAGCCATGGCAAAACGTTTCAAAGCCTTTCCTGTACGGACCTCGCGGTTCAGAAACAGTCAATCAGTCCATCAAGTGCTCCTTGTAGAACTGTTTGTACTTATAAGTACAATTACCTCACTGTAAACTTGCACTACAGTTATAATGCACAACCTGCGCCACTTTATAAAGCGTGCATTTACAAATGATGACGATATCATTTTTAAAATGAAATGCAGCAAAATATGTTGATTATATTATATAGATAAAACCTTAACTTCATTTAAATAATCTGTATTGTTAATAATTAAACATGTGAGGACACGGTGCCACAGCGCTAGCTAGTTCACGGATTGATCCTACCTTGTGCTGTATTCTTTCTGAGGCTGACGCGACACTGGAAGGATAGATGGATAGAATAATTAAACACGTACTACAAAGATATTTCAATGTTCCTTAAAAGTTTTCAAGAATCGTCGTTGTAAGCTTACAGATAGCTTAATGTCTATTACAGAGCTGATTGTGTGGCGATTGGGTATGTGGAGAAAGAAAAGTAAGGACAGGAATTGGAGATAAGTATGTTTGAAAGAGACAGTACTGCTACAATAATTTTATCGAAGGTTGCGCACAATCACGCACCGTATTCCCCTGTTTAATAACATGCTTTAACTCTTATCATCATGAAAAAGATATCACATATACATCTCAGTATTTTAATTATTCAGAGAGCTGTAATATCACGAATGTAATGGAATCTGTGTCCTGTCGGAGGAAGAGAAAGCGGAAGCACGTAGTGATTCACACACATAGAGCACATAGAAGATCAAATACAAAACAAAGTATTTAACGTGCTACTTTAATTACGATGTGATTTGAGAAACTTGTTAATTAAACGATTTTAAGATGAAGTTTATGATGTTCTACTTTAATGACAAAATAAACTATGTAATTAAAGTGGAAATTTCGAGATTGAAGTTGACATTTCGTGCTTTTTTCCCACTGTGTGCCTTTTTTTTTTCTCTGTACCCTAATAAGCTTTCATATGACACTCAGACGGTGGGCTACAACTCGCCTTTTCACGGCGACTTTGATATCTGACAGCTTCTTTTTAATTTTGGGCACTGTGCGACTATGTCATGCGATCAGCTTCCTTTTGTTGTTTATACCACTGTTTAAACCAACAAATAGTACATTTTTCCTTGCCTCCACTTGGTATTCGCTGAAATTCTTCCATTTTCCCTCTTGCTTTTTCCATTGTCTTTTCACAGAAGGCTGAGCTTAAGGGCGATTTATATTGATTTGCATATTCAAAGAGGCGTAATTCTGGGAGGAGTTGGGGGGCGGGACAGAAGGCGCGTGCACGAGCGTTACTTTTCACGCTGACCGGGATTTATGGAGCGGAAGAACATGGAAGATGAAGTACGCACAGATTCCTACATCTGGATTTTTCTGTGCGTAAGCACATTTCGGCTTTTGTGCTTACGTCATGTTATAGTGCGAATTCTAGGCACGCCGTTATGCATGAGGCCCCAGGAGTCTACAATATTGAACTTTTTCATAATATTCAAATTTTCTGAGATATTGAATTTTGGGTTTTCATTACCTGTAGGCCATAATCAGCAAAATGAAAAGAAATAAACGCTTGAAATATATCACTCCGTGTGTAATGAATCTATCTAATATATGAGTTTCACTTTTTGAATTGAATTACTAAAATAAATGTACTTTTTGATGATATTCTAATTTATTTAGATGCAACTGTAGAAATGGGAAAAGATGAAGAGGAAGAAGCGCTGCTGCCTCACAGTTAGGCGACCCGGATTCGCTTCCCTGGTCCTCCCTGTGTGGAGTTTGCATGTTCTCCCCGTGTCTGTGTGGGTTTCCTCCCACAGCCCAGACATGCAGGTTAGGTGCATTGGCGATTCTAAATTGTCCTTGGTGTGTGTGTGTGTGTGTGTGTGTGCCCTGCGGTGGGCTGGCTCCCTGCCTGGGGTTTGTTCCTGCCTTGTGCCCTGTGTTGGCTGGGATTGGCTCCAGCAGACCCCCGCGACCCTGTAGTTAGGATATAGCGGGTTGGGTAATGGATGGATGGATGGATGGATGAAGAGGAAGAAGAATAAGAAGAAGAAAACAAAGTTAGAGAAATTTGTTTTAAATTCCTCTATAGGTATTATCCTACCAAACACTACATGGATCAAATTAAAAAATATATATTGGCCCAGATTGTAATTCTTGCACAGAAAACGTTTTTGTGTTTATTTTTATTATGTTAGGTAATTTGAGGCTGATGACGGCAGACATTCAATGATAGGCACTGAGGCCAGAAGTTATGTTAACTGCACAGTAATCGTTTTACTAAGAACTTTTCTGTAACCACTTGTCCAACGATATCTCTTAACCCCACTGCGGCGCCCCCTGCTGCCTGGGAATACTACCAATCATTATTACATTTATTTCAATACATAACAATTTTGGACCTGTCCCTACACTCAGGTATTCCAATAGCCTCACAGCTGATATCTGCAGCCAGACCCATCTCAAATATTTTGTAAGGATTTTTCTAAGTTTGTCAAAAGAAAGGTTACTGAAGATTTCTCTTTGTTTTTTAAGGATATCCAGTTGCGTTTCTTATAAGGTTAAAACATGAAAAGAGAGAGAATATTATCTAGTTAATCTTCTTAATAACTGGTAAAATTTTACATTTCATAAATCTAACGTTATCAATTAGAATCCTTTATTTCTTACATTAGAAAATAAAGTTAAATTGTATGTTAAGACCATCCCAACTTCAAATAACTAAAACTTTAAAAATGATGATACGTGTCTCGCTGTTGCATGGGCTGCGGGGAGTGGAAGTTGAGGAGAAAGCGCTTGGTGGGGGGTTCGGGGCACCTCCTTAGAGCGAGCGGATAGTGACAGGGGTCCGAGTTAATTAACGGTGCTTCCAGTCAAATAAAAGAGGAGTGTGTGGTTGGCGAGGGCTACTTTTGAGCTGGACAGGAGGACAGCAGCAGGGTCAGGAGGGAACGAATGGTTCAAGGGAAGGCAAGAGGCACACTGGTCGTAGGCGATCTATTTTTTTATTATTTTGGAGGGGTCCCTGACACCTAGACAACGGGAGCAGTAGGGCACCGTTTATATCGCGGCACACCAAATAAAAAGACGGTCGGCGTCTTCAAGACTTCCGCGGAAAAGCGGCTCCTGTGTGTCATATTTGATCGGTCGTCATATTTTTTTTTTAATTTCTTTTATGTTTTTTGTACCATGGCATTTATAGAGTTGTTCTTTGTTGCGTATTACTGAATCATGAAACTTCAGTATTGACTTTAGTATTTCTGGAGACGTATATCGCTGTGGAAAATCGTAACTGCGCATGCGTGCGCCCTTTCCCTGCGCTCATGACCAGATTCCCATTGTGATCTAGCAGTATGGCGATTAAATTTTAGGTTGCTGAGAGGCTGCTACTGACAATGTCTAACGTCTACATCGTAACGTCTTCAGGCAAGCTTAGTTCTGCATCACAGCCCCACGGCACAGAAAAGCGAGTTTTAAATTCAGTTTAATTTATATGTCCGTGCGCACGCGTGGTAATCCAACACGTCTGACATTTATGGCCCAAACGGGATGCCATAGGCATTAGGTCAGAATTACGGTTATGAATCCCTGCTGTCTATCGCGGTAGGACGCGTCATACTTTAAATGCGGATGAGGGTCAAATACTCCGTTTTATGACCCGGACTGCTTTCCACCATTAGGGCTTTATCAGCCCACTGCTCTGCACTGACGCCCCTTCCCGTCTGCGTCACTGATTCGTTCTGCCTGTCGTTATTCAGTAGTGAAAGAAGCTGGGAATGGCTGGTGGATCGACACGGCGATTGGAGGGACAGGTTGAACCTTTTCACAGAAGGAAGGCGGAGTGAACGTCTTGCCGGCGCCTGTCGAATGGCAGCGACGAATCGTTTCTCCAGCAAGAGAGATACAGACCCGAAGAGCGCCGGCTGCGGGGACTGCGGTTGCTGCTGGGCCCATCAACGTGATGCGCGCACTCGGGAGACGAGCACGCAGACTGACACGAGTGTACAAGGTTAGGGAGGGGTCATGCTGGGTCGTGTGGTGTGGTGTGGTGTGGTGTGGTGTTTGCTGGGCTCAGTACGGATACTTTGTAATGAACTTTAGGGACACCGGCTAGTTTAGCCAACAGGTGTAACCTATGGCAGTAATCGTAAGTACGGAACGGCGATAGGGTCCTCTCAGCGTGGAGTTTGCATGTTCTCCCCGTATCTACGTGGGTTTCCTGCCACAGTCCAAAGACATTTAGGTTAGGTGCATTGGCGATTCTAAATTGTCCCTAGTGTGTGCTTGGTGTGCGTGTGCTTGTGCGCGCGCCCTGACCGGGGTTTGTTCCTGCCTTGCACCCTGTGTTGGTTGGGACTGGCTCCAGCAGGTCCCCGTGATCCTGTAGTTAGGATATACAGTAGTAGGTTGGATAACGGATGGATGGAACGGCGATGTATCAGTTCGAGGACACCAGGGTTCACGTCCAGGGGCCCACCGTGTTGAGTTTACATCTTCTCCCCGTTTCTACGTGAGTTTAAACCGGGAGTCCCGGTTTCGACACGCATGTTAGGTGAATTGGTGATGAAAAATTGGCCCGTGTATGTTCTCCCAGCGATGGACTGGTGTCCTGTCCAGGGTTTGTTCCTGCCTTGCGCCCAATGCAAGTTATGATAGGCCCCGGCACCCTCCGCGACCTTGGACTGGGTTAATCAAGTCAGAAAATGACGCAATGACTTAATAAACAAACCCGGACTGTTATCACTGCGTTGAGTGACACGAGTCCTATTTGATGGAATGTTTGGCGGTACGGCGACTCCTTACTGCAAGGCAGCAGCGCTACCACTGCGCCACCGTGCCATCCTTCTAACGGGAGCACTTAACGATTTTAATATGAATAATAATAATCGTAGGGGTGTCCAGTTCCTCTCCTCGAGGGCTCAAGTGGCTGAATGCACCTTTTCAAGTTGAAGCCGATTCTTGCTTATAATGACTTAAGTTTTTCCGCTCGTTTTGATACCTGTAACATTTCTAGTACTAATTTCAGGTTTTCTTACAATGTGATGAAACCGTGGGTCCCAGCAAAGATTATAATTTTTTTATAACCTAATTTATCTTTTTAGTTTCCTTTTTTTTATATAAGTATCATCCTTTCTGTTTCTCTATCTGTAATTGTATTCTCGTGGTTTGGTTAATCAAGTTATCACAATATATTTGTGTGCATCATTAGGCTGTCTTTAATTACACAGAACCACCAAAAATAAATCTACAGCTACTGAACAGAGTCTATGTTGTCCTCACAAAATCCAACTGGCTGATTTCAAATCTCAAGTCAGGTTGCCTCTTACCGTGTCAGGATCTTAAGTGAAGTGTACGTGTGCAAAAATTAAATTGAGTGTAATGCAGAACCAGCTTCGGTACTTGTGTACCAAATGGACGGCACAGACGGCTAGTACCCTTTTCTATTATCGTGACGCAAATTGGATTTTTGTATTTAACATTAGGCACCCAAAAGGGACATTAACATTAGGGACCTACTGGCAGCTGTGCTTCACCCCCACTAACTTTAAGGTTAGTATTTGTTGTTGGGGTAGGTCAGTCTAATAATTTAAACTCTTAAAATTAAGCACAGAGCCCCACACTAGAATGGGCAGGAACTGCCGTCCATTTAGTAAACAAGTACCCCAGTTTCTGCCCAACAGTCGTGTGAGACACCACACTGATGTATTCATAACATCAAAATAGAAGGAAATGTACTGAATTTACAGTGCCCTCCATAATCTTTGGGACAAAGGCACATTTTTTTCCTTGATTTAGCCTTCTTTTAGCCCTCAGAGGGCAGAGTGGTGGCTCTGAGGTTAGGGATCTGCACTGGTAATCGGAAGGTTGCCAGTTCAAATCCCGTAAACGCCAGAAGTGACTCTACACCATTGGGCCCCTGAGGAAGGCCCTTAACCTGCAATTGCTCCATCCTGGGTATGACGTTAATCTGCATCCAGCCCTCCAATTTACAGGGAAAACTTGGGGATGGTGGCAGGATTGGCACTCCGGCCACTGAAAAAAGGAAAAAAAAAAACCTCACACTGTTCCAGTGTGGTGCTGAGGTGCCACTTGCTGCACTTGTATCTCAATCTGGGTGATTCGCCATGTGGTGGGTACGCCAACACGCTGTAAGCAGCTCCCAATCCTCCTTCACCTTAGCCCTCTGCTCCACAGTTTAAAATGACAAATCGAGTAATTCAGACATTGTAATTAAAGTGCCCTTTACAGAGTTCCATTGAAGGGGGTTTGCATATATTTAAATCACATAACAATTACATTTTATGTATATAGTGCCTTTCCCATGCTCACACCACTTACCCCCCCCCCCAAATTTCAGGGCACCATTATATTTGGGACAATTGACGTCGCAGGTGTTTGTGATTCCTCAGGTGGGCTTCATAAGATACCCCAGCTTCCTTTGGAGTCTGCAGTTGCCATGCATCAGTTGGCAGATTTTAGGTCCAATAAAAATTCCCACCTTCAGTTTAGCATCAGTCTTCATTGGTCCCAATGTCATGTTAAGGTATTTGCATCGCAATTTATTGTCCCCGCAAAATTTTTCGCGAGGCCCAGTTTAAAGCACAGTGGTGAAAGGTGTGCTTTTGGTGGATCTGCTGCTGCACGTCGCTACCGGCCAACAGTGTGACGCGCTCTGGCAGGCCACAGTTTCATTTAGTAATGAGGAAATGGAGGAACGGAACTTGACACCACTGATTTGGAGCCTTTGAAAAGCCTGTGCAGCTGGCAGTTTCCAGTAAAGAGGATCGCTTCAAGTATGGGCCTGCTTCACTGCTGCCGGGGTGGGTTTAATTTCTGGTGTCTGTGAAGGTAAAATGAAAGCAAAATCAGCCAGGCCCCTTCCAGTAACAGCGGCTTCTTCAGTTCAGTACGTGTTACATGCTGGAAGGAATGCTGAGCTGGCTAGTCTCAGAGTGACTGAGTATAAGGTGGGCATATTGTGTGTGTTTTATTTGTATGTATGCATGCATTTATTTATTTATTTATTTATTTATTTATTTATTTATTTCAGTTCTCTAAATGCCCTTTTACTAGCACTTTGTAGTGTTTAAGCCGGTGGTTCCTTGGTTTATACTCAACAGCGGGGTCTCGAACTCCGGTCCTGTAGGGCCCCAGTGGCTGCAGGTTTTCATTCTAATCCTTTTCTTATTTAGCAGCCTATTTTTGTTGCTAATAAACTTCTTTTGTATTCATTTTATTTGACTTGCTCTTGAAGACTCAGACCCCTTAATTGTTTCTTTTTCCTTAATTAGCAGCCAAACAATAATTAGATAAAAAAATGAGACTGCTTCGAGCATTGTTTTAACCTCGTATTTAATGAAGACTTTTTTCTATTGGATTTTAACCTCCACTTCTGTTTACAGTGATCGGTTCGTAGCGTGCATTGTTGCAATGTTGCTTTTCTTGGTGGTTTATTAAATTACAGATTTTTAAAATGTTCATGTTTTTCCCTGTGCTTAAAATTTATTAAAAAAAAAAAAAAAAAGTGTTTACAGCAAGCAGTTCGTAAGGCTATAGCGTGAACTCTTGCAGTATTAGTTTTCTCTCTGTTTAAGGTTTTCTCAGTGTTATTCAGTGTTTTTACATTTAGTTTACTACTAGCAGAATACCCGCGCTTCGCAGCGGAGAAGTAGTGTGTTAAAGAAGCAATGAAAAAGAAAAGGAAACATTTTGAAAATAACGTAACATGATTGTCAATGTAATTGTTTTGTCACTGTTGTGAGTAATGAGTGTTGCTGATATATCTATATATATATATATATATATATATCTATCTATCTATCTATCTATCTATCTATCTATCTATCTATCT
>JANRMT010062834.1:56146073-56162522 GCA_026402145.1 Polypterus bichir lapradei
TGAGTGAGTGAGTGAGTGAGTGAGTGAGGGCTTTGCCTTTTATTAGTATAGATTATGCTGTGCATTCTGTGGTATAATTAACTATATTTGTGCTTAAAAATCTTTAAAAAAATATATTTACATACAGTTTGTACAGTCCAGAACGGATTAATTGTATTTGCATACAATCCTGTGGGGGAAATTACTTCGGGTCACAACCAAATGGGGTTACGACCAGAGTGTTGGAACGAATTAAGGTCATGACCTGAGGTTCCATTGTACTACAGACATACAAGACACCGTAATGTATCCCTACTACATGAAGACCCGGTGGAAGAAACTGCCACACATGGACAGCAACATCTTCTTCTTAACAAAATGCAAAAAGGGAAATCTTATCCCGAAAGTTATCACTGATAAGGAACCCAACCCTACACAGATTACATCTTGCCTGAAGATGGGGCCTGCATATTGTAATCTTTTTTGTTAGCCAATAAAAGGTGTCATTTTACTTGATTTCTCACTACAGTCATAATGGCTAACATTGTTCAAAACCCTAGTACTACAGATATTAATATATAAAAGATATTTTATTTTCATTCCACTTCAATAATTTGGACTACATTGGACATTACATAAAATCCAATTGAACAACCATTTTAATTGCAGATTATAATGCGACAAAAACGGGACAAACGCCAAGGGGGATGATAGTTTCTCACAGCACTGTATTTCCTGCTGCCTTTGAATTTGTTACTGTACACCTTTTTGAGAATTTACTTTTCTAGGTTGTACTTGCTTGTCTGTTATTTCTAATACATCTGTAACCTGCTTATCCGGTTCAGGGTTTCGGAAGTCACAGCCCGGCCTAGTCCAGTGCAGTGCATTGCAGGCTCGACTAATGCATACACCTTCACAGAGCCAGTTTTGATTTACCTTACATATATGACTTTAGGATGTTACAGGAAAACCCACGTGGGCTTGGGATGATCAGGTTTGAATTCATTCAGTTCTCAAAATGTATTGTTTTCAAATATCTTATAATAGTAGAGAAAGTAGCGAAATGGTTTTTCAAGCAGATTCCGAACCGTGTTCTATAGTAAACCATACAAAAATACGAGGTGTGGCAGAAAAGTAATGAGACTGGCAACGCTGCGCTGTTGTCCTTGATAGAGCACGTGTATCAGTACCCTCCCATAGCTCAGTGCGAGTTTCAACTCCTTCCGTTAACTACGTGATTTTTGTGACTGCTATTAGCGAAGTTGTGTTTTTGGTTGTGCGTCACGCAAAATGGAACAGCGGAATTTGGAGCAACGTTGTGCCATTAAATTTTGTGTTAAGCTTGGAGAATCGGCAAGTGTGACGTTTGAAAAGTTAAAACAGGCCTATGGGGAACATTCTTTATCCCGAGCTCAAGCTTTTCAGGGAGGCCTTCAACTTCGAAAACCAATGAAAACATCGAACGTATGAACACTCTTGTGAGATCAGACCGTCGTTTAACATATAGAATGTTGAGTGAACAATTAAATTTGAACAGATTTACCGTTCATCAAATTTTGACTGAACATTTGCACATGCGAAAGGTCTGTGCCAAAATGGTGCCGAAAAACCTCACAATTGAGCAGAAGGACAATCGAAAAAACGCATTCCTGTGGTTCCCCAGCCCCCTTATTCACCTGACTTCAGTCCGTGTGACTTTTTCCTAAACTGAAAAATGTCCTCAAAGGACGTCATTTCGGGACTTTAGAAAACATCCAAAAGAGTGTAACGGACATGCTGAAGACCATACCGGTTGAAGACTTCCAGCGCTGCTACCAACAGTGGGAACAACGTCTTCATCGGTGTGTAGCTGCCCAAGGGAACTACTTTGAAGGGGATAACATTGATGTTTGAAAAAAATAAAAACTTCGGTAAATAAAAAATCAGTCTCATTACTTTTCTGCCACACCTCGTATAACATAGCAATAACGGAAAAAAGAAAAATCTACTAATGGTGATTGTCTAACAGTAGTCTGGCACAAAGGATAGAAGCTCCTACAACATCTTTCATTCCCAGTTTTCCGGCTGCAGTGTCGTCTTCCCGACTTCAGCAGCCTAAACAGTTTTATTTCTGGGAAGACTGGAGTCCCTGGGTATTTTGAGAGCCCTGACCAAGGACCACCTGATGGAGATATCCTGCAGAGCAGGCACTTGGAAAGTGAAGTCCCAGTGGTGTGCTCGGGTAGGCACACAAACTTCTGTAGAGATTTCCGCACCAGGGGGCTCATATGCGGACGCACATTTCGAGCCCCATTTTGTGCGTCCGCAACTTCCCACAAGATTTATAAAAGAAAAGTTGACAGGGGAACGTGCGTATAATTACGGCAGCTCTGAACCGTGCGTATGTAACATTTCAGAGAAACTGACAAATGGTGACGCCCACGATCAAGTAGGGAAATGATGCCAATCCAGCTAAACAGCAACTCACGTTTGTAATAATTCTGTCACCGAGCTGTTGTTGTTATAATGTACGTTGACTTGAGAAATGTATTGCAGCTCAAAAATGGTGAATATGATGAGCAGACTGGATTTTAGTTACCTTTTAAGGAAGGCCGGTGCTGCGCACTTGCACTTGAAATGTGTTTTTTTTTTTTTTTTTGGTCATTTTAGACTTCCTGATGTCACTTCACAGGGAATCGGCAGACAGGTCAGAAATATATCGGTCAAGCTTCACTCCATCATGGCCGCTGTACTGGAAGCCATTAACAAACCGACGAATTTCACCACCCAGTTTTCACATGGCATGGGGGCACATACTAACCTTGAGGGAACCTCGTAGTTCTGTGGCCCCTAATAAGGGCTGTTCAACCCCCTTATAGTCACAGTGAGAGTTGTGTCTTCCTACTCCGAAAAACATCAGCCCCATGTGCAGTGGGTGTGGGACATTGTCAGGGCTGTGCTTTGTCTCCTGGCCTGTTTGTGACTTTTCATGATGTAATATCTAGGTGCACCCTGGGAGGGGAGGGGGTCCTGTTTGGTGACCTTAGAATTGTGTCACTGCTTTTTCAATATGACTTGGTCCTGTTGGGTTCATCGGGCTGCGAACTCCTGCACACATTGGGATCGTTTGTGAATGAGTATGAAGTGGTAGGGGATGAGGATCACCACCTCCAAATCGGAGACTCTGGTCCTCAGTAGGAAAAAGGTGGACTGTCCTCTCCGAGTGGGAGGTGAGTTCCTGCCACAAGATGAGGAGTTAAAGTACCCCGGGGGAAAAAGGGATGGTGAGGTTGACGGACGAATTGGGGTGGGGAGCGCAGTTATACAGTTGCTATACCGATCTGTAGTCATGAAGAAGGAGCTGAGTCAGAAGGCGAAGCTCTCGATTTACCAGTTGATCTACGTCCCTACCCTCGCCAATTACAGATGCAACTTATAAGGTAAAATCGGAGAGCATAGATGTGTTTTTTTCTGTCTACTGTTACACCCACACTGTGCCGGTGACAACAGATTCACTTCTTTGCCAGATTGGACCTCCTTTTTTATTTCAGTCATGATTTGACTGGAGCTCACAGCATTTACAGCAGCAGTAACATGTTGTCATTGGACACACTGGCGCCTGTTGCTGTCAATAAAGGTTCTCTGCGTACCTCTAATTTAGAGGCGTGAATTTCTATCTTGTGCTACTGGATGCATCATGTAGGAGGCTGCCCTACCAGCCAATGAAGGTCTGCAGCATTATGATTGTATATTGTGGCTCCCAAATGAAAACGCCATTAACAGAGACTTGGACTTGAACCAGGCTTAAAAAGAACATCTAAATAATAAAAAAAGACTTTATGACCAACACCTTCTGAACCCCACCTTATTTATCCACCCCCCCCACCCCTCACTTGCTATATATTGTCTTTGATTCCTGTATGTCTAATCATTTTCCTCTGATGATGACACCTGGCAGGTTGTTGAAAGCTTAGGATTAAAAAACTATTTTAAGATACGCGTCTCTCTCTCTGAGTATAAGTGTGTGTATGTATGTATGTATGTATGTATGTGTATGTGTGTGTGTGTGTGTGTGTGTGTATATATATATATATATATATATATATATATATATATATATATATACCTGTATATAAACATACATACACACACACACACTAGGGGCTTTGCCCCCTACTCGCTTCACTCGCCAACACCCGGGTAGCCACCACGCACTACCCACTTTGCGGCTCTGTCGCTCGCGTATGGGGAAGCAGATGTACAATTTAAACAGATTGTTATTTTCAAGGGAATTGTTAGATATGCATAATAAAACTATTTTACATTACAGCAAGTAATTAACCATAGTAAAAAAAAAAAAAAAGTAAAACGTAATAAATGGAAAGAAAATTGTTTCAAGTTGTGTTAGAGGTATTCATTGCGTTACACGTTTTCGTTCTGTTTAGCTTTGAAATTAACACACAAATACTTTTTTAACTTACTATTTTACTGTAAAACTTCAGTAAAAATAAAATTTGGAATTAACTTTTCGTCACTATCGCATTGAATTTTGATTCCGTGTTTGGAGTTGCATCGTGACAATGCAACGTATAACTGCCCGTGAGTGAATATCGTTTCTTTCTCTCTAATAAATAAACTGAATTTTTCGAATGTTTGTCCCTGTGAGTTAATTATCATAGCAAAAGCTATTCTAACGAGAAACTGTAAATGTTTTAATACAAATGGCATATCAAGATCTCCTTTGGTGTCTGTTATCCGCAGAAGATGTGCTACATTACCTTTACATGTCAGAATTGTTCGATCAATTTTGAATACAACTAATCTTGTCCTGTTGCATAGCCCATCACTCAGACATAAATTATGCAATAACATTACGATACATCCTTCTTTCAACAGTAAATTGGCCAGTGGAAGACCGGACGGTGTTAACGATATTAGATATCCTACGGGATATTGTAAGTTGATGTTTTCATGTTCCGCACCATCACCACAAACTGTTTCAGCATAGTCTATTGATACGCATTTAACCAATTTGCTCTGTAACCGATTGACAGTTTTTGCATTAATTCATTTGACTTCATCATTTCTCTGTGCTAGGATTGCCCGTGTATCATTTCTTCTTTTGATAACACTTCGGGATGAAATTCTTCTATAAGATTTTGACATAATATGTCATAACACAGGAACTGTGTCTGACAAAAGCATTCACACGAATGAGAGGTGATGACCTATATATATATTATTTTATATTATAAAAAAAATCTTGGGTGGGAGACGAGACGTGATTTTCTCGAAAGACAATTTGACATCCCGCAAGACAAGACAGTGAGACAACATTTAAAACAAGTTTACGGACACACTTCATGTGCTCCCAGCTCTTAAAACAATGACAAGCGACAAGTAGAACACACAGCTTGCCAGCAGCAGCAGCAAGCCAGCAGATAATCCGACCGCTTCTCCTTAGCATGTGTTCAGCCCCCCACTTCACAATGCGAGCAGCAGAGACGCAAAGTGTCTGTACAGGCTTTTAAATGATCAACACGCAACAAGCAGAAGACGCAATAAGCCAGCAGATGATCCAACCACTTCTCCTTAACGTGCATTCAGCCGCCCCCCCCCTTCACAATGCGAGCAGCATTATACGTCCTGCGAGAAAGAGATTTAAACATGCCTGAGGCCGGAAATAAAGGACAAGTATTGTTTTTACAAAAATTTTAAAGTAAAAGTGAAAATAATGCATATGTAACAATTCCCATGAAAATAACAATCTTTAAATTGTACATCTGGTAAACCAAACCCGGGGGTGGGCGAGTGAAGCAAAGTGGATGGATGGCACCTGCCAAATAATACAAAGAGTATACAACATGAGTTTCACCCTAATTGGGACTCCTCGGGTGTACGTATCTTTGCTTCCAGCTTTGCTTTGCTGATGTCGGTGCAAAGCCTCTTATGTTGCGCCATGGCGGCTGGTTTGTTTACTTGACAGCGTGTAGATTGGAGTACTATATGAAAAGGTCTGATCACAATTGGATGTTTGGGTAACGCCTGTGGTTGGCTGGCCAGTTGGCAGACACAAATATGTGTGTATATATGTATGGAGACACTTGTGCCGTTCTATGCTCCTCCTCGTCTGCTTCAGTCTAGTGCAGTGATGATCTTAATCAAGACTCTTAACATGTAGTTGAAGAAATGCAAACACAGTAACACTGGAAGCTGCACAAAGGGACTTGAGGACATGTCCGACTGTGACAGAGTCGGAGAAATAAACCTCTTTAGTCTTCCAATGTCTCTCTGCTCAATTTCCGTTCTTTTTTTTTTTTTTCTCCCTTCTCCAGTCCTGCACTCCCCTTTTATATTCACTGCAGAGAGTTGCAGGTTTTGCCCTGGGCTGATAACAAGACAGTCGGACCGTCTACATGCAATGCGTGGCCAGCTGGCCGCTTCGCACCAGACAATCACTCGCACCTGCTCCACTCCCCAGCATGAGCGTGCCCATTATTTTTTTATTTATTCGTAAAGCCACCCAGCGCCTCGGACCACTCTTCTTACATCTTTTTTTTTTTTGTTGAGTTTTGTCTTCCTATGATATGAATTTATTGCTAAAGTACACGAAACATCTCAGTAGCATGAAGTAGCTATGATTTACCAGAAGTCTTCCAGTTTCATATTATGCAAAGTCTTGTAGCTATGAAATTAATTTCTGCTTCATTTCAATTAATGCCACTTCACTGCAATAAGACATCTGAAAAGAGCAAGAGTACATCGCCTAAAGGCGTGTTCCATTATTAATTAACGTATAAGAGTACTTCATTTGTAGCCCTGGACGTCTCACTTGAGTGATTGTTGTAAGATTAATTCTGGGTGTTTTTAAAATCTTTAATCTCTCATTGCAGGTCACAGTCCAAGACTTTCCAGAGTGAACCTGTTCACATTGCTGAGTCTGTGGATGGAGATTTTTCCAATTACAACGGAAGATGAGGAGAGCAAAGGAACAAAGCCGGTACGCAGAAGCATTTGTTTTCTCCTCTCTTGGTTCTTGATGGTATTTTGGGTATTCTGAACGTTATAACAGGATGTTTTGGGTGGTTTGGGTTCTGTTGCATTTCTTCTTTGGTTGAAGAAACCAGTGGCGTGCAGTGGTGGCATCCAATCCAAAGAGTGTTTCAATGTAGGAGAGAGCCCTGTTTCGAAAATCATTTTAATTTAATGTGAACAAATTTAAATTATTACAGCCCATTCTCAGTGAAGCACTATGAACTCTAAGTGCTAGACGTGCTCGCACCGGACCTGACCGGGCCTCGCACAGTGTACATTCCCTTGAAAACATTATGAAAACTGTTTATTTCACATGGGACAGGAATTTGAACCCACGAGTCAAAAGATCTTGAAGAGGGCTTCAGTACGACGCGAGATATGATCTGCTCCCTCTGCCTCCCTCAGTCCCGTATGCGCAGTGAACTTCTTAAGGGTCACTTGTCCAACCTTGGTGCGGTGAAGTGTTTTTCTGAGACTGCGTTCACTTCACTTACTTCATCTCTCGTGTTCTTTTTCTAGCTAATACAGTAAGGTAAGTCAGAGAAATATGTAGTCTGTGTAGCCCAAGTAAATCTGGGTTATGTTATAATTCTTGCATGTACAGGAGTTTGGTCGGGGTTCTTGACCTTTCAGATCTTCCTTGTCACAAGAGCGTCAGACCAGCATGGCTTTAATTAGCATTGAAAATGAATTCCTGACAGGAGATGTAAAAAATGAAGTAGTACAATTGTTTTCTGAGAGGAGGTCTAATTTGGGGAAACGAACTTACTGTATATACTCCCGTATAAGTCGGGTCTTAAAACCCAAAAAAATCAATCATAAAATCAGACCCCGACTTATGCGCCCGTTTGAAAATATGACGCTTACATTTTTTTTTTCTTTTACATCTTCTTGCCTCCTCCAATCTCACACCAGTTTCTCAGACACATTGAATTTTGTCGCAGCAGCGCAGTTACCAATTTCTTTTGCCACTTCAACAACTTTTAATTTAAAACCAGCTTCATATTTTCTTCTGATCGAACGCTCCATCGTAGATAAGGGATGTTCTTACGAAAAAGGTGTATCAGGGTGTGAGATACAAAAAACAGTGCAAGTGTTGCTTCGGAATAGTTCGGTTTATTACCGTGTGGTCATGTAGGCACAATACATAGAAAAAAAAAAAAAACAAAGGCAGTGTGCTCCGTAGTTTCTCTCTCAGGTGGGAGTTAGCATTTCATAATCTCTTAGATCAATTGTGTGTGTTTTCCGCATTCGACTTACACAACCAACATTATAAAATACCGGAAATTATACGGTAAAATCAAGTCCCAACTTATCTGCGGGAGAACGTAAACGCGAGTCGTCTTCTTTTTCCGGCTGCTCCCGTTAGGGGTCGCCACAGCGGATCATCTTCTTCCATATCTTTCTGTCCTCTGCATCTTGTCCTGTTACACTCATCACCTGCATGTCCTCTCTCACCACATCTATAAACCTTTGCTTAGGCCTTCCTCTTTTCCTCTTCCCTGGCAGCTCTATCCTTAGCATCCTTCTCCCGATATACCCAACATCTCTCCTCTGCACATGTCCAAACCAACGCAATCTCACCTCTCTGACTTTGTCTCCCAACCGTTCAACCTGAGCTGACCCTCTAATGTCCTCATTTCTAATCATGTCTATCCTTGTTATACCCAATACAAAGCTTAACATCTTTAACTCTTTCACCTCCAGCTCTGTCTCCTGCTTTCTGCTTAATGCCACCGTCTCCAACCCATATAACATAGCTGCTCTCACTACTGTCCTGTAGACCTTCCCTTTCGCTCTTGCTGATACCCGTTTGTTACAAATCACTCCTGTCACTCTTCTCCACCCATTCCACCCTGCCTGCACTCTCTTCCTTACTTCTCTTCCACAATCCCCATTACTCTGTACTGTTGATCTCAAGTATTTAAACTCATCCACCATCACCAACTCTACTCCCTTCATCCTCACCATTCCACTGACCTCCCTCTCATTCACACACATGTATTCTGTCTTCTTCCTACTGACCTTCATTCCTGTCCTATCTAGAGCATATCTCCACCTCTCCAGGGTCTCCTCATCCTGCTCCCTACTATCGCTACAGATCACAAGGTCATCAGCAAACATCATAGTCCACGGGGACTCCTGTCTAATCTCGTCTGTCAACCTGCAAATAAGAAAGGGCTCAGAGCCGATTCCTGATGTAATCCCACCTCTACCTTGAATGCATCTGTCACTCCTACCGCAGTCCCCACCACTGTGGCACATCCATCGTACATATCCTGTACAACTCTTACGTACTTCTCTGCCACTTCCGACTTCCTCATACAATACCACAGCTCCTCTCGAGACACCCTGTCATATGCTTTCTCCAGGTCTACAAAGACGCAATGCAACTCCTTCTGGCCTTCTCTCTACTTCTCCATCAACACCCTAAGAGCAAACATCACATCTGTGGTGCTCTTTCTTGGCATGAAACCACACTGCTGCTCACTAATCATCACCTCACTTCTTAACCGAGCTTCCACTACTCTTTCCCATCACTTCATTCTGTGGCTCATCAATTTTATCCCCCTGTAGTTACTACTGTCCTGCACATCCCCCTTATTCTTAAATATTGGCACCAGTACACTTCTTCTCCACTCCTCAGGCATCCTCTCACTTTCCAAGATTCCATTAAACAATCTGGTTAAAAACTCCACTGCCATCTCTCCTAAACTCCTCCATGCTTCCATAGGTATGTCATCTGGACCAACAGCATTTCCGTTCATCCTCTTCATCGCTGTCCTTACTTCCTCCTTGCTAATCCATTGCACTTCCTGATTCACTATCTCCACATCGTTTAACCTCTTCTGTCTCTCGTTCTCTTCATTCATCAGCCTGTCAAAGTAGTCTTTCCATCTGCTCAACATACTCTCCTTGCTTGTCAGTACGTTTCCATCTTTATCCTTTATCACCCTAACCTGCTGCTCATCTTTCCCAGCTCTCTAGCCCGTCGGTCCTTTTCTCCCTCCTTAGTGTCCAACCTCTCATCATATGCCTTTTCTTTAGCCTTCACCACCTCTCTCTTCACCGTGCACCTTATCTCCTTGTACTCTTGTTTACTTTCTGCATCTCTCTGACTATCCCACTTCTTCTTCACCATCCTCTTTCCCTGTATACTCTCCTGTACTTCCCCATTCCACCACCAGATTTCCTTTTCTTCCTTCCTTTGTCCAGATGTCATGCCAAGCACCCTTCTTACTGTCACCCTTACTACATCTGCTGTAGTTTCCCAACTCTCTTGTAACTCTTCACTGCCACCCAGTGCCTGTCTTACCTCCTCCCTAAACTCAACCTTGCAAGTCTTCCTTTTTCAAATTCCACCATTTGATCCTTGGCTCTGCCCTCACTTTCTTACTCTTCTTGATCTCCAACGTCATCCTACAGACCACCATCCTATGCTGTTTAACTACACTTTCCCCTGATACCACTTGGCAGTCTTCAATCTCCTTCAGATTGACTCTTCTGCAAAGGATATAATCTACCTGTGTGTATCTTCCTCCACTCTTGCACGTAACCCTATGTTCCTCCCTCTTCTTAAAATACGTATTCACCACAGCCATGTCCATCCTTTTGGCAAAATCCACTATCATCTGACCTTCTTCATTCCTCTCCTTGACACCATACCTATCCATCACCTCCTCATCTCCACTGTTCCCTTCACCAACATTCCCATTGAAGTCTGCTCCAATCACCACTTTCTGTCTCTTGGGTACACTGTTCATCACTTCATCTAACTCACCCCAGAAATCTTCCTTCTCATCCATTGAACACCCAACTTGCGGTGCATATGCACTAACAACATTCATCATTACACCTCCAATTTCCAGCGTCATAATCATTACCCTGTCTGACACTCTTTTCACCTCTTGACATACTTTTCCTTCAGAATTACCCCTACCCCATTTCTCCTCCCATCCACACCATAATAGAACAATTTATATCCCCCTCTGATCCACCTGGCCTTACTTCCCTTCCATTTAGTCTCTTGCACACACAATGTATCAACCTTCCTTCTCTCCATCATATCTGCTAACTCTCTCTCCTTACCAGTCATACTTCCAACATTCAAAGTTCCTACCCTCAGTTCCACTCTTTTTACTTTCCTCTTCTGCTCCTGCCTCCGGAGACCTCTTTCCCCCCCCCCCCCCCCTCTTCTCCTTCTTCAGCCAACAGTAGCCCAATTTCCGCCAGCACCCTGTCAGCTAACAGTACTGGTGGTGGTCGTTGTTAACCTGGGGCTCGACCGACCTGGTATGGAAATTTGTATCATTGTCCGCATATTTAACATCAGATGCCCTTCCTGATATAGCCCTACCCATTTATCTGGGCTTGGGGCTGGCACAAAGAAACACACTGGTTTGTGCATTCCCTATGGCCGGGTTAGAACTTAAAACGCGAGCATATATGGTAAATGATATTTAATTTGAATTAAGTGTTTATTTCTTATTTAATATGCCTTTCTTTATCATATTCATATGCCTTCTTTACCATTCACTTTGACAGCACCTCATCTTAGGGGACATACAATCTAGGAGTTTGCCCCGGACATCTTCTAGCCTCGGCATGCCATTGTATCCATCCATCCATTATTCAACCCACTAAATCCTAACTACAGGGTCACGGGGGCTCTGCTGGAGCCAATCCCAGCCAACACAGGGCACAAGGTAGGAAACAAACCCTGGGCAGGGCGCCAGCCCACCACAGGGCCCACACACACCCACCCACACACTAAGGACAATTTAGACTCGCCAGTGCACCTAACCTGCATGTCTTTGGACTGTGGGAGGAAACCCACGCAGACACGGGAAGAACATGCAAACTCCACACAGGGAGGACCCAGGAAGCGAACCCAGGTCTCCTAACTGCGTGGCAGCAGTGATACCACTGCGCCACCGTGCCACCATGCCATTGTATATAAAGTATAAATTATAGAGAGAGTCATTTGTTAGTGCTGATTTACTTGTATCTAAAGTTTGCATTGTTCCAGTGTATGAAAAGAGGTTGAATAATCAATCAGTTCATTAATTATGATCTTCCCGAAATTACAGCAATTCACAGGACGCCAAATGCATACTGATTGAGTGAGGGATTTTCGTTATGTTGACCATCTTGTTCCCAGTATGGTCTTATTTAATTAATATCGCCTTTTCTTTTTTCTTTCTTTCTTTTTTTTTTTTTTTTTTAATAGTTTCGACGAACTGGTCTTGCTGTGGTGCAGAATATGAAAGTTACTGGGCTGCATTGCTCCAGCTCGGAGCTCCATGCTGGCCAAATTGCAGTCATCAAACACGGATCTCTCTTAAAGGGCTGTGATCTTTATTTCTCCAGAAGGCCATGTTCCACATGTCTGAAGATGGTGGTAAACGGTAAGTTGTCCAGCCTGTGGTTTGCCATAAGTGCTTTGTTTGTTTTGTAATGCCAAAAATATCGATCGGTTACACGGCAAATTGGTTAAATGCATATCAATAGACTATGCTGAAACGGTGGTGATCGTGCGGAACATGAAAACATAGCAAGGGTAACCTAGGAAGGGTGCTCTCGCAAAATGGTCCTTGCATGTTCTGCCGTATCCTGTAGATGTTCCAGGTGGATTTATTTCAAAGTTGATTCAATATTATGGTGATAATTCAAAATTTATGTTTCAGAAGGTGTGCATATCACTGCAAACCAGGTTGTAAATGCTACGTGAAGTGACTGTGTTTTGGCGAGTTGGCTGTCACCAGCCATATGTGTTATCTCACGTCCTGGTTGTGAACACGTATCAGTTAGTGTGGTGCACAGACATTAACTGATAACTTCCTGCCACTTCATAGCGTTTTGTTGCAGTGAACCCTGAAGTCCCATCATCTCACCCGCAAGACTTTGGCTAATTCAGTTATACAAAGATATGAAGGCAGTGCACAGAGGAGTCTCTCTGTTCTCCTCTTCACAAGACTTCACTATCGTATCGCACGGTTTTTTTCATATCAGTGCTATGCTGATGATACGCAGCTGTACCTGTCACTCCCCAGCTGAATCTCTGCATGTCTGTCACTGATATTGGAACCTGGATGTCCAGCTCATCATGGCAAAAATGGACTATCTTGTTATGCCAAATCATCTGTGTATTTAACACCCAATCTCTGTTCAGTTAGGCTTAATATCATTGACACCCGCCAAGTCTGTACATAATCTTGGGTGAGGTGATTGATTACCAACTGTCCTTCGCTCGCCATGTTGCTACTTTCTCTTGATCTTACGCATGGACTCTATACAAAATCTTCAAGACACAAGAGTAGTCAAAAAGAGTTGGGGCACCATGGTGATTCCCATACATTATGTGGACAAAAGAACAAAAAATAAGTTTGAAAAATAAACAGTTTGTCTTGTTCAGATGCTAACCTTCTCCAGACATCCCCAAGATGACACTGGAACTGGCTGTGACATCTGCACACTAGAAGGGGCACGCCACCCTCTGGCTCATAGTATAACAGTTATTAAATGAGCACAAGGGTGGTATCCCAGATGCAAATATGTGAATATAGATATGTATAAATATCTCTCTATTATATAAAAAAAATGCTGTGATGATACAAGACTTTTTTGAAGAGATTTTTTCAAGTCCCACGAGACTTTCGCGCCCTTCTCTCAACCATATTCAACCACGCACACAGTCCTCTCACCTCTCATTCGTGTGAATGCTTTTGACAGACACAGTTTCTGCTTTCTCAGCTCTTATAAATTTTTACGTTTTCCTCACTTTAAGTTCCCAATTAAAGAAGATGTATTATGTCCAAATCTTATTGATGAATATCATCACGAAGGGTTATCAACAGAAAAAATGAGTACACGGGCAATCCTAGCATTGAGAAATGATGAAGTCAAATGAGTTAACACCAAAAATATCGATCGGTTACACGGCAAATTGGTTAAATGCATATCAATAGACTACACTGAAACAGTTGGTGGTGATCGTGCGGAACGTGAAAACATCAACTTACAATATCACAAAGAATATCTACAACCGTTAACACCGTCCAGTCTTCCACCAGCCGAATTACTTTTGAAAGAAGGATGTATCCAAGAAAGGTAATGTAGTACATTGTCAGGGGATAACATTAGACAACAAAGGAGATCTTGACATGGCATTCGTATTAAAACGTTAACGGTTTCCCGTTAGAATAGCTTTTTGCAAAGACAACAATCTCAGAGTCAAACATTCGAAAAAGTTGTTTTATTTAATAGAGTCAAGAGTACCAAATTTCTCTCACGGGCAGTTATACGTTGCATTGTCAATGGGATATTGATGAAAATTGAATTCAAAAAATTGTGTTTACTGAAGTTTTACAGTAAAAGTGTAAGTTTAAAAAGTATTTGCGTGTTAATTTCAAAGCCAAACAGAATGAAATTGTATTCCTCAACGAATAACTCTTAACGCAACATGAAACATAATTTACTTTCCAATTATTACATTTTACTATTTTTTAATATGGTTAATTACTTGCTGTAATGTAAAATAGTTCTATTATGCATATGTAACAATTCCCATGAAAATAACAAACTGTTTAAATTGTATATCCACATCCCCATATGCAAACGGCAGAACCGAAAAGAGGCTAGCGTGTAGCACCGGCCCAGGAGTTGGCGAGCAAAGCCCCCTACCTAGTATATCGATATCTCTCCATTATATAAAAAAATATCTTGGGACGAGACTTTCTCAAAGAGACACTTTCATATCCCGCGAGACATCGAGCAGATGGCAAAGTAGAACATCGTAAAGAATTCAAAAATGTTGGCGCAATACACATGCATAGCATAGGTTAGATATAAGGAAGTATGAAAATTCGAAAGTCTCCAACAAATGACAGTAAAGATCGCAGCAAAAACAAACTGAAAATATTACTCGGTGGAGTAACGGAACAGCGAAAAGAGATCAAATATATTGTTTGGATTTAAACTTTAAGTCGGAGAGTTGTAGATCGTCTAGTTCGTGTTGCTATCAGGGAAAAGTAGTGTTTCTGCAGATCACGTGGCACCGCAGCAGCAGCAAGCCAGCAGCTGATCGAGCAAAGTGGAGGTAAAAAAAAAAAAAAAACTGTATTTGTTTCCCATTGTATCACCGTTTTAAGAGGAGGTTTCGGAGGAGTGATCGTGTCTCCTTGGGGTGTGTTCAGCACCCCTTTTCACAACGCGAGCGGCAGAGACGCGAAGTGGCTGGTGCTTAGCGCAGGCCGTTGGTGGGTGGGAGTTGGTGAGGGGTTGGCCCCCTAATAGATATAGAAGGAAGGAAGGAAGGAAGGAAGGAAAATGTGTTTCTTTCCCCTGCTGACATGGTGCTGGCCACTAGGTTAGTTTGTGTTTCCTCTTCTTAATTTTGTTTTTCCTTCTTCTTTATTTTTTTTTTTTTAGCTGGGATAAACAGGATTTCTTACTGGCCAGCAGATCCTGAAATCAGCCTTATAGAGAGCGAGATGCTCACTGGTGCTTCAGGTGTCGATGCCAAACTGGATGCCAATGCTGCAGAAAGACTCCGCTCCAATAGCCGTGCTCATATAGGTGTTCTGCTCCAACCATTAGCTTGTAACATGAACCAGTTTGTAGAAGAAACATCCAAGAAGTGCGAATTTCTACAAAAAATGGCACTCTTGGAGCCTAATTTTAATCTGGATGAGTTCTTTTTTGAGTACCGCAAGAAACGGTTGAAGGATTACGAGAAAATCTTTCTAATTTCTGATGAAGAAACACATAAACGTATCTTGATGAAAATGGGTTTGGAAAATTTTTGTGAGAACCCTTATTTCTCAAACCTACGGCAACAAATGAAGGACCTCATATTGCTATTGGCTACAGTCGATGCCAGTGTTCCCAACTGTAGGGACTATGGATTTTATTGTGGAGACTTCCAGTCGGATGAGACGGAGCACTGCCACGGTTTACCTCAGGACATCGCGCGGCACTGTGTGGTGCAGGCCAGACTTTTGGCATATCGAACTGGTGAGATATTCTTTTATACCGTTTGTCTTGCTTCTGTAATTTAGGATGGCAGCTGTATAGTTTGTTTATGTAACTGGTTGTGGCGAAAGCAGTAATTCATTGGTACGTATCTGATCAGCAGAATCATGCCATCATTATTCATATAATATTAGTGAGCGATATAATTACTAAATCAAAGTTAGAGCTGGGAGTGTTACATTTTGAAACTGGAACTTGTGTTGGGTGCTTTTTTTCAGGTTCATTTTGAAATATATCATCATATATGATTTACAATGAAATCCTTACCTGTATGTCTCTAGGGAATAATGAAAGTAGTACAAGAGCAACAATAGGCAATAAATATGACGCCATACATGAAATGCAATGCCAGGCAGCCAAGTAGTCTTGTGGCCTTGGATAAAGGATAATGTCTGGCCTTGAATCTAGTGGTGCAAATGGCCC
>JANRMT010062834.1:56171348-56182224 GCA_026402145.1 Polypterus bichir lapradei
CCCCGGGCGTGGTTAAATCTCTTGGCACAAAGTCTCATCTTGCAGGACGTGAAAGTGTCTCTCTGAGCAAATCACGTCTCGTCTCCTTCCAAGAATTTTTTTTTCATTATAATAGAGAGATATGTAGGGCATCGCCATTTTTACAGCACTGTCACTGCACTGGGGCTTTGGGATCCACGCACAGACCACAGGGTAAGCGCCCCCTATTGGTCTCACTAACAAATGCTGAATGCTGTTCCTCCTTGCCCTTTTATGTCTGTCACCTGTGCTTCCCAGCACTGCCTCAGGATTGTCCTCACGGTGTTTTTTTGACTATTGATTTTATTAACTGTATGTTCTACATACATTAGTACTTGCAAACGTATATAATCGTACATATGCATGCATCTATTCAAAAACGGCAACAATTACAGACAGAAAGTTGCATAAACGAAAAACATACATAACAAGACAATGAAGCACGCTGCTAAAGAAAGGTAAGAAAAGAGCTAACCATTTATTAAACAGTACTGTTGAATGGTACCATAGCAGAACTGTAGTTGTGTGTATGAAATAGCAGTAGGGAGATTGGGAGAGCATGGCGGGTCATGACATCACTAGAAAGGGATGTGTGACACTCCCGATATCTCTGCCAAAGGATGAAGGTCCAAGTCTTTAGAGTCCTAGTGCTCCCTGTTCGTGAGACATGGACGCTATCCAGTGACCTGAGATGAAGACTGGACTCCTTCATGTGTGTCTCTTCGGAGAATCCTTGGGTCCTGCTGGTCTGCCTTTGTGTTGCTCATGGAGTCCCGAATGAGACATATGACCTGCATTGTGAGGGAGCGTCACTTACGGCACTATGGCCATGTAGTGTGATTCCCCGAGGGTGATCAGCTCACAGGATCCTCATTGTTGGGGACCCAAGTGGCTGGACCAGACTTAAGGGGATGCCCACGTAACACCTGGCTGCGGCAGATAGAGGGTCATTTCTGGAGGGTGGGATTGGACCGTGTATCTGCCTGAGGGGTTGCCAACCAGTTGTGTGGTGGGTACGACAACATGCTGTACCAGTACATGCTCCCCAACCTGACCTGACCCTTCCTGTGTCCTCATTTGCCCAGCTCCTATTTGTATACGACTATCGACGGTGTTCTGGCACCGGCAGTTGTGTTCTCTTTGCCAAACTCTTGTAATTTTAACATAAAAATCCTGCTGCTGCTTTAGGAAACAGGAAGCCAATATGACAGGAAGTGGGAAGTGAGTGCAGCAGCAGTAAGCATGACATGTTTGTCTTCTCAAACAATCCTTTGCCATCCTGCTTCGTTAGCCCTTGTCAAGACATTCCCTATACGTTTTTTCTAGTTATATAACTTTTTTTATTTAAGTAATTTTTGGTCAGAGAATGTTAAACTAAACGTTATATTTTCACATGTAAATTTGCAGGGCTTTCGGCTGTGAAGCTTAGTTATAAAATGCTGCTGTACTTACCTTATGTTTGTATGTGATTCTTATATAAGTACTTATTAGTGTTTTGTTTGTATTTATATTTACAGTTTTATACCATTTATGTGATTTAAATTTTCATCATCACTTTGTGATTCCGGGAATTTTGTGTTTAGCTTGCTGGGTAATTGAAGGGCTCATGGAGCCAACCCGGACCGTTACACCAATATCCTTGACATATCTCTCTAATATATAAAAAATCACGAGATGAGACTTTTTGGAGATTAAACTTTTTGGAAGAGAGCTCATTTCCAGTCCTGCGCGATGAGACTTTTGCCTTGAGATTTTTTCAAGTCGCACCGTCCTCTCAAACATTTCCAAACAAGATTACGATGCTCTCACCTCTCATTGGTGTGAATGCTTTTGTCAGACACACTTCCTGCTCTCTCAGCTCTTATAAATTTTAACGTTTTCCTCACTTTAAGTTCCCAGTTAAAGAAGACTTATTATGTCCAAATTTTATTGAAGAATTTCATCCCGAAGGGTTATCAACATAAAAAGTTAGTACACGGGCAATCCTATCACCAAGAAATCAAACGAATTAACACGAAAATTGTCAATCGGTTACATGGCAAATTGGTTAAATGCATATCAATAGACTACGCTGAAACAGTTGGTGGTGATCGTGCGGAAGATGAAAACATCAACTTACAATATCACGAAGAATAACTACAACCGTTAACACCGCCCAGTCTTCCACCGCACGAATTACTGTTGAAAGAAGGATGTATCCAAGAAAGGTAATGCAGTACATCTTCCGCAGATAATATTAAACAACAAAGGAGATCTTGATATGCCATTCGTATTAAAATGTTAACAGTTTCCTGTTAGAATAGCTTTTGCAAAGACAATTAACAAATCTCAGAGCCAAACATTCGAGAATGTCGTTTTATTTAATAGAGAGAAAGAAACGAAATTCAATCACGGGCAGTTATACACATCCCAATATGTGAGCGGCAGAACCACAGAGAGGCTAACACATAGTGCAGGCCCTGGGGTTGGCGAGCGAAGCAAACTGGGCAAAGCCCCCTAGTTTGTTATAAACACATGAAGTTAGGCTGTGAGAAGATCAGTTGAGATTGGACTAGAAAATAAACGTTTCATTTGGATGACACAGCCTGGTTGTTGATAAATCGCAAGCCTTATGCTAAACATTTAGGCTCCTGGGGGCTAACGAAACATGGGGGGGCATTGAATAAAACTCTGCAGCTTGTCAAGTGGACTGGCACAACCCTTTACCAAGCTGACGCATTGCCAGTCTTGTGCCTGTCATCCCTGAATTTGTAATAAATTTTGCTCACTCACATCTATGAACTTGTGATACCCCGGTGAGTGAGCACATTGCATGCCGTTGCCATATCCCAGCTCTCCCTTAATGGGAACGTGTGGACTCACCGCAGCATCTGTGACAACACATACTCGCCTTTCTGGGTCGTCCTCTGTTTTAATCAGGCTTCTGCATTGGTCTGTTTTTCAGGTGTAAGGAAATCCAAGATGATGAGAAGACGATGATTTTCTTGACAAAGTGCCCTTGTGATGAATGCATCCCTTTAATTAAAGGGGCTGGGATTAAGCAGATCTATACAGGTGACATGGACTCTGGGAAAGTCAAAGCTGACATCTCCTACCTGAAATTCGACAGCCTGCACAGTGTCTACAAATTTAGGGTAAGTGAGCCGATGTAGAAGAACGCACCTCCACAGATCTCTGCCCACCATCTTTGTCTGAATTCATTGTTGCTGTCCTTGCGAAGTCTGAACGTATTTTCACACTCCTAGTCAGTTTGCGTTGTTCTGATTCATTCTGAGGATGTTTCATTACTTTGTTTGAATTTCCGGTTAGTTCCGTCATGCTTCACACTGCAAACTTTTTAAGGCGACCTAAACCTATCGGTAAACACCCTGTGAGCGTGTCGTGGACTTCTTTCTTTGGGCAGAACCTTTTTTTTTTTTTTTTCCCTACATATCTTGGAGGGTTGACGACAGTTGTGTTTGCACACCGCTGCTTTTCCATAATTTGGTTTATTTACCAACCACAGCTGCTCCGTGGGCAAAAAAAAAAAAAAAAAAAAAGTCTTAGACTTGTTGAAATGATGTGGTAACAGTTGTCATGTGTGTTTAGTGTCATCGTCTGGTGTCGTCATTACTGTAAATAGTAAAGAATCTGAATAGGCCTGGGGCGGAGCACCTCACTGGGAGGACCAATCAAAACTAAAAGGGGGTGGGGCTGACCATACCTTAAAAGGCTTAGAAGGTACAGCAGCAAGGAAGGAGAGACGAGAGGCAAGGAACAGCGCCAGAGGAAAAAGGTGTGGATGTTATGGGGGAAAATTTAAATTAGATTAAATTAAATTTTTATGGAAAGCAAGAGGACTTGTCAACGTAAAGGAGCCTTTTACCTTTTTATGGTGAAGTTGGAATGGGGGGATGAGGAGGTGGTGGGAGATCGATGTTCCCCAGTGCTGAGGTGTGGGCTCAGCGTAACAAAACATTAACAAAAAAATAAATAAAATCAGCAATTCTACTAATGGACATGTAAAGGACCTTGTTTTGTTATTCTCGGTTAATCTTCTATGGTAGTCATTGGTATTTGTGTTGTAACCCGTGGGTGTGGTTGGTGCGCTGCACTGTGGGAGTTTTGTAAATAGCTGATATACCTGTTGTGTGTATTTTACAGTATTTACAATTAAAGAATGTATTTGCTCTCATACATTTAGCTTCTGTTGTGTGGATAGTAGGACAATAGTGTCGGTCAGTCGCTCTCCGGATCATTTGTTCATTTTATTTATTTTTGCTGCCACTCTCCGGATCAGTAGTGCTTGTTATAATTGAGCTGTCCTGGGGTGGCAAAAGGGGCAGTACAGTGTGCTCTACTACACGCGTACAAAAGAAGACGAGGGCACTCACTGATGTGCTTCAGTTTTATGTCAGCAGACACGTCAGGGGAGTTTCATTTAACTGTATGACATTGCATATTTACTCTCCATTAACCACCGTATGAACGTAACCTTCATTTAATTGATTTCAATTCACACATCTACTGTCTTAACCCTTGTAAATATTTGGTACTGATGTTCATTTTGAAATATTTGATTAACGTTTTACTACACATGTCAAAGTTAGTTGGACGGTTGCCTCGCCTGCATGTATTACTTTTTGTGGTGTAAGGTTAGGGGGTCTGATCGGCGGGTCCGCAGTGCTCTGCTAGTCATTCTTTTGCCACATCTGTATGTGTTTTGATCGACCCAATCACATGTCGGTTTATAGAAAAATGAAACCACATGATCCGATGGCACATGAGAGAGGCCATGAGCCTGAATCGGGTGCTCCTCTCGTTTGGGCGAGTAGCTGTGAGAGTCGTTTCTGCGAATTGCGCTACATTTGTACGTATTATTTATTGTTTTTAATGCTCCACATTAATCCTTGACTCGTTATGAAGGAAATTCCCAAATTACTGACAACAGATGCTTAGCGTGACTAGCACAGCAAGCACAGTTTCACTCGTAATGCACACTATTTCATGTAGTTAGGTCGGTCTTGCATCGGATCACACTCAGCTCATGGGTTCACTTCGTACTGCACCGAGACCACCCTTTCCAAGGGGTCTCAACATGGCTGTTTTGGCCTGCACCAGGTTGCGATTGTAGTTATCCATATCTACCTCAGCAAATTGGACTTTTATTTAGGTAAACTGCGCCAAGTGAAGTAGGCATGAAAATGCCTTACGTAACGCCTTTTTTTTTTTTTTTTTTGGGCTAAACATTAGTGAGGAAGACAGCTTGTTTTTTTATATATAATATTTTATATATATATTATATAATTTATATATAGGCAGTCCCTGGGTTATGTACGAGATAGGGACTGTAGGTTTGTTCTTAAGTTGAATTTGTATGTAAGTCAGAACAGGTACATTATTTTAATAAATGCTATTGTTGACTGACTGTAACCAAGTGCTCTGCCAATGCATGATGGAGTTTCACCTCTCTGACCTTTTTATTATTTCTACTTTAATTTCCATGGTGATGGTTTTTCTCTTCTTTACTGTATCACCAGCACTTGCATCAGATTTGTGTTTTTGAGACATTCTTGAAGGGTGAAGACAAAAGGTTAAGATGAGCTCTTCTGCACAGCACTGTCCACGCAATCACAGCAGGAAGGCACCCGTCGTCCACACGTCTGGTGTACTGACAAGAGACAACTTCCTGCTGTGTACAGTACAGGCCAAAAGTGTGGACACACCTCCTCATTCAATGTGTTTTCTTTTTTTTCATGACCATTTACAGCACTCCATCACTCTCCTTCTTGGTCAAATAGCCCTTACACAGCCTGGAGGTGTGTTTGGGGTCATTGTCCTGTTGAAAAATAAATGATCGTCCAACTAACCTGACTTCTGCACAACACAACTGCTGGTCCCAACCCCATTGATAAAGCAAGAAATTCCACTAAATAACCCTGATAAGGCACACCTGTGAAGTGAAAACCATTTCAGGTGACTACCTGTTGAAGCTCATCGAGAGAATGCCAAGAGTGTGCAAAGCAGTAATCAGAGCAAAGGGTGGCTATTTGGAAGAAACTAGAATATAAAACATGTTTTCAGTTATTTCACCTTTTTTTGTTAAGTACATAACTCCACATGTGTTCATTCATAGTTTTGATGCCTTCAGTCATGAAAATCAAGAAAACACATTGAATGAGGAGGTGTGTCCAAACTTTTGGCCTGTACTGTACGTAACGGTACAAGCAGGCTTGCTATTGAGAATGAATGGGGGCATCGATGGGCGATTCACCACCTGACACCACACAGTCATATTCACTACAGTATGCTGCCTGCAGCGACAGCCCACCGAGAACGAACACGGTGCGGCGAAAGGTGGGTAGTGAAATGCCCCTCTCTGCTCCATCAAGCCTCTTTCCTGCACACGAGCGATAGCTGTGGCCCCGGCGACTATGGATCTCGGGTCACCGCTTGACGGCGGGAGCCGCCCGAGGGACACTGCACTGCGCGGGCAGCGAAATCGCCTCCTCCAGCCACCGCTAGCAGCGTCCACAGGCCGAAGATAACGGAGCAGCAGTTACTGAGGTGCATGCGTCGCAGCTGTGGCCCTGTTTGTAAGTCGTGTGTGTATATATATATATGTATGTATGTGTGTATATATTATATATATATATATATATATATATATAAAATAGTGACAGATTGGGGTTTCCTTGTACCCTCAGACCACTCATCAGACACCAGATAAAAAGTCCAATTATTATTTATTATAATAATAATGTGCACAAAGCATGCTCCTCTCCACAAAACTCAATAAACCAATAACAATCCTCCTCTCCCAGACGCTTAGCCACCCTGCCTCCCAACTCAGCTCGTCCGTCTGGGATTTCCCACAGTCCTTTATAGTCCTTGACCCGGAAGCGTTTCACCCTCTCTGTCCATGTGACCTGGAACACTTCCGGGTCAGATAAAAAAATCCTTCTTTTCTTCACCCTGGAAGCACATCGTTCCCATTGTCCACATGACTATGACGTACTTCCTGGGCGTAAGGCAAATAGTCTCTGGGCCTCCCTACAGCGACTCCTGTCGGCCCCCATGGTATCCAGCAGGGCTGTGCATTACAAGTCCACTGTCCATAATTCCCTGCTGGCATTCGGGGCACCTCTATGCTGCAAGGAGGGCTCCATCTGGCGGCCTGGGGTTACTGGGGGGGATGAACGACCGGCCATGTACCACAATATGTGTATGTATAGAACATTTATATTATATTATATATTAATGTATGTATGTATATGAATGAAGTGTAAGTATAAAACACAATAAAAATGATTTTATTAAAACGCCAGCTTGATGCCTTTTAAGCAGAGGTTCCCAACCTTTTCTGTGCCCCCCTACTTTGTCACCCTTGCACATCAGAGGGTCACCTTCCAACTTGTTCATAGGAGATGCCATCTGTATCCAGCAGGGGGTGCTCTTTCTCCCCTGCGATGTGTTTCTTGATGCACAGCTGACTAGAGCCGATACCATTCCTTTGAATTACAATAGAGAAACATGGTACAAAAAGAGAGAGATGCATTTAACTTGCTTTAAAAGATAGCATTCATTCCCAGAATTCAATGCATAATCCTGCATACATACATACCTATTCAAGCCGGAGAGAAGACAAGAAACAGCACAGCCTTACCATTCCACTGACCTCCCTCTCATTCACACACATGTATTCTGTCGTGGTGGTCCTACAGACCTTCATTCCTCTCATATCTCCACCTCTCCGGGGTCTCCTCAACCTGCTCCCTACTATCGCTACAGATCACAATGTCATCAACAAACCTCATAATCCACGGGGACGCCTGTCTAATCTCGTCTGTCAACCTGTCCATCACCATTGCATATAATAAGAAAGGGCTCAGAGCCGATCCCTGATGTAAACCCACCTCCGTCACACGTCCCTCGTGCATATCCTGTACCACTCTTACGTACTTCTCTGCCATTCACAACTTCCTCATACAACACCACAGCTCCTCTCCAGGCATTTCTATCAATTTAACGTAACCTAACAAATGGCTCTTACACCGCGTTTGTGATTGATGTAGGCAGAAGGGGTCCCTCACTGGGTACTGGAGCCAAACCCGCTCATGCTTTAGGACTCTTATTTTGTGTCTCATCCTCCAGGGTTTACTGGAGTGACCATTTCTTAAGCACCTTCTGCTGTTCGCCCTCTTCAGTCACCTTTCTGCAACACACACGAGGTGCTGTGAACTCATTCTTACCTGATTGCAGGAGTGTATCACCCAGTGTGATGCTCAGGAGTGCAGTGTAAGCACATTTACATTTCATTCAGCAGTTGCTGTTGATATTTCATCCCAATCCGGCCCACACCTGAAACCTTGAATTCAGACCTGAATGAGCAGTATTGCCGAGTGTGAAACCTGAAACTGAAATGGGAGTCTCTGTTTTCCTCTCGGATTTTGCAGATACTTCATGTTCAATTGTTCCCTCTGTTCTTACAGCAAGATCTCCATGTGGAGATAACGTAAAGTATGACCGTGGATGATCTTAAGCTCTGGGCTCTCATGGACCACAAGGTCACATGGAGTGGATGGAACATCTTGTCTAAAGGGTGCTCTCACACTGGGCCTGTGTTGTTGTGTACCGTGCCTGAGCCCGATTGCCCACCCTCCCTATTCCCCCACGTTTGTAGCCCAGGCATCGCCATGCGACTTTGTGTAAAACCATAACAAGATCCGAACACGGAGTGACAGCATGCATGTCAAAATGATTTGACTGATTTTGTGGTTGTTTTGGGGTCGTGTAATGCAGGATTATCGCTCTACCCTCGTACAGATTTATTGAGCGGGCAGCGCAGTGATTCGGTGTTAATCGTGCTTCATGTACAAGAAGATTTTCACGGTGACAAATTATGTTAATAGTGGAATTTGCTGCTTTTCTTGCCAGCTACATGTTCATATGTAAGATTAGAGTAAAGTCTCTGACGTCAAGTCTGTTTCCAGGCGCGTTTAGTGACCACTCTGTTCCCTCATGCTACTGAACCGTGTTTGGACCCGCCTCCTCCAAGCAGCCCAGGGCTCGGTATGGTTGGCCCGACACGGAGTGATCACACTAGTCAAATGAACAAGACTTCAGGGGGTTACATGCAGACAAACATCCTCAGGCACGGAACACATTGCCGGTGAGAATACACCCTGAAATATCCAGTCATGAAATACAGGAGGAGAATCTCGTCTGTGAGTCCGTCCTGCTCCTTCGAGCGCCGCGCCGTGTCATGCACAGGATTTGTAGTGAAGGGTCACCGTGGACTCTTGTAGCCACAACCTTTAGTCTTTCATTTTATGAACCCAGGTGGAGCTGCAGAGGTCGACTGATTGGGTGGTAAATGAGGATGTGCACCACCTGAAGTCTGATTGGCCGTAGATTGGGAGGGGAGCTCACGACAGGCAGCTGAGATAGGATGGCCATCCCATAGAGAATACCGGGCAGCCCAGAGTAATGAAAGCCACGGCTGTGCTGAGCTCACTGACTCGGAGTAAGTCGCTTCAAGGGCCTTGACGTTGTTCAAATACGATGTTTTCGGGGGTGTTTGTGCAGTATGAAAACGGCAAATTTAACAGCAAAGAACATCTGATTGTGTTTGTTTTTCAGTGGAAGAAGAATTCTCAGATGTGTAATCTCGCCGAGCCGAGCTCCAGCACTTTACCCAGTAAGTACGTCCTCAGCCAGCCCACCCCTTACTCCGACACCGTACCCATGTACCGTTTGACTAAAACGAAGTGATAATCTCATGAAGGGTCAAACGGGTAAGTCACTGGGCCTCATGTGCTCTGTGGAAGTGCAAAGAGTCTACAAAAATGGCTAACAACAGTTCCAACTCACGCTAAAATCTAACGCGTCACAACATGGTTTGAATAGAGACGAGAGTTTTATGGCCACACATGAGGACTGTTTGCATCTCTCGGACTGACACAGACAACCTGACTACAGACTCGCATTGTATGGAAAAACTCATCAGAAACTTCAGAAGACTTCGTTGGACAGTTATCTTATGCAAAGATCTTGACCATACATTGATCTTCTCTCTTGCTTAATGCATCTTAGCCTGAAGAGGTCTATTCATTTCTTACATTTAAGATTTCTCACTTAAAGATTTGCCAATGTTGTTTCTTGTCCTAGTGTGTATATAAGCACAGGGAACTCCAGTCTCTGTATTACGTATTCTGTATTATTAACATTACACACGATTTATAGACTGTTATACCTGCCTCGCACTCTCCACCTTGCATCGTTTAACTTGCACTGCGCTTTTATTGCTCTTTAATTAATATTGTTTTTATCAGTAAGCTGCTGCTGGAGTATGTGAATTTCCCCTTGGGGATTAATAAAGTGTCTGTCTGTCTGTCTGTTTGTCTGTCTATTATATAGTGCCTTTCATATCTATCTATCTATTATATAGTGCCTTTCATATCTATCTATCTCTATCTATTATATAGTGCCTTTCATATCTATCTATCTATCTATCTATCTCTGTCTATCTATCTATTATATAGTGCCTTTCATATCTATCTATCTATCTATCTATCTCTGTCTATCTATCTATTATATAGTGCCTTTCATATCTATCTATCTATTATATAGTGCCTTTCATATCTCTATCTATTATATAGTGCCTTTCATATCTATCTATCTATTATATAGTGCCTTTCATATCTCTATCTATTATATAGTGCCTTTCATATCTATCTATCTATTATATAGTGCCTTTCATATCTCTATCTATTATATAGTGCCTTTCATATCTATCTATCTATTATATAGTGCCTTTCATATCTATCTATCTATCTCTGTCTATCTATTATATAGTGCCTTTCATATCTATCTATCT
>JANRMT010062834.1:56182324-56209002 GCA_026402145.1 Polypterus bichir lapradei
TCTATCTATTATATAGTGCCTTTCATATCTATCTATCTCTATCTATTATATAGTGCCTTTCATATCTCTATCTATTATATAGTGCCTTTCATATCTATCTATCTCTGTCTATCTATTATATAGTGCCTTTCATATCTATCTATCTATCTATCTATCTATTATATAGTGCTTTTCATATCTATCTATTATATAGTGCCTTTCTTTTCTGTCTACCTACCTACCTACCTACTTACCTCCCTCCTGCCTGAACAGATCTTGGCCATACGTCGTTCTCCTCTCCTGCCTATGGAGGTCTATTAATTTTTTTACATCCAAGATGTCTCACTTGAAGGTTTTCCAATGCTGTCTCTGTCTGTAGTGTCCATATAAGCACAGGGAACTCCAGTTCTTTGCCTAAAGAAGGGGCCTGAGTTGCCTCAAAAGCCTGCATATTGTAATGTGTTCAGTTAGCCAATGAATTGGTCATTTTGCTTGACTTCTCACTAACAGTTCAGTCATTTCATGTCTAAATGTCTCACCTCTGAGAGCCATGAGGCGTTTATCAGACTTAAGTTAATCAGCCAGCTCCATTTGATCACTTGTCTTTTCCATACACGAGATATTAAAAGTAATTTTTATTTTAACAGAATTAAGACTGCATTTTTAATATATAACAAAGACAATGTTTTTAATGTAATATTTTCTGTTCATATTTAAAGACCTGACATAGTGTCCTCCATAATGTTTGGGATGAAGACACATTTTTTCCTCTGCTCCACAGTTTAAAATGACAAACAATTCAGACATCGTGATTAAAGTGCACACTGCAGACTTTCATTGAAGGGGATTTGCAGACACTTCCGTCACTACAGTTTTTCTGCGTTGTCGCCCATTTCAGGGCACCGTAATGTTTGGGACAATTGGAGTCCCAGGTGTTTGTGATTCCTCAGGTGGGTTTCATTGTTTCATAAGAGACCTCAGCTTGTTTCTACCCTCTGGAGTCTGTAGTTGTTCAACATGAGGACAAGAGCTGTGCCAGTGAAAGTTAAAGAAGCCATTATAAAAAGCAAGAATAAAACCATAAGAGACATCAGTAAAACCTTAGGATGACCAAAATCAACTGGAATATCATGAAGAAGAAAGAACACACTGGTTGGTGGGCTCAGTAATCATGAAGGGGCTGGTAGGCCAAGGAAGACCTCCATTGCTGATGAGAGAAGAATCCTCACTCTGGTAGAGAAAAAGCCTCAAACACCTGCCTGACACATCAGAAACAATCATCAGGGGGCCGATGTGTGTGTCAGAGACGACTATCAGTAGAAGACTTCATGAACAGAAGTACAGAGGACACACTGCAAGACGAACACCACAAAAACAGGATGGCCAGATTAGAGTTTGTGAAAAAAGGACTTCAAGGAGCCTGCAGAATTCTGGGTAAAGGTCTTGAAGATAGATGAGACAAAGATGAACCTGCTCTATCAGAGTGATGGCAAGAGCAAAGTGTGGAGAAGACATGAAAAAAAGTGTGTAGAGGAACTGCAGGAGTGCTTATCCAGTACACATTGGGATGTGCTGACGTCCTCACAGCCACTTGCACTGTCAGCGAATAAATGACATTCTGTGAGTCTGTGATCATTAAGGTGTACCCAAGCAGTAAGCCATGGATCTCTAAAGAGTTTAAAGCATTACTATTGGAAAAGCAACATGCCCATCAAGAAAATAAGACAGAAGATAAGTGAATTTTAGAGCAAAGGATTAACAGGTTAATTAAACAAAATACAAAGATGTATGGGGGGGAAAAATCAAGAGGTGGTTTAATGAGGACAATCCAAAGCAGGCCTGGATGACAGGACTGGGCTCTAAAAAGAATGTGAATTTCCAGCTGGCAAAGACCACAAGCTTTTAGCAGATGCCCTGAATAACTTTTTTTGCCAAATTTGAAACAAGTGATTTCAGCACCGAAAATACAGAAATAAAGGAGATGGGCTTGCAGCAGGCAGTGGGCCCAGACGGCAAGTCTCGCTCTGAGCAGCTCGCTCCAGTTTATCATTGGCTTGGTCTCTGACCTGTGCTAACGGACCGAATCTGTGGAAACAATCGATCAGTCATCACCCCTGTGTCGAAGGTCTCTGGGCCAAGCTGTTTAAATGACTACAGACCAGTGGCACTTATATCTGTTCCAATGAAATGCTTGGAACATTTGGTGAAAAACATTTTAATGACAGAGACAAAGTCTTTTCAAGACAACGATCAATTTGCTTATTGTGCGAACGCAAGTGTGGAAGCTGCTCTGCTTGTTATCTTACATCACATCCACACCTTTCTTGATCAGCCTGGTTCGTATGTCAGAGCACTAGTTTTGGATTTTTCTTCAGCGTTCAGTACCATACAGCCTCGTATACTGATTGGGAAACTGAACAGTATGAATGGAAACCCATTTATTACACTATGGATTCAGAACTTTCTTTTAAATCATTCACAGCCAGTTCAGGACACTTTTTCAGTAGTCATTCATTCAAACACAGGACATCCGCAGGGGTGTGCGTCTTATCACCATTGCTGTTTACTCTGTACACAAGTGACTTGAGACAGAACAAGGACCGCTGCTCCATGATCAAGTATGTGGATGACACCATGCTGATAGGACGCATATCTGGGGAGGATGAAGATAGATAGATAGATAGATAGATATGAAAGGCACTATATAATAGATACTTTATTAATCCCAAGAGGAAATTCACATACTCTAGCAGCAGCATACTGATAAAGAACAATATTAAATTAAAGAGTGATAACAATGCAGGTATAACAGACAATAACTTTGTATAATGTTAACGTTTACCCGACCGGGTGGAATTGAAGAGTCACATAGTGTGGGGTCTCCTCAGTCTGTCAGTGGAGCAGGATGGTGACAGCAGTCTGTCGCTGAAGCTGCTCCTCTGTCTGGAGATGATCCTGTTCAGTGGATGCAGTGGATTCTCCATGATTGACAGGAGCCTGCTCAGCGCCCGTCACTCTGCCACGGATGTCAAACTGTCCAGCTCTGTGCCCACAATAGAGCCTGCCTTCCTCACCAGTTTGTCCAGGCGTGAGGCGACCCTCTTCTTTATGCTGCCTCCCCAGCACACCACTGCGTAGAAGAGGGCGCTCGCCACAACCGTCTGATAGAACATCTGCAGTATCTTATTGCAGATGTTGAAGGAAGCCAGCCTTCTAATGAAGTATAGTCAGCTCTGTCCTTTCTTGCACAGAGCATCAGTATTGGCAGTCCAGTCCAATTTATCATCCAGCTGCACTCCCAGGTATTTATAGGTCTGCACCCTCTGCACACAGTCACCTCTGATGATCACGGGGTCCATGAGGGGCCTGGTCCTCCTAAAATCCACCACCAGCTCCTTGGTTTTTCTGGTGTTCAGGTGTAGGTGGTTTGAGTCGCACCATTTAACAAAGTCCTTGATTAGGTTTCTATACTCCTCCTCCTGCCCACTCCTGATGCAGCCCACCATAGCAGTGTCGTCAGCGAACTTTTGCACGTGGCAGGACTCCGAGTCGTATTGGAAGTCTGATGTATGTTGGCTGAACAGGACCGGAGAAAGTACAGTCCCCTGCGGCGCTCCTGTGCTGCTGACCACAATGTCAGACCTGCAGTTCCCAAGACGCACATATTGAGGTCTGTCTGTAAGATAGTCCACGATCCATGCCACCAGGTATGAATCTACTCCCATCTCTGTCAGCTTGTCACTAAGGAGCAGAGGTTGGATGGTGTTGAAGGTGCTAGAGAAGTCCAGAAACATAAATCTTACAGCACCACTGCCTCTGTCCAAGTGCGAGAGGGATCGTGCGATAGTGAAAGCCGCTATCTAAATCGAGTGGACTGTGTGGTAAACTGGTGCAATAAAAACTCTCTCACTCTGAATGTAAAAAAGACCAAAGAAATGATATTTGATTTTAAGAGACACAAAGCTGGATGTTCACCTATTGTAGTTCTGGGAGAGGAGGTAGAAATAGTGACTGAATATAAATACTTAGGATCTTACCTACAGTAGATAACAATCTTAACTGGAATACAAATACAAAAAAATGATTCTCTAAATGCAACCAGCGCTTATTTCTCCTCCATAAACTCAAACTATTTAAAGTAGACAAGGACCTCATGTTGTCCTTTTTATCGCAGTCTGGTCCAGTCTGTCATCCCTTTCAGTTTCATTGCCTGGTTTAATGGTCTGACAAACCAAAACTCAAAAAAGCTCCAGCAGATTATGAAGTATGCAGCTAAAGTTATTGGGGCTGATGGAGATGATTTGACTAGTGTGTGTGTGTGTGTGTCAGAGGGCAGGCAACGTTAAAGAAACTGGAAATCATCTCAGCTGATGACAGACATCCATTACATGGAGAACTAAAGTTCAGTAAATCAGGAAGGGGCGTCGCTTTGAAAACCCACACAAATCGCTCCACAAACTCCTTTCTTTCCAGTGCCGTACGACTTTTCAATAAGAAATATCGGAGATAATGATTAAGGTTTTGATAGATATCCCTTTTTTGGTGTAAATGTATTATCTAACTGTCTGTACATTAACCTTTCTTGTTTCTATTTGTCTGTTTTATTTCATTCTTGCATTATTAGATACAACTGAGAAGGCAAATTTCAATGTTTCTTGTGTAAACTAAATAAAGAAACCTTAAAGGAAGTGCCCGAGATCCAAAGCAGAGCACCTCCTCTGTTAATCATGGTGCTGGGGGTGTTATGACTTGGGCATGTATGGCTGCCACAGGTCCTGGCACACTTCTCTCCATTGATGATGAAACTGCTGACGGCAGTGGCACAGTGAATTCTGAGGTGAACAGAAACATCTGATCTGCTCAAGTTTCAGTAATGGCCTCCAAACTCCCTGAATGGAGATTCATCCTACAAGATGATGGTGACTCAAACATACTGCTGAGGCAACACAGGAGTTTGTCAAAGCTATAAAATGGAAAATTCTTTTATGGCAAAGCCAGTTAGCTGATTTAAATCCAACTGCGCAGGCCTTCCATATGCAGAAGAGAAAACTTAAGCAGACAAGCCTCCCGTGACAAGCAGGAGCTGAAGATGGCAGCATTAGAGGCTTGGCAGAGCATCACCAGAGAAGACCCTCAGTGACCTGCTGATGTCTATGAATGGCGGACTTCAAGCAGGATATGTGACAAAGTCCTACATATGACATCGGCTTTAACAGATCTGCCGAAACATGATGGTGCCCTGCAATGGCGGGCAGTGTACAAAAAGTTGTCATTTCTTCATGCTGTGACCACAATGTGTGCAAATCCCCTTCAATGAAAGTCTGCACTGTGCACTTTAATCAGTGAATTGTCTGATTTGTAATTTTAATCCATGGAGCAGAAGAGTACATCAGGTGTAAATGTGTCTTCATCCCAAACACTATGGTGGGCTCTGCATTTATATAGATACCCACCTGTTACATTTCTGTGAAACTACTCGAACCCGCATCTGGCCCAACTACCTCTTCTACTGAAGTCTGTGAGAAATTCCTCCACTTTTTCCGTATCAAAATTAAAGATCTAAATAATTCAACTAACATAAATACATATATTTCTCCCTGTTCTCCCACTCCATCCAGCTCCTTCTCTAAGTCCACACCAGTCACATCTGTGTTTGTTAATGACCTGCTTTGTAAGATGAGGCTGACTACTTGTGTACTGGACTCCATCCCCAGTACACTCCTTAAATCCTGCCTTAATCCCGACTGTTACAACAATAATAAACTCATCCGTTAACACTGGCTCTGCGCCGCTCACTTTTAAAATCGCTTCTGTTGTTAAAAAAGTCTGGTCTTGATGCTGACGATCTTAACAATTTCCAGCCTACTTCCCACTTACCTTTCCTGTCTAAAGCTCTTGAGCGTGTTGTAGCCTCCCAGCTCACCAATTACCTAACCTCTAATAACTTGATGGAACCCTTTCAGTCTGGTTTCAGGGCGCGGCACAGCTGTGCAACGGCTCTGCTACGGGTAACCAATGATTTGCTTATGGCAGCAGACTCTGGACAAACCAGCATATTAATTCTGTTAGACCTCAGTGCAGCATTTGACACTCAGGTCAGACATGACATCCTACTGTCCAGAATGGAGAACATGCTGGGTATCTCTGGCACTGCCGTCCAGTGGTTCAAGTCCTATCTGAGTGATAGGCAAGAGTTTGTTAGTCTTGGCAACAGCAGATCCAGCTCGGCGCCAGTCACACAAGGAGCTCCTCAGGGCTCTGTCCTCGGCCCTCTTCTCTTCTGTATTTATATGCTTCCCCTTGGCCATATTATTCGTAGCTATGGACTGGGCTATCATCTTTATGCAGATGATACTCAACTCTACTTCAATGTTAAAAGTGGAACTTCATCAGAGCTTTCTCAACTCACAACTTGCCTCAGTGAAATTAAAACCTGGATGGAGCAGAACTCTTTAAAATTAAATTGCAACAAAACTGAACTCCTGCACATTGGGACTAAAATGCAGCTTAATAAAATGAGCTCCTTCCCAGTCCATCTTGGCGGTGATCTCATCAGACCTGCCTCTACTGCAAAGAATCTTGGTGTCATTTTTGATTCCTCCCTTTCTTATTCCGTCCACATAAATCACATTAAGAAACTTTCTTACTTTCACCTCCGTAACATATCCCATGTTCGCTCCTTCCTCTCCTTTTCTAATGCTGAGAAACTTGTCCATGCTTTTATCACAGCCCGCTTACATTATTTTAACTCACTGTTGGCAGGTGCCCCTTCTAATCTTATATCACAGCTCCAGCTTATTCAAACTCAGCTGCAAGAGTCCTGACTCGAACCAGCAGCAGCGTGCACATCACACCCATCCTGCTCTGTCTTCACTGGCTCCCTGTGTCTTACAGAATCAAATATAAAATCCAACTAATAACCTACAAAGCCTTAAATAACCTCATGCCAAACTACATCAGTGACCTTCTCCATCACTATGTGCCTGCCTGCCCACTAAGGTCCTCTGATTCTGGCAGTCTTGTTGTGCCCCACACTAATCTACACCCCATGGGTGACAGCAGGGCCTTCAGCTGTATAACGCCCAGACTCTGCAATGACCTACCGAAATTAATCAGGTCAGCTGACTCCATGAATTCTTTTAAAAAACAACTCAAAACTCATCTGTTCAGGAAGGCCTTTAGCTCTACTTGACTTTATTACCCTTCTCTCAGTTTACTTCTAGATAGATAGATAGATAGATACTTTATTAATCCCAAAGGGGAAATTCACATACTCCAGCAGCAGCATACTGATAAAAAAACCAATATTAAATTAAAGAGTTAAATTATAAGAATGTAGGTATAACAGGTATAACTTTGTGTAATGTTAACGTTTTGCCCCCCCCCCCCCGGGGTGGAATTGAAGAGTCGCATAGTGTGGGGTCTCCTCAGTCTGTCAGTGGAGCAGGACGGTGACAGCAGTCTGTCGCTGAAGCTGCTGCTCTGTCTGGAGATGATCCTGTTCAGTGGATGCAGTGAATTCTCCATGATTGACAGGTGCCTGCTCAGCGCCCGTCGCTCTGCCACGGATGTCAAACTGTCCAGTTCCATGCCTACAATAGAGCCTGCCTTCCTCACCAGTTTGTCCAGGCGTTGAGTGTCCCTCTTCTTTATGCTGCCTCCCCAGCACACCACCGCATAGAAGAGGGCGCTCGCCACAACCGTCTGATAGAACATCTGCAGCATCTTATTGCAGATGTTGAAGGACGCCAGCCTTCTAATGAAGTATAGTCAGCTCTGTCCTCTCTTGCACAGAGCATCAGTATTGGCAGTCCAGTCCAGTTTATCATCCAGCTGCACTCCCAGGTATTTATACTGTAGGTCTGCACCCTCTGCACACAGTCAGTCACCTCTGATGATCACGGGGTCTGTGAGGGACCTGGTCCTCCTAAAATCCACCACCAAAATATGTCAAGATGTTCATGTAACCTGTATGTGTGTGTGCTGGACCATCAATTATGTAGTCTGAATTAACTATCTTACTCTTCTTTATTGAGTTGTCTGGTTTAGTACAATGCTTTATGCTGTATACTCTGCCGTTCTTTCTTAAACTCTGTGGTGCCTTGAGCATGGGAAAGGCGCTATATAAATAAAATGTATTATTATTTGCATTTCTTATTCTCTTCCTTTTTTATCTTTTTTTTTTAAGATGGTTTACTTGGGAAGCACTACAGAGATGTGGATGAGGAGCTGCAACTGATCAAACGTTCCTGTGTGCAATGAATGAAGAAGGACCACCGACCTCTTTGAACGTTCAAACTGTCGTCTTCCAGTCACTCACAAGGCAAATCCTCCTCCATTGTGTTCTTATGGTTGCGAAAAGCCCCCCCAACCCTCCCGTTTTTAGCTTGAAGCTGCTGCTGCCGTGGCTGTCACTCCACGCTGGTCTCGTCTGGTGACTTACTGGCACGGGAGTCTCGCCTGTCACGTCCGAGTTAAGCTCTGCTTGTTTTTAAAGGAGAATAAGAACAGGGTGCAGCCATCGTCGCTCTCAAAGCTTTAAACTTCCAAAGCGTGACTGCCATATCCAGCCGTCCCATTTTCAGCCCACTAGAACAGGAGTTTGTTTAGGGAATCTGCATCAGAAAGTGGGCTTAGTAGCCTCGTTAGTTGTGTGAGAACTGGGGGGCAGCAATGCCATGGTGTGTCACAGTTTATTGACATGGCCCTCCAGCCCTCAGCTTATGCAGCGATGTTCGTATTTAAGAACATTGTTTTATTATCTGATAGCCGCCATATTCCATAATTGATCATTTCAGGCCTTGTCTGTCTGGAGTGCTGAAGTGAGGCTCTGGTAAATCATCGGTGACACACGGCAGTCTAGACCGGGGACCCCAACTTGGCACCATAGTATTTATTCAGAAAGAAAGTGCTGTGTCAGTGCTACTGAAAAATCTGAATGTTGTGGCTGTGCACCACTTGACTTCCTCTGGCCGCTGCTCTCACTGAGCCAGGCTTTCATCCTCCGATCACACCCTCCATTTTAAAGACAGCAAAGCCACTCGGTAAAGAAAGAAAAAGTTAGCCTGACCACTATGGGCATCCTTGGTGCTTGACACTTAATTGCTTCCAGTCTCAAAATGAGGCAAATTCTTACATGTTATATTGCAAATAGTATATTGCACCATGAAAATGCCCAAAGTGACCCCTGATATGTAAAAATGGCGTGAATCAGATTTATTAGGCGCTCGATATTTCGGTGGCCTTGCATTCACGTTGTTCTCCCAGACTCGGCCAACTAGAGTTGTGATGCGTTGGCGCTGATTTCGTGCTCACAGTGGCCCAGAATGTCCAAAGAGGGGCACTCGGTGAACACGCTACTGCATGGTGGGACGTCCTGGACGTTAGCACTCTGAGGTGTTCTTGAAAGTTTTGAATTTCCTCCGATACGCTTGGGGTTGGGGGGCACACATTCAGGACTGCGTTTAAACCTCCAGCTCTCGAGACTGAATTGGAATCAGTGAAGTCCTCTGAGCAGATGTCTCTGGAGTTTACATTACGTGGCACTAAACGTGGCCTGAGCGCTCACATACGTAATCGGCTTGTGCGGAGCGTATGCTGTACACGTGCATTTTGACATACAGGACCAGTCAAAAGTCTGGAGACCCCCAGAAATGGTCATGTTTTTAATAGAAATTGAGGTCTTTTTTATTACAAATACCATTAAATTGATTTAAAGATACGGGTAAGACATTACCAGTGTTGCTAATGGCTGTTACTGCTTGAAATGGCCGATTTTCAATTTATTATTCACATATTTCTGCCAAAACCCCATTTTCAGCTGCCATTCCTTCAGTCAGTATCCTTAATTACTCAGGTTTAAATTATAATTGGTTATTAGAGAAACCTTTCTAATAGTATTACCACCGCTGACACCTGTAATCCCCTTCACTTGGGTTACAAAGTGTTGGGATTCTGGGATCAAAAATGGCCAACATGAAACCATTTTCTCAAGAAACATGTCGGCCTATTGTTGTTATGCAGAGTGAAGGCTACTCCATGGGACAGACTGTCAAGAAACGGAAGATTTCATAGAAAGGTGTCTGCTACCGTCTTGAGAGAAGAGGGTCAGCTGAATCTGAGCAGGATAGAAATAGAAGGGGAAGGCCCAGATGGGTAAATACATAAAAGTGCAGTGTGAGAAACAAGGGGCTTACAGGTCCTTGGTGGTCTTCTAACTTAAATACACACCCAGCCCTGGTGTCCGCCGCATCAGAAAAAAGATGACTTCAGAATGCCAACCATAATACACTTTTACAGTTATCTCGTGTCCAGCATCTGTGTTTAGCTGCCCATTTTCACTTTTTATTTTCTAGTTTCAGATAATGGCTTTTTCTTCAAAACTTACCCGCTAAGGCCAGCATCCTAGAATCGCCTCTTCACTGTCGCAGGTGACACTGGTATTAGGTGTGCATTTACAGATGAAGTCAGCTGAGGAACCCACAAGGTGTTTGTTTCTCAGACTCTCATGTTCTTCTCCTCTTATGGAGTCACCGATCTCGGCCTTGCCCCTCTTGTTCTGTTGTTCACTGATCCAGTCTGCCACTTTCTCTCCAGACACCTTTGTATGTCATCATCGGTTTCTTGGCAGGCTGTCACATCGAGTGACCTTCATTCTGCAAAACAACAGACATGTCCTGTCATTTTCTAACCCACTTACCGTATATACTCGCATACAAGTCGGGTCTTGAAACCTGAAAAATCGATCATAAAATCAGACCCTGACTTGTACACTCATTCAAACATGCAACCCTTAAATTTAGCTTTTTTTTTTTTTTTCCCATCTTCCTGCCTCCTCCAATCTCGTACCAGTTTCTTAGAAACATTGAATTTTGTTGCAGCAGTGCAGTTACCAATTTCTTTCACCAATTCAACGACTTTTAATTTATAACCAGCTTGATATTTTCTTCTGATCGCACGCGCCATCGTAGATAAAAGATGCTCTTACGATAAAAGTGTATGAGGGTGTGAGATACAAAAAACACAAAACAGTGCAAACGTCACTTCGGAATAGTTTGGGTATTACGGTGTGGTCACGTCAACACAATACACAGGAAAAAAAGGCAGTGTGCCCCGTGGTTACTGTCTCAGGTGGGCGTTAGCATATCATAATCTCTTGGACCAATAGCAGGAGTTTTCCGCATTCAAATTATACGACCAACATTATAAATTACATTATACTATAAAATCAAGTACCGACTAATCCGCGGGAGATCTTAAACACGAGTATATACGGTATTCCCAAACACGGTTGTGGAGAATGCTGGAGGCCATTCCAACTAACACAGGGTATGAGACAAGAACAGACCCAGGACAGGGCGCCAGTCCATTGCAGGGCACACACACACCCACCCACCCCAGTTTAGCATTGCCAGTCCACCTCTGGAGACTGGGTTGAAACTCATATAGACACAGAGAGGACCCAAACCCTGGTCTCCTCACCGTGAATCAGCAGCACCACCACTGTACCGCCCCAGACTGACAGGAGTTTTTGAGAAAGCCCTCTTTTTGACCATTCTTTTGAACCCACAACTGAACTTTAGGAATGCCAGATACCTTTGGCATTTGGGTTGCAAGGTCCTAACGACCAGTTAGCATGTAAACGGAGCTAATTAGGGATGAGCTAAGGGAGGTGACCGTTAGGACACTGGAGGAATGGCAATGGGGCTTTGCAGTCCTATGTGAATAGTAAATTAAGAATCGATCATTTCAAGCAGTAATAGCCACTAGGGGGCACCAGTAATGTCTTGGCTGTAGTTTTAAATCCATTTAATGGTGTCTTGGTATGAGAAAGTATTGATTTCTATCAAATACAGAACATTTCTGGGTGCATCGAGACGTTTCACTGGTACTGTAGGGACGCTGCCATGCAGATCCTCTCGTTTTTTTTGTTTTTTTTTCCTACCAATGCTCTTCGATTTTCTGCCTTTTTCAAGTACTAAGTATGGTCGAGTCAGGCCAGCAGTTTATTCCAAATTGACTTCTCTCATCGCAACTCTGATTGTTTGCTCAGTCTACGGTGACTGCCCGGGTGGACTGTTTTAAACTCCGATTTGACACGGGGGATCAGAATTGAATCGAACTTCAGTACTACACACGAAAATGGTGTATATGCGGTCTGAAAAAGTTGGGTTTCTCGTGGTTTTGAGTGTTTACACACAACATCCGATTTGCATCAGATATGTGGATAAATGGAAATCTGACCACATCAGAGTTGTAGTGTAAATGCAGCCTAAGGTATCCTCTCGAGCTTCCCCAAACTAATGCGGCCTTCTCTTAAAGGTACCACCACAGGCTTGCAGAGGAGGCCACTGTCTGTATTTATCTGACCTCAGTGTGTCGCATACACAAAATCGACTTGGTTATTGAGATCCTCAAATTTTCCATTTTGACAGTTGACATGGGGGTCATAGAAGTTAAAGACGTCATTTTACTTAACAGTCGTAAGGAGCAGTCGGCTGTAACATATTTTGGCAGATACGCCATTTTCCCTGTGATATGTGAATATTACAAGCACGTCATTGTTGGTGCAATGCCATTGTTGTCTATTGGTTGTTTGGAACTTCACTAAAGACTACGGTCGGTTCTGTTGGGCTCTTTACATGACTGCCTTATTGTGTTCGTGGTCTTTTTCTTTCCGCTGGCGATTTACACTCCATAAACCCCAAACTTGGTGTGCATTTTGCAGGTCAGAGGTCACCTCACAGTACTGACTTGCGTGGAGTTCACCACACAGCTGAAAATGCACATCGACAATCTGCGAAATTCTCATCGTAGATAAGAACGTGGAGAGCTCACACAGTAAAACAGAAATCTGGGATTTTGACCGTATCAATGAGTATTTTGAATTTCAAAAACCAAAAAAATCAGAAATTTTTTAAATCCCTTGTTGGGGTGAAAGCCTCTTGCCATGGCGTCTGGACTCGTGCAGTAGGGAAGTTCTTGGAGTCTGCCCAGGCGCAGTTTCGTCAGTTAGTCGCAAACCTTCCACTAATATTGTCAGCCTTGGTAAATAAAACTATTATTATTTCTCTTTGACCTTTCATTCAAAATATTAATGTTTAAGTGAACTAAAATAATTGAAAGGGTACAGATGTTCTCACCATAGAACCAATCTGTTCTACAGCTGTGATTTTTGGAGAGACGTTGGCCACTCAACCCTTCTTCCTCATTGTTTGTGAGGCCTCAGCCACTTACTGCTCCGTGTCCGTAATGATCAGGCGTCTCGGAGTAGGAAACGGTAAATGGTCCTGACCGGATCAGAGACCTCCGAGTGACGCCCATTTGGTCCTACTCTTAGGTGCAGGAGTGGAAGAATTTTACCAATTGTACCCATTTAAGGAAGCTACTCCTGACTTCACCAGGATTCATCAGAGCTTGTCAGGTATCCTACCTCACTGCCAAAGGATGGCGTTCAGGCAGAGATCGGCACACACATCTCAGCAATGGCGGAATGTGTTGCGGTATTTCCAAATCAACTACTCAAACGTACCTTTGATCCGATAAGGGAATCTGGCCTGTGTGTCACCTTGTATTTATAGGCCAGTGACACTGGACATCATGGCTGACTGCTTACGTGTTCCTACTCACTCAGATATACTTCAAAACATAAAATCCCAATGGGAATGTACTTGAGTTAGATTTTACTCAGTAATTGTGGCAATCGTATGTTGCTTTTATTTACCGAGGATGCCAATATTAGAAGTTGTGGGCCTGATGAGAATGGAGGCTCCATTAAGCAATGGCCTGAGTGAACTTGAACTTCAAAATGCTGGTGCTTGTAATGCTGTTGATGACACAAGGTGTCTGCGAGTGCTGGCCTCGAGGGTCCTATCATGTGGCTAAGTGGGGTCCCCCTAGAGGCACACCCTCATCTTTTTCATTTGTAGTCTCGTTCTCCATAAATACCAGTATGGATAGACCCTCAAAGATGAGTGGAGGTGCCTGTTTTTTTAACGGGTGGGTGGATCAGCAAGTCACTGCGCACCAACATGAAGCTGTTGGGTGCTTTGATGCAGGAATGGCTGAAAATTATTTATAAGTTGTGTGACGAGCAGGTGTACAGTATGGAATGCAGATGTGATATTTTTAATAAATAAAAGAATGAGAACTGGCGTCCTGGTGATGCTTCTACTCTAAAGCAAGTCCTTGGAATGGTGTTATGGCCATGTGGACCACTCGTCAATTGCACAATGAAAGGTAATGCAGTAAAGGTCTGCAAATCGTGGAAGAGCTAACGAAATTGGTGCTAAGCAGGCTCCACTTCCATGACCGTACCATACGCGTTAGAAGTTGGATAGCTGGAGCTTTGATCTTCACTACTAGCACTCCTTCAGGGTTCAAGGACAACTGATGGGTTGTTTCACATTACAATGTGAATGGACTGAAAGGCCTAACATGACTGATGCTGCCTGTCCTCTCCATGGTTTGTTGTTCTGGCATAGCTTTAATCCACAACTTGTCCCACCACAAGGTGCTACTAAAGCTCTTTGTCCACAGCCATTAGTCTGTATACAGTAATAATAATGCCGCCTTCCACCCAAGCCACATCTGATCCAACAGCACCAGAGGGGGTCAAGTGTTACACGTTGGTTCGACATGCACTCTGTACACGTGTGGCTGTTATGATCTTCTGGCTGCCACAAATCACCACACCCAAGATTTTGCTCAGAAATCTGCCACAGGGCTCCATGTGTGGCCTGGTCCCCAACTCTAGAAGCAGGCTTCTTGGCCCTCACATGCCAAAACAGACCAGGGGACAGCAGGATTGTGCGAACCCCTGGTTCCAAATAACAAAATAATGTCCGTGCTACTTGAAATGTTTAATTAACAAAATCCAAAAAGAAGTCCAAAAAAAGAGAGAAAAGACACAATCAAAAAAGGAAAGATCTAAAAGGCAGGCCCAGGTGAACAAACCCAAGTCTGTAATAAAGAGATCTAAACCCTTAAAGCAAAACTAAACTTCATTAACAAAAAATGATGGAAACATTTCAAACAATCTAAGAAGAAGAGACATCTCAATCACAATGTCACAGCCCTCGTGCCAGTTTATACATAGCTGAATTTTAAGTAATATGGCAGTCATGAAGCAAACGACTTTTGATACAGATGAATACATCTTGGACATCACTAATGCAGAGACGCGGCACAATATGGTGTGTAAATCATCATCATTTTCAATCTTTTGGTGCTTTTGTTTGTGTCACTGATTGTCACCAGCCACGTGTGTTGGCCTTGGTTGTGGGAGATTCTTCCACTTCAGCTCGGGTTACTCTTGTTGTTCTTGTGCAGAAGTCTGATGGGACCAACAGATAATTACGCAGAGCTGAATAAGACCACCCATCATGATGCCCACGCATTGCTGCTGGTGTAGACATCGTAGAGTCAGTGCACAGGTCAGTTTCCTGCATCTGAAGTCTGCGTAATGGCAGGTGAGGATGGGGAGTGACCGCATTAAGGAGAGTCGCAGAGGATGCCTTTTGGTTTTAGAGACACCAGGGCATCATTACAGAGTTCGAAGGACCAGAGACATAAGAGAAGACATTTTTAAATTCTATCTACAACGTCTTGTCTATCAACATCCAAAGGACCTGGCCAGCATCTTCAGTGTTTTTCACGTGGATAATTTAGTTTCCTGCACCATCAAGTAGCCTTCCTCAGCCATGTGGTGTTGACTGCAAGGAACCCCAGGCCATCATGGACTACAAGTGTATGTCCAGTCATCCATGTATATTATTTTACATGTACTGATACAACATGGAAACAGAACAGGGCCAAAAATGACACCCCAGTAGACTCCACCTTCACCAGCGCTTCACTCCATCAAAGAGGTCGTCGCTTTATATGACACCTGGCGACGGTACGGTTAGGGTCTGGGGACTCAAGTCAAGTAAACCAAGTGACAAAAACTTGCAATCCCATTGGCTGTCCAGTGGAGCTTCTTAATCGCGGTGCTGTGGAGGTCTGCAGCTGGACCCATCATGACACCCCACTTCTGTCGTCCTCCTCTTTTTAGTTGTGTTTCAACTTTAATCGATTTGCAATTTATTCCACTGTGTTTTACCAGTTTGGTTTACATTTAAAGTTGTGGATTTTTTTACTTAACTCCATTAACTTAATGAAGTGATTAGCACAATTTCGATTTGTATCCTGATGTCCTACAGCAAAGCTTCCGAACGGCTCATCTTGTTTTGCTCATTGTTCGTTGCTGTCTTTTACCTTCCCTTTGTGGTTTCTTTTTGCGCTTAGGCTTTTTGAATTAAAATCTGCATTTAAATTGTGTTATCGTCGTCTTGTTTTCCAGTGTGCAGTGACATTTTGGGGCTCAGTTTCAAAGACACCGTTGTTGGTTGTGGCGGTGGCTTCTCCCTGAAGTCGCAATTCATGACGTTATCTCAGCTCGCTGTGTGCGTCAGTCTTTGCACGAGATTGTGTTGTTAAGGGAAAGTCAAAAATACTGTTGACAAAACCAAAATGATAAACAAAAAATTGTAATCAAAAATACAGGCTAGAGTTATTATCATAAAGTGAAAAGTTCATGTCTACAAAATAAAATGCATAGCAAGAAATCGTAATCAAAATTAGGGTTCTTAAGGGAAAGTCAAAAATACTGTTGACAAAACTGAAATGACAAGAAATCGTATCAAAAATATCAGCTACACTGTAAAAAAAAAAAAAAAGAATGTTCAATTTACGTTAAAATACTGGCAGCTGGGTTGCCAGTATTTTACTGTAAAAAAGGTGACAATATTTTTAAGGGCAGCATGGTGGTGCAGTGGTAGCGCTGGTGCCTCGCAGTGAGGAGATCTAGGCTCACTTCCCGGGTCCTCCCTGCGTGGAGTCTGCATGTTCTCCCCGTGTCTGCATGGGTTTCCTCCCACAGTCCAAAGACATGCAGGTTAGGTGCATTGGCGATCCTAAATTGTCCCTAATGTGTGCTTGGTGTGTGTGTGCGCCCCGTGGTGGGCTGGCACCCTGCCCAGGGTTTGTTTCCTGCCTTGTGCCCTGTGTTGGCTGGGATTGGCTCCAGCAGTCCCATGTATCCCTGTAGTTAGGATATAGCGGGTTGGATAATGAATGGATGGATGGAATATTTTTAGGTTTACAGTACATGTTAAAAAAAAATGTTCAACTTAAAGTAAATTTTACCATAAAAAAAAAGGTGACAGTATTTTTAGGTCTATAAAAATTTTATTTTTTACGATAAAAAAACTGGCAACTGGGTTGCCAAAATTTTACTGTAATAAATAAGGTGACAATATTTTTAGGTCTACGGTATAAGTTTGTAGTAAAAACTGTTTTCACTTTGCAACACATTCTAACAAGAAGGGAATGTTTAACCATATCCAGAAATTCAAGTAGCGTAACAAATATGCCAATCAATAAACCATTAGAAAGTACTGTCAGGGTCAAATCCCAGTACACAGCTTGCATCAGTAAAGTAACAACAACCAATAATAAACAGGTACCATTTAATTATACACATTGAAAACAATTCAATGTTTAAGAAAACTAGGGCACACTGTCTAGTGGGGAAAAAAAGTTAGCTTCTGTGGTGTATGGCGTCCTACAGGTGTGCCAGCTTATTGAATACAACCCACCATAAATCAGCTTCCATGACCTCAATAAACCTTTAGCACGCAGGAAAAAATCCGTCTGCTAGCTTTGTTAAGTTTTTTTTCCTCCTGTTCAGAGATATGCGGTTCACCAGGAACAATATGGTAAAAGAGGGCGTGTCTTTATGCAATATCATAACCTCGGTTTTACTGAAACAGCGCGTGACCCATTTTACATTTTACAGTTGTTTACCTTTGTCATTTAACAGTTTTACACTGTAAAATTAACAGATTTTCAGTGTAATTGTAATGCATCAGTAAACGGTATTTAGCATATTTTGAAAGTAGAAAAATATCGATTTTACAGAACTTGGCTGTAAAAAATAATGAAATGTAATGTTTAAGATATACATGTAATTTTCAGAATTTTTAGAACATAAGGTAACTTTCCTTTTTTTCAGAGAAGTTTTTTTACTTTCACCATTTACAGTATTTTTACTGTTAAATTTACTGAAATTTTTTACACTGTAGGGTTGTTAACGAAAAGTCAAAAATACCATCAAAAAAAAAAAAAAAAAGGAAAAAACCAACAAGATGCGGGACAAGAAATTGTAATCAAAAATACAGGCTGGAGTTATTATCACAAAGTGAAAAGTTCATGTCTACAAAATAAAATGCGTTACAAGAAATCGCAATCAAAATTAGGGTTCTTAAGGGAAAGTCAAAAATACTGTTGATAAAACTGAAATGACAGACAAGAAATCGTATCAAAAATATCAGCTCTAGGGTTGTTAACGGAAAGTCAACAATACCATCAAAAACACAACAAAATGCGGAACACGAAATTATCATCAAAATTACAGACTAGAGTCGTTACCAAAAAGTCAAACACCATCACCAAAATGAAATCACAGGCCAAAAGCAGAGAGCTTAAAGGTCTGGACGTAGACAGACTTGTTTCTTTAAAGGCTGAGTCATCTGCAATCTCGACTCGGAAATAAACATCAATCACGACCTGTGAACTGCTCACACCGATGGCACAAAAATTGTGAACTCCGAGGCCGTGTCCTCCAGAAACTGGGCACTGCGTCCAAGAATGTGGAACTCCTAAATCAGTGGCACGTGCATACAAAACAAGATGGCGTCAGAAATGGACGAAAATCATTTCAACAACTGTAAATAATAGTTAAATAAAAAAAAAAACTGACATCACAATGGAATTTTCCATATTTCAAAACCCCAAAGAAACACAAAATGTCAGAAAAAAAGGTTTAGTTAAAATAATAATAAATAATATGAAATTAACTGATAACAGTCACCTCCCAGGACTTGTATTCCATTTCTCTTTCTGTGAGCCGCTCTTGGCATCTCTGCTGCTACACAAGAGAAGTCCATTACAGAAAGGAGACCACCGAGGACAATGAGAACAATAGCTAACTTAGCCGCTCGCTGTTCATCCCCTGTCACACTGCAGCTTTCATTGGCAGACTTGATTTTTCTAACCTTAGCGAGTGGTGGCAGCAGGTGATCAGCAGTGATGCAGTCGGTCAGATCCAGCGGGTCGGTCAGACCGGTCGGTGACAACGGTGAGCAGGTAGGGGCAGACTGTGTCTGTAAAAGATGACAACTAATGACCACTCGGCCAGAAGTACAATTTAAACAACGCAGTCCCAAGAGTGCAGGTGTTTTAGACCAGCAAGTTTCAGCCTTTTTTGATTTGTGTATCGGAAGACATTTGAAGAAAATCATCACGGACGGGGCCGGTGTGTAATTTAATAAGCTCACAATGTGTTCAACCAGGGCCTGAAATGGAGATACATACAACATTACCGTTACAGTCCAACCGCTACACATTTTCTGATAGAAGTGATACACGCTTGTATCGTTCCTTGCGGACAGCACTCATAGCAACAGTGACGGCTTTTCTCTTTTTCTATTTCTAGTCCTCCTCAGCACATAACATCCTGCACTAAAACCATTCTGAAGAAACACAGCAGCCAGCAATGCTGTTGGTGGTCAATTAGGTCATGTCAGTCCGATTCATTCATTTGTACATTCAGGACACATTCACGATCTGTACACACTCAAATTGTTCTTGGATAACCAACAAAATGAATCCGAACAAACTACAAGATTTGTACACTACCTGTCAAACGTTTTGGAACACCTCACCTTTTCCAGTTTTTCTTCAAATGTAATCAGTTGAAATGCAATGAATCACCGAAAATGGTGAAAGGGTAAGCAGTAACCTGCGAGAGGTTTAAATTTATAGTTTAGGTTAGCAAAAAACAAAAAAAAAGGACATTTCCAAATATTACAAATGGGCCTTCTTCTTCTTCAGGGAACAACTACCGTATATACTCACGTATAAGTCAGGTCTTGAAACCCAAAAAATCGATCATAAAATCAGACCCCGACTTATACACCGGTTCAAAAATGTGACACATTTTATTTACATCTCCTTGCCTCCTCTAATCTCGCACCAGTCTCCCAGACACATTGAATTTTGTTGCAGCAGCGCTGTTACAAGTTTCTTTCACCACTTCAACGACATTTAATTTAAAACCAGCTTCATATTTTCTTCTGATTGAACGCTCTATCGTAGATAAGGGATACTCGTACGATAAAGGTGTATGAGGGTGTGAGATGCCACCCAGCCACAGGGGATGCACAAACCAGTGTTTTCTTTATGCCAGTCCCAAGCACGGATAAATGGGAGGGATTATGTCAGGAAGGGCATCCAGTGTAAAATTTTGCCAAATCAGTATGCGGACAACAAGACAAATTTCCATACCGGATCGGTTGAGCCCCGGGTTAACAATGACTGCCACCAGTACTGTTAGCCAGCAGGGTGCTGGTGGAAATTGGGCTACTGTAGGCCTAGGAAGCAGATGCATATAAGGTGGAGGTGGAATTACATCAGGGATTGGCTCTGAGCTCTTTCTTATTTGCAATGGTGATGGACAGGTTGACAGACGAGATTAGACAGGAGTCCCCGTGGACTATGATGTTTGCTGATGACATGGTGATCTGTAGCGATAGTAGGGAGCAGGTTGAGGAGACCCTGGAGAGGTGGAGATATGAGAGGAATGAAGGTCAGTAGGAAAAAGGCAGAATACATGTATGTGAATGAGAGGGAGGTCAGTGGAATGGTAAGGGTGCAGGGAGTAGAGTTGGCGAAGGTGGATGAGTTGAAATACAGTACAGAGTAATGGGGATTGTGGAAGAGAAGTGAAAAAGAGAGTGCAGGCAGGGTGGAGTGGGTGGAGAAGAGTGTCAGGAATGATTTGTGACACACTGGTATCAGCAAGAGTGAAAGGGAAGGTCTACAGGACAGTAGTGAGACCAGCTATGTTATATGGGTTGGAGACGGTGGCACTGACCAGAAAGCAGGAGACAGAGCTGGAGGTGGAAGAGTTAAAGATGCTAAGATTTGGATTACACTGGGTGTGACGAGGATGGACAGGATTAGAAATGAGGACATTAGAGGGTCAGCTCAGGCTGGACGGCTTGGAGACAAAGTCAGAGAGGCGAGATTGCGTTGGTTTGGACATGTGCAGAAGAGAGATGCTGGGTGTATTGGGAGAAGGATGCTAAGGATAGAGCTGCCAGGGAAGAGGAAAAGAGGAAGGCCTAAGAGAAGGCTTAAGGATGTGGTGAGAGAGGACATGAAGGTGATGGGTGTAACAGAACAAGATGCAGAGGACAGAAGGATATGGAAGATGATGATCCGCTGTGGCAACCCGTAACGGAAGCAGCCAAAAGAAGAATTGCTGAAAGCCACTTTACTGGTTCTTTTCTGCCTGCTTCTCAGTACATTGAGCAGATCAGTGTTTGAGGATCGAATGCAGCATGAGAGACACTCCAGAACATGAGCAGGAATGAGATTATCAACAGCCTTATGTACACTCAACATTATTTTAAAATCGATCCTAGACGACATTTGCGGCCAGTGCAATGAAACCAAAACTGGTGAAGTGGGCTCAGCTTTTCTTTTCTTGGTTCAGATTCTTCCTAAGAGAAGGTTTATGGATGTGGTGAGATAGGACATGCTGGTGATGGTGTAACAGAGCAAGATGCAGAGGACGGAAAGATATGGAAGAAGATGATCTGCTGTGGCGACCCCTAACGGGAGCAGACGGAAGAAAAAGAAGAGTGTGAGATGCAAAAAACACAAAACAGTGCAAACGTTGCTTTGGAATAGTTCGGGTATTACTGTGTGATCATGTAGGCACAATACATTGAAAAAAAAGGCCATGTGCTCCGTGGTTACTCTGTGGTGGGCGTTAACGTATCATAATCTCTTGGGCCAATAGCGTGAGTTTTAAAATACCAGAAATTATACAGTAAAATCAAGCACTGACTTATCCACGGGAGAACTTAAACGCGAGTATACATGGGAACAGGTTACAACCTACAGCTGTCCTGCAGCAATTCAAGTAAATTAAGCCTTTCATACAATTTCCACTGGTGTCCCAACCTCTGCTGATTACTTAAAAACCCTCTGTGTGTCTTAAAGAACAGACTGTGTGACGACACCTTCTGAAGTGCTACTTGGACAATATAAAAATGATAATAGCAAGAAAATGGCAATCAGCAAATGAAATGAGACAAGAGCATTTTGGCCCTTAGAAGTGTAGGCCTTTCATTTAAAGAAATTGCAAAAAAAAAAAAAAAAAAAAAATCAAAGTGTCAGTGAGTGTTTTGTCTTGGTAGAGTGATATTTTGCTCTACTCTCCCCTTTTGTATTATTAATATGTAGCCTCTGTCAGAACACCTCAAATCCCACAGACTTACCTCTGTTTATAAGGTATTGTACTTTAGAACTTATCCCCACCTTCCCTCCTACATCTATAACCTCAGGCAATTAGGTGTAGTAAAAGACAAGCAGGAGTTAAATTACAATTTAAACAATGTATTATTGATAATATTCATAAATAATAACAATATGCAAAGTACATTTATGAATATTGGAAACCATACAACCTGATTAAATGGTGATGTGTAGTTTCAGGCGGCACATAGACTTGTCTCTAGTGCATTTGTGGTCAGCTTTCTTCATAACAGGCCGCATGCCTGTCTCAATATGGCTGCCGAGCTGTGCTCTCCATTGTGTTGTTCTTTCAGTTCATCAGTTTGGTAAGAGAGCGAGATGCTCCTTCATCAGATGTTAGTAAGAGAGAGAGAGAGAGAGTGTGAGGTTAAGCAAGTAAACTTATACTGTAGATGTTCTGTCCAACCCCTAGAGCCAATAGGACATTGTGGTACTTAAAGGCTTCTGACACAAGCCAATTCCAAACAGCCATACTTCAGACCAATGGGAGAACAGAACATCTTAACACCTGCCATCCCCCAAACCATTTGTTAAGGTAAAGCTTGGCAGTTATGCAGCCTGGCTTTCTTGCGGGGGTTGAAGGGAGAGACTTCAGAGAAACATTAGCTAAACTTGTTTCAGGCACTTCCCCCCCCCCATCTCTGTCGTAAAATTCAAAGAGACTCAGTCGTAAAGGGGGGGCGGGGTTCAACATGAATGCTTCTCACTAATGTAACACTAAATTACATTGATTTGCCTAAAATACAAATAAAAATATACAAAACATTTATCAAGTTATATGCAAAATCTTACATCACAACAGTGAGTCCAGTGGTGTCCTCCACAATCCAAAGGTAATTGGAAGCTGGAAGATAGTGAAGAGATCTGGCAGAGCAAAAGTCACCAGCCAATCAGAAGACAAGTTTCTGAGGGTCCCCAGCTTGCAGGATCAGAGGTGCCTCACACCGCAGGTTGACAAAAGCAAGTGAAGAGGAGACTTTGTGCTGCTGGTTTGACAGGGTGAGTGGCAGGAAGAAAGCCATTCCTTAAAGGACAAAATCAGGCCTTGAAATAGCAGCTGTGGATGACTGCAGACTGGAGGGAAGTCTTACGGGCTGATGAATTCAAATCTGAAATATTCAGTTATTGTGCAGAGTGTGTGTATGCCATCGGGTTGGTGACGATGGTGGTTCTTCAGTGTGTGACACCAACTGTCAAACATGGAGAAGGAAGTGTGAAGGTGTGGGGTTCTTTTGCTGGAGGCAGAGTTGCTGACTGGCACAGAGAGACTGGCATTCTGAATTAAAAGGGTTACCACACAGTCTGGCTGTTCTATAAGCAAAAGGGGGCTACTTTGATGAATCAAAAATTCAAATACAATTTTGTTCATTTAATGATTCCTTGACTTATTTTTTCATTTGTCATTGTTTATTTGTTCTATGTATTGATTACATGAAACATTGAGACATTAAACTGTGTGCATTTCCATAAAAACTGAGGCGTTCTAAAACTTTTGACTGGTAGTGTGTATGAACTAAAAATCAAACACTTTAATTTGCAGTGTAGACGTAGCCACAGTGGCCTGTTATGCTTTAACACTCCACCTGTGTGCCCCAAGGAGCATTCGTATTTCTCCAAAATGGAAAGTAGCCAGCACATCCATGAGGTCAAAGGGCCAAACGTTAAATTGGGCATTCAGAGATCTGAATCACGTCATTCTGCCAGGCATCAACTGACAAAGCAAACAGGCAATGAAATTAATGAATGGGAACTGCAAAACAGAACTGTAGATCCCTCTGGTCAGGACTCCCACTAAGACCTTAACTTTTGGAGCAACCATTGATCTAGTGAGACCGTGGCGAATGATGAGGTGTTGGCGGCACAGCACTTGGTATGGCTGTAGTGCCCAATCTCTAAGTGGCAGTCGCTCTAACAGTGGCTGGCTACACAAAAAGGTTGCTGCTTCCCGAATTTGTCCTCTGGGTCACTAGCCACTCGTCCATTGTTCAAGCGAGACGGACTACACGCCGTTTACACTCCTTCCACTCTCAAGACGGTGTCGATGACAGAAACCGAGGTTTGCTACAAACTGGGAATAAAAAGCACCGTGCTCATCTTCAAGACTCGGACAGCAAACACATTTCAGCCGTGTGCCGGCACCCCCGGAGTATACGAGCTGGGTAGACAATGAGACCATACGGAGAAATGATGACCACCAAAGCGACAGGGTTGACATTCGGTTTTATTCAGCACTATTTGTGATGTGATGATACAAAGTTTTATGTGACATTATGCAGCCTTCAAACCAAGTTCCACAGCGGAAAAATAAGAAACACATTAGCACAGATACTCATTGGCATGTGTTTGTTCTTTTTGCTTGCCTTTTTTTAATTTTATTTTTACATGATCTACTCCTCATCCGGTTAAGACTCCTTTTTGGATTGCAACGCAGTTTGGCTCAGGTCAACGCTTTGTGGATTTTGCCTCTTCTGTGCTGCGCTATTTTATCTTGGAGGAAGTCCAAATTTAAAGTCTCATACTCACTAATGCTTTCCTCTCCTCACCCCACCTGATTATTTCAGACCACCTGAATAAATGTATAGGCCTGGAATGTGAAGTTTTATTTTATTTAATTTTAAACGCACAATCTTCTAGAACGGACTCTTACTGGCGATGGCTTGGGTACACTTGCCACTCTCATTTTGTAGCCTTGCCATCGGGAGGTGACTGGCATCCACCAGCTCCTCTAAAAGGGTTCTGCCTGTGCAGCAAAGGCACAATAAGGGTTCCTGTGACGGCGGCAGCAAACAGTGCTTCATGAAGAGAGAACTTGTTAGCTGCCTGAATTCAAGAACCAAAAAAAGAAAACAAAAGTAGAAGGAAAAAAAAAACTACAACAACAACAATCACCATATTACAGATCAAATATATACTTAAATAGCAATCACAAAATAAAAATCTCAAAATTTGTTTTCCTCTACAGAGCGTAAGCTGCGGTTCGCTCGTTCGTTCATTCACTCCACTCTCCAACAAACATCATATCTGCGTTCAGACAAGTAAAGGCAAAAAGCAAATACAAAAATATTCATACAGATTCAGCGTAAATAAAAGCAAAAAGTTATTCGATCACCTGATCTGCAACAGAACTCGATGTGGCCCCCAAAACGACGTCCTGTAGCACAGTCACCAGCCAGGAACCTTAAAGTGTGTCTTGTGAAAGAGGATCTAACACAAAGGAGGAGGAACTCAGATCGGCACGTCCCACAACTATCGACTGTCCGTATGCCCGCTCTCCATCTGTGCGCCGCCGCCGCTGTCTGCACATTCAAGCTGGCTTTTCCGAGGAAGAAAGGCGCCAGGAAGTTCTCCTGCTTACCGAAGTGTTTGCTGGCTCTTTTTGTATTCCCTCATCACGATGGTAATGGAGATTCGCACGATGCACACAACTCAAGTCCTCGGTGACTCGTTAAGCTTTCATTAGTTGCTTGTTTAGACGCAAGTCGGACATGTTCCCTTGTGGTTAGTAAGTGTGACCTTTGGTGCTTACGGGGAAAATTACAGAAATAAAAGCTTTTTATTTGAATGTTGCTTTAAACAAGGAGGATGGACAGAGAAATACTAGAGTGAAGTAAAAGAAGGCTTAAAAAAGAAAAGCAATTTAATCATACAAATGGAATCTCGAAAACGTCAACTCTAGGAAGCTGGCTTTTTCAGGTCCCGGATCTGTTTGATCAGGTAGGTCTTCTCGTCGTTGAACTGCTCGTCGTCTGTCCGGTCCTTCTGGAAGTTGCTGAGGAACTCGATGAGTTTGCTCTGATTCTTTAAGAGGATGTCGACGATTGGCTGAGTTTTGTTTGGGTTGGCCACAAACACCTTGGCAAAAAAAAAATAAAATAAAAGCAAAAAGAGAAGAAATACAAATGGGAGAGGAATACAACAAAATGGCAAGTTATTGGTCCTGTGAAGACATCACAGTTACGTATACACTAGGGCTATGAGGAGTCAAATATAACTGGAACGTATTACAAAATCTCATTCCAAAAAATATTTGCTTCACATTACTCTAATTTCAGCACTGTATTGGAAATCCTACACTACACATTATTGGGGGATTTTTTAGATATTTGTTTTTGCACACACATCATTATCATTATTATGAACAATGCTGCATATCCTCCCTGTGACACACCAACACTGAAGACTTTCAGCTAACAAAATATTCAGCAGAAGTGTGCCAAGAAACACTATGAGGGTCCTTTATACCAACAGCAATACGTCTGCATAATGCCTCA
>JANRMT010062834.1:56209402-56237246 GCA_026402145.1 Polypterus bichir lapradei
ATATACATTTTATATATATATATATATATATATATATATATATATAATTATCATGTCAGGTAACAACTAACAGCTGGGTGTGCAGCTGGCTTTATCTCCACTGGATGCTCACCTTGAACACATGGAAAGCTTCAAACTGGATATTGGGACTTTTATCTCTAAGGAGGTTCATCATGAGCTTGAGATTTTCCGGCTTGCTGATGTATTTCGTCATGATAGTGAAATTATGTCTATCCAGTAGCAGCTCCCCTAAAAGCTTTAGAAGAAAAAGAGAAAAGTGTGAAGTGCAGATGTCATCAAAGAGATTCCTGGAGCAGACTTGACAGAACCCTAAGCCAAGCAAGGAAGCAAGCAAACACCTTTTAGTTGCTGCCAGCAGGTGTCACCATACTCTGCTGCTGAGGACACAGTATCTGGAGACTACTAACTGACTGACTGACTGGCTGGCTGAGAGAGGATGTTCAATGGAATATAAAGTTATAGATACAGCTAAGAAAAGAAATGCACTTCTTACTCATATAGCAGAAGACAGCGCCTCACAGCAAACCTCCATAAACAACTTCTGAGAGAGAGCCAGCATGCCTAGTGCCACTACAGCACACTTCACTCACAAAGATGTAGAAAAATTCTGGCAAAATGTCAAGTTCAGATTTGGCACATGACTGAGGAAGACACCTATAACAGTTTAAGTTCTTTAATTTACTTTACAGGAGCCTAAAATGATTGTCTAAAGGAGTGTTTGAAGGGAAATGCTTAAAGATGGTGGTTGTTCTTCAATTATGTCTACTTCCACACAGTGCTGACAGAACTATTACTTTTTTAATATTGTTGCAGTGTGGAGGCCCATGGCAAGCCTCCGGCTCTAGAGACTGGCCAAGAGGGGTCAAAAGGTGCAAGAGAGTGACAAACCTTTAACGACTGCCTCTTGGTCACGTAGTTTTCTGAATGAAGCAGCTTCTCATAGTCGCTGAACACCTGCACACAAAGGACATACATACACATCAGTCAGGATCTTGGAATTATTCTGCTCCCAAAAGCCACATGACTGGCAGCTGACCACAGTATTCTTGCTTTGTAAATATGGGCCATCCTGCTTGAGAGGAGGGTGTTGTGAATTCTTAGCTTCATACCTATTTGAGGCAGACTGTTCGCCGTTCTTTGCAGCTGTGGTGTCTGTCATTGGTATGGACATGAGAAATCACTCGACTGTCTAAATTTCCCTTTGAGATTAATAAAGTTTATATAATCTAATCTTAACATTAATGCACAACATCTGCCTCCTTCCTTACAGAATCTGCAGCCCACCCGTCACAGGGGGCTCAACGCTTTGAACATGCATTACGAGTTAAGTCGTTTTTCATTGAGCCTACACACGAGAAAACTCGCATTTCACTATTGTGGCAGATGGCTGGAGCCCTTACCTGGCCGAGATGCCCAGAGTATGGAAGGAGCCGGGGGACAGAATATTTTCAGGACAGTTTCTCCCCCGGGCCAACAGAGGGCAGCCCCCTTGGTTTCCAGCGGGGCCATGAGTCATGAGCATGGGAGCTCAACCCTGCTGGGGCCCATTGCCACGGCCGGGGGCGTATGGACATTTTCAAGGCCCTACTTGGCCACACTTTCGTCGCAAGAGGACAAATCCTGAGGAGGAATGGAGGCAGAGGGACTGGTGGCCCAGAAGGGACTGGACATGTGGGTGTTGGTGATTTGTGCACTGTAAATAAACTGTGTGCTGAGTGCAAAACCTGTCTCCTTCCTGTCTGTGTTGGGGTTGGCTTCACACTGCTATAGACTAGGGCTGTAATGATAAGTCGACGTAATTGACGACGTCAGCAACAAAAAATCGTCGACGCGTCATAAACAGAACCTTCAATAGAGGCTCCAGTCACAAAGAACCACATTGGTTTTTGTAACTGCAATGCACTACATGAACGTCTGGGGGCAGTGTCGTTATTGTTTGTCAAGACTGCACACTGTCCTACCAACGCAAGCATCCTGGCGCTGTGATGCCGCCATCTCTTGAGAGGTAAGTTTTAGCGAGTAAAGTTAGTGTCACGTGTTAACGTTGATGTTTGTGCTATAATGTGTACGTATATCAAGGTTTCGATAATGATAGTTAACCCGTAAACCGACACATACTTGGTGGTTAATGCACCCCTGGACGCCAAATACTTTTTAGCTGCACTTTTTAAGTAAACGTCACAATTCACAAAGAACATGTGAAATTTTAATGGAACATATTTTTTTTCATGCAAAGAGCATCACAATTACTGCAACACTGATCATTTTACACACTGCCAATGAACTGTAAAAACTATTAAAAAAAACTACTGCAACAATCAGTTATTTCCAACTGCGCTTGAACTGGCTGCACGCATACACACAGAGGTCAACGCTGATGCTCGCAGGCTCATCTAGTGCAGCAGCTGAATCCCAGGGACAGCAGTGCTGCAGTGCTGCCGGGGCTGGCAGTGGTCGTGAGCTGGCTGCTCAACGAATATACGGCACTGACTGATCAGCTCCGGCATGCTGGCAAATTGCTCTGTGAAGCGACTATAGCCAGTTGCAGGGTTCAATGAATGTGCTTTTCCGAATATTCCCGGCTTCGGTGTGCTTCCAAATTACTCTGTGTAGCGACTCTAGCTGGTTGCGGAATTCAATGAATGCACTTTTCCGAATATACTCGGCTCCGGCATGCTGGCAGTAATTAGCTTGTTACATATTTTAGTCCGTTATTTTTTTATTTTTCCGTAATATACTACATGACGTTATAAACTACAACGCTTTTCCTTCAGAGTGTGATGATTAGAAGATCTTTCTCTGTCTGCAAAATCATTCTTGTGTATTCCTGCTACCTCTACTCCCTCTGAGCATCTCTTCTCAGCAGCTGGGAAGATTGTCTCAAAGAAAAGAGCCAGCCTCACACCAGAGCACGCCGAAATGCTCACGTTCCTGCACTGCAATCAGGAATATATGAACTGAATCTTTTATAAGCTGTACATTATTGTTTTATTTTATTTGAATTGAAGCTTTATTTAAACTTTTGGACTTTAAGACACACCAGTGGCCATTTTTGGTTAAATTAAATGCACTTTTTCTGTTTAAAGACCATGTGCACTTTAGTTTGTATTGTTTAATGTATTTCTTTTTATTGTGATGGTCACACTAATATAAAACATCTGATTATTTTCAAATTCATATGTTTCACTGGTTGTTATTTTAATTTGATTATTATTAATTTTAATTGTGTTAATGCAGAGACATTAGGGTTACATTCACAGGTGAGCAGATGTGGTAAGACATGCACTGAAGCCCAGAACAGAATGTGCAACCACAGGTCGCAGGCATCAAAATAGTCAGGCATGAAATAATTGTGACTAATCGGAAGAAAAATTGAACGATTAGTCGACTACCTAAATAATCATTAGTTGCAGCCCTACTATAGACGCAGCCTTCTTGCTGGCGTGCTTTGCTGCTGTGTCTAAGTTACGTACTACAGTGCTGCCATCTCGTGGATAGCCATAGAATTTTTTTTTAGTGGCAACAGCTTTTTGAAAATAGTGCTATCAATAGACAGTTCATACTTATGTCTTTGCAAAAACTGAATAAAGCTGCTGATGCTTCGAGACAAAAAGATTTATTGCAAGATAAATATTTTGAAGGCGGCACGGTGGCGCAGTGGGTAGTGGTGCTGCCTCGCAGTTAGGAGACCCGGGTTCGCTTCCCAGGTCCTCCCTGCATGTTCTCCCCGTGTCTACATGGGTTTCCTCCCACAGTCCAAAGACATGCAGGTTAGGTGCATTGGCGATTCTAAATTGTCCCTAGTGTGTGGGTGTGTGTGTGTGCACCCTGCAGTGGGTTGGTGCCCTGCCCGGGGTTTGTTTCTTGCCTTGCGCCCTGTGTTGGCTGGGATTGGCTCCAGCAGACCCTAATGACCCTATAGTTAGGATATAATGGATGGATAAATATTTTGATGATAATGACTGTGATTGAGATGGTGACGGTCAAATGGATGACGTAGAACCTGTAGACTCTGGCAGTGATGCAGATAGCTGCCCCGAAGTTGTTTCTTCATCATGCGACTCCTCTTATTTGGAGGATATCTCATGATTGGTGCCTCATACAGTAATGTGCTTGGGCTTGTTTTGATCAGGAGAATCTACTTTAAGTAATGATGTGTCACTTATAAATATTTTCTGTTGTGTTGTTAATATGCGAAAGTACATAAAAAAAAAAAAAATCAAAAGAGCGCTGTAACGTTGTTTGCGGCTTTCAGCCTGTAGCTCGCATTTGCTCGGTCGATGGGAGGGTTCATCGCATTGGTTGAAATCTATTGCTTGGGACTTTTTGATTGATGCGTAACACCTGGGTATTCCTTATACAGAATAATTACTACAATTATTTCAAATATTTTTTGTGACAAATTATGAAACAGCACACGTATAATTTCATCCCAGGATTAAAAGTCAATTGTAAATACTGTAACAGTTTGATTACTAGGAGTGTGAAGTTGACACCTGTCCCTTGCAAACAAGATACTGATTGTGTAGGTGTGTATCATACTTCACCTGTATGATAAAGCAAAAGATATTTAAACGATCGCTTGGCCTGGTGCCGGGCTGCTCAGGGTGTAAGACGGTCTACAGCGGTGATTCCCAATCTGAGGCGCACACCCCACTGGGGGGCAATTTGAGAATCTAGTTACGTTAAACAATTTATAAAATGAAAAAACAGAAATTCACTGTTAAAAATGATAGAAAAAATAAATTATTTTTATTTTTTACAGAGACATTTATATATTTATATAAACACTTGCTGATTATCCAGTGGCTTCACTCACTGAGTGTAAGGGAAAAAAATAAAATTTAGTATGTAAATTATTAAATAGTAAAACATTAACATGTAAGAAGTAAAGATACGTTGAGCAGTACTGGAGTGCTTTTGGGTAAAGTACATTTTAAAGGCGCTATAACACAACAGGTAAGTAGCACTAACAGCAGCTTAAATGTATTTGGATCATCTCTCGGTAGCAGATCCCTTGTGAAAGGCGCTACACGACCGCTGTGGTATAGAAATTACATTTTCTATGTGATCCTGCAAATTTCTGCCTGACAACCTTGCACTACGTGCCTGTGATTTAAGAAAAAATTATTCAGAGAAATGTGGACGTTGCCCTTCCGTGCTTAACGGGCAGAAGGTCCAAACAATTCCCAAGTCCAAAACTTAACATGAAGAGGTCGGTACATCTTCTTAGATGTAACCCTCCATCTTCTTAAAAGAATTCATGACAAAAGCAACCTTGAATGTTGTGGGTTTTAGTGACCTGAACTCACCTTAAGGGACAGTAACTAGTCGTGATGGGCAATTTACAAAGAGAGTTTTGCTTCGATGGCGCCGATCACACTCATTCACAATGATTTCCACTCTCCCAGGAGGCGACGGGGCACTCGAAGTGTCACAAACAGTACGAGAAGAGAGGATGCCGCCCGAAACTGTGAAGCTCTCGACCCGGCAGAGCAGCCCGACATTCCGTGCCTCCGAGCGTCCACTTTGTTCTCACGACCCCTCGCCGCTGAAGGCGATGTGGTCTTCACATTGTTTACAGCTCAGCCCAGTTAAAAAGTAGAAAGACGCAAAGCTGTTTCCTCATCTCTTCTACTATCAAGTACTGGCAATTAAAAAAAAGTTATAATGTGGCAGTTTCCGCGACAGTCACGTGGACGAATAAATAAAACTTCTCTGTTTGTGTTTACTTCTTTACTTTCATGTCTCTTATTATATGTTTTCAAAACTGTATTTTCATATTGTTTCATTTTTTTTAACAATTTCTTAGTGATTTCTTTGTCAGTTCCTCAACTATCATTTCCCTCTTTTGTTTCCATGTTCTTTGGAAGCTTGTTTAGACTAAATTAATGACATTATGGGCTTCCTCCACGTGAGTAGGAGTTCACTTTTTGAACAGGTAATAATAAGAATAAGGTATATGTTACAGTGGGGGACATTATGATTTTAGAGAGGCCTAGGTGAGGAATGGCCAAAAAAACAGCTGGAACCACTGGTCTACAGTAAGGCTCCTACCTTCCACATCATCAGATAAGCCCTGTAGACAGTTCAGGGGCAAGGTTTTTGGAGTGGTAGCTATTTGCTTTTCTCCAGTGATACTAATAAAAGAGACAAGGCTCTGCACAGTACAGGTGAGGACAGAGCAGTGAAACATATTTTTGTACTTACGGCATCATAGTTCTGCTCTAGGAATTCAGCAACTAACACCTTGTGTCTCACAAGCAAATCCTGCAAAAAAAAAAAAAAAAAAAAAAAAAAAAAAGAGAAGCCCATGTTAGATGTTGGGTAGCCAGGCGCTCAGGTCGATGGTAAAGGGCTCAGTGGGGGGCTGCAAACCCAATCGTGCACGTCTAGGAACAGTACCAAGTAGGGATTTTTTATGACGGCAAAATCTCAAATGTCAATTAAAAATTAAGAAGATTACTGAAATTCAACACCATTTCCGATGCCCAGTAACAGTAAATAATGTAACTCAATAAAAAATGTACTGAAATAAATTGCAATTCTGCATGCATTAAAACCTTTAACATGGACGAAAACAAATAATAGAAATTTAGACATTAATACATTGGAGCAATTAACTACAGGAGTAATCAAGAGCCTTGGCATTAATCTTAATGTGCATTAAGGCCCATCCCAAAAACTACAGCTTCCGGTTTACGGTTTGCCCCCTGCCGTTAGAATCTTAATAAAAGCAGACTTGAATTTTCTCCTGGTTTCTTCAACAGGATGAGGAAACTGCAACAAAACAAGGCAGTCATCAAAGTAAGGACAATCATCGAATAACAGTCACTGCAGTGCCGAGTAGTGCTTTTGTGATACCGCTGATGTATACACACAGACCCCCATCCCACAATTCAATTTCTAATGTAGTACATCAAGTATATGAACACATGGAGGAGTTGCACCACTGTTTATGTAACTGAGCACTGAAAAGTTATAGCGCCTTACATTTTATAGTAAATGTGATGAAATATAATATTAAAATCACATGCATTGAAATAATAACACAATATGACAGCACACTTGGCAGAGAGCGTTTAAAAATTTGAAGATGTGGCAGAACCCTTTTGCTGAAGAGTGTTGACCCTCAATAAATAAAAACTACATAATAAACTGGGATGCAGGTAAAAAAAAATAATTGTGGGCCACCGTCCCAATGTGGTACCGTTTTAACTGATTTAAAAAAAAACAAACCAACAATAAACGTCACATCACTACTTCAAACACAACAGATCACTGGCTTATATTGATTAATGCTTCCATAATTTAGAAATAAAATACCTACATCTTGAAATTCTTTGTATCAATCCGCGTGCCAGTTCTTCAAGTGTTTGGCTATGTTCGTTGTGTTAGCCCCCTCAGTTGGTATTGTGTGCTAGCAAATCTTGCATACAGGCTTACATGTACCTTGAGCTTTTTCATCCAGATGCCACTCTGGCTGCCACCTTTGTCGGTTAGGCCTGCTGGTGAAGGCTCTGATGCTGCTGAGGTTGGCATCTTATTAACACCTGTGATTGGGTGGACAAGGGGCTGCAACTCCAGCCATGCCCATTGGTTGTCAAAAGACAGAGTGAACCGGAAGTGCATTCGTAATGCAGGCTGTTGAATCAATACCATGAAAAATGAGTCCTGAAACCATTTTGAAAATGTTACAATCGATTCTTATCGATATTATGATACTTTTGACGATCCTAGTACTGAGTTCTGTTGACCTTCACAAAAGGCCCATGTGAAATATTCATATCCTATTCCTTTAACACTCTGTACATTTTACATATAACAGAATGGAATACTCCAAGAAATACACAAAACTAACACCTCTGAGCAGGAGGGTAGCACATATCTAATTATTCATTTATTTTATAGTAAACATTTATGCCTTTTCAGGTAAAATAAAAAAAAAAACGTCCTCCTCACCACCATCGGGCTGCAAAACCAAGGTATGCAAGGACGTCTTACCGCATATTTACATTTCTTTTTTATTCAGTTGTTTCAGTTTCTAGGACAACATTCCAAACCAACCATTCCTGTTTTTGCAGAATCTGAAGGCAGAATACATTGGAGACCAGCATGCTTGCTTGACTGGCTTATTCTAATTTGGCCTTGTGCGAGTGTGGACCCCATGATAGGCCAGTGCCCTGGCTTAACCCGATGCTGCGGTGCTAGGGTTCAGGCCCCTTACACCTCTGCATATGAGGTCACCGTGCTGCTCTCTTTATGTCGCTCAGAGAAGGCTGCTGGATTCAATAAGATGGTCTTTCACTAATTCTGTATGCAATTGGCAGTAAATCACCCAGACAGAAGGTTCTCACTCTAAAAGGCTGACTGACTGATGCATAGCAATAAAGAGCTCTGAATTTTAATAATTTTCACAAGTTTCCAAAAGATCAGAAGAGTCAGGAGAAGCAGGAGGCCTTACCTTAAATGTAGCAAATGCATCCGAGGCAATATCGAAGGTGGACATTTCGACATAGTTAAAAAAGTCGTGGAATTGCTCTGAATGAAGAATGATCTTTGCGAGGGGCTCGTGTCGGATGCACTCCCTCAGCATGATCCCACAATTCAAAGCCACCTGTGGTGTTTCATAGCTGAAAGCAAAGCCAAAAATGAGACATGGTGAAGCCGAGTGACGGTGATGGATTTGGTGTAGTTACTGTAAGTAACCTCTAGTGACATTTCAAGATGGGCAGTGCTACTCATGATCTTCTCCCTAAGTGTTTGTGCCTTCATCAAAACACGAGTGCTGCTACCAGTTGGGGCCTCCTCTCTACCTCCCACTATACAGTACGTCTTGTGGTCTGTTATGCATAGTCACACCATTCTTGAGCTCCTTCGTTCCACTCAATGACTCTGAGGCTTACAGGATTAACATTACGCCTTGAGTGATCCAGAGAGCCACTTCAGACTCTAAGGAAAAAATGAGGAAGAAGCGGAGGTTTTTAATTATCGGTGACAAAAAGAAAAGTGAGGACTTTTAGAAATAAACCTAATCACTTGGGTTTAAAAATTAAGTCAGGAAGTCAAAAACCTACATGTTTGAATAAATTCAGAACTACATTTCAAATCGCACATTAATCATATTACAAGGACTGCTTTCCTTCATTTAACAAATATTGCAAAGTGGACCTCTGATGGAATTATTTCAAGCTTTTATTTTTAGCAGAGCAGACTACTGGTAATGCACTTCTGTCAGGACTAAAACTCCTAGCAAAAATGATGGAATCACCAGACTAGGGGGATATTCACCCAGCTGTTTTACTTTTTAGCAAATACTGTAAATAAATCACAGATATAAAACAAAACTGTTATTCTTTAAAAGCTGAACTTTCTGGCTTGTTGAAACATACCACAAACAAATGACATTATTTTAATAAATGGCATTTATTTTTTCCCCATAACAAGTAGAGGGAAAGATTATGAGATCACTTATTGTTGTGGAAAACTTTATGGAATTATTCATTTAAAAAAAATTCAATTAGTACTTTGCTGGTCCTCCTCTGTTTTTGTTATCACAGTGTAAATTTTTTGAGGCATGGACATCATTAATGGTCAACCATAATCTACATCAGGCTGGCTGCAACTTTCCAGAATAATGATTAATAGATCATCTTTGCAGGATGGAGCCTTGGCATGGACTGATTCTTTCAATTACCACCATAAATTTTCAATCAGATTGAGATCCAGGCTGTTTGCTGGCTATCTGATGGAGCGGATACGTGTTTACTGAAGAAAAAACACTCTTTGCTCTGTGGCAAGATGCATGGTCATCCTGATGATTGACTTCATCATCACCAAACCTATTTTCCATCGATGGAATAAGAAAAGTGTGTCCTCTGGTCCTTTACCTGACATGCAACCCCTCATGTCATAAATAATTAGGGAAAACTTTTGCTTGTTTTCTTCATGTTGTCATCTTTACGTATATGCGTCACCAGACAAAAGTTCTAGCATCATCCCCTTGGCCAATGCACATTTGTGATTCATCACTGAGTTTCACTTTCATCTAATCATCCACACTCCATGACTGTTTGTCATTAACCCATTGTAACCTTGTTTTGTTCTGTTTAGGTGTAAGTGGTGGCTTTTGTAAATGTAAACCCCATTTCATGGAGCCGATTTCTTACAGTTCTGTCATAAACACTGACTCCCGTTTCCACCCATTTGTTTTATTGTTCATTTTTTTATTTCCAATGCATATTATTTTGCGTGTTCTATCCTAATGCTATGATGTCTACCTTTATGGTTTCCTTTTATAACCTTCCCATTTTGTTTATACCAACACCAAAATTTCAGACACAGCCAACTGGGAACAATCAATATCTTTTGCTAAACTCCATGCTGGATTTCCTCATCACTATCACCTTCCAGACAGTGTTCTGAAGCCATTAAGAGGGCAAACAGAATGTCAGGTTATATAGCGCCTTGATATGTGGCGTCCAATTCCAAGGGGGTTATGTTGAAGCTTTATAACACAATGACACCGGTGAGGCCTCATCTGGAGTCTTGGTGCAGTTTTGGTCTCCAAGCTACAAAAAAGGACATAGCAGCACTAGAAAAAGTCCAGAGAATAGCGACGAGGCTGATTCCAGGGCTAAAGGGATGAATTATGAGGAAAGATTAAAAGAGCTGAGCCTTTACAGGAGATTAAGAGGAGACCTGACTTGAAGTGTTCAAAATGATGAAGGGAATTAGTCCAGTGGATTGAGATGGTGACTTTAAAATGAGTTTATCAAGAACACAGGGACACAGTTGGAAACTTGTTAAGGGGAAATTTCACATAAACACTAGGAAGTTTTTCTTTACACAGAGAACAACAGACACTTGGAATAAGTGACCAAGTGGTGAGGTGGTCAGTAGGACTTTAGGGACATTCAAAACTCCATCTGACGTTATTTTGGAAGAATTCAGTGGATAGGACTGGCAAATTTTGTTCGGCTGAATGGCCTGTTCTCATCAAGATTGTTCTAATCTTCCTTCTTGAAGGAGTTTTCTAATCCATGCCATGGTTTCAAATGACAGCTCTCTTCTTGTGGTCACCTTTCAATTAGCCAAGTCCAACAGCGTGGTAAGGTCTGTAAGCAGTCCTGTTTAACTGCATACTTAGACTTGTGCTGGTATTTGTTTTAGAGACACAGATTACAAGGTCATTCCTTAAATTTTCCACAACATTGAGTGATTCTATATTTATTTTTCCTAACTTGACCTGAAAAAAATGTGCCATTTCTTAAAATAATTTAATTATGTTTCACAACACCATAATATTCAGCTGTTAAACAAGAATTGTTTTATATTTTGTGTTATATCTGTAATCTGTTTACTTGATATGAAGTAAAAAAGCTCAGTGAACATCCACTAAGTGTGGTGATTCCATCATTTTTGCAAAGAGTTATACATAAGAAAGACATAAATGGCTTTAGCTGGTTCAAAATGTGGCAGGAAGAATCTGAACCAAAAAAAGAAAAGCTGAGCCCACTTCACCAGTTCTGGTTTCATTGCACTGGCCGCAAATGTCCTCTAGGATCGATTTTAAAATACTGTTGGGTGTACATAAGGCTGTTGATAATCTCATTCCTGCTCACGTTCTGGAGTGTCTCTCATGCTGCGTTCGATCCTCAAACACTGGTCTGCTCAATGTACTGAGAAGCAGGCAGAAAACAACCAGTAAAGTGGCTTTCAGCAATTCTTCTTCTTTTGGCTGCTCCTGTTAGGGGTCGCCACAGTGGATTATCTTCTTCCATATCTTTCTGTCCTCTACATCTTGTTCTGTCACACCCATCACCTGCATGTCCTCTCTCACCACATCTATAAACCTTCTCTTAGGCCTTCCTCTTTTCCTCTTCGCTGGCAGCTCTATCCTTAGCACCCTTCTCCTAATATACCCAGCATCTCTCCTCTGCACATGTCCAAACCAACGCAATCTCGTCTCTCTGACTTTGTCTCCCAACCGTCCAACTTGAGTTGACCCTCTAATGTCCTCATTTCTAATCCTATCCATCCTCGTCACACCCAATGCAAATCTTAGCATCTTTAACTCTGCCACCTCCAGCTCTGTCTCCTGCTTACTGGTCAATGCCACCATCTCCAACCCATATAACATAGCTGGTCTCACTACCGTCCTGTAGACCTTCCCTTTCGCTCTTGCTGATACCCATTTGTCACAAATCACTCCTGACACTCTTCTCCACCCATTCCACCCTGCCTGCACTCTCATCTTCACTTCTCTTCCACAATCCCCATTACTCTGTACTGTTGATCCCAAATATTTAAACTCATCCACCTTCACCAACTCTACTCCCTTCATCCTCACCATTCCACTGACCTCCCTCTTATTTACACACATGTATTCTGTCATGGTGATCCTACTGACCATTCCTGTCCTCTCTAGAGCATATCTCCACCTCTCCAGGGTCTCCTCAACCTGCTCCCTACTATCGCTGCATGTCACAATGTCATCAGCAAACATCATAGTCCACGGGGTCTCCTGTCTAATCTCGTCTGTGAACCTGTCCATCACCATTGCAAATAAGAAAGGGCTCAGAGCCGATCCCTGATGTAATCCCATCTCCACCTTGAATGCATCCGTCATTCCTACTGCAGACCTCACCACTGTCACACTTCCCTCGTACATACTGAGGAGATCGTTCCTCCCCCACACTATGCGACTCTTCAATTCCACCCGGGGGAGTAAATGCTAACTTTTTTTCATTTTTATTACTATTTAATTTAATATTGTTTCTTTGTATCAGTATACTGCTGCTGGATTATGTGAATTTCCCCTTGGGATTAATAAAGTATCTATCTATCTATCTATCATATCCTGTACAACTCTTACGTACTTCTCTGCCACTCCCAACTTCCTCATACAATACCACAGCTCCTCTCAAGGCCCCCTGTCATATGCTTTCTCCAGGTCCAAAAAGACGCAATGCAACTCCTTCTGGCTTTCTGTATACTTCTCCATAAACATCCTCGGAGCATACTGTGGCTCCTAATTTAATAAATGCTCTACCGATTGGGACATGCCAGGTTGGCTCTGTGAAAGTCTTTAAAAACTTCTAAAGGTGCATTTTTTTAAAATCAGCTTTAGCTTAGTCTCTCAAACATGCATGCTTTAATACATTGAAATTGGCAGATCTAGTTTGGCTTAAACAGTGACCAATCCATTTCCTTTGTTTAGCTTCTCTGCAGAGGCAGACTGAGCCACTGCTCCCAATCCGCGTTTTCTGCTGCTGCTCACGATGCAACTGAACACGGAGGCTGTTGGTGTCTGCATAACTGGATGTGAACTTCAATGGGTGGACTGTCTCTTTAATGTTAACTTTCTAATATCTTTCACTATTACTCCACTGTTCTTTTATTATGTTATTTACAATTAGAACTAGTCTACTTGCTGCTTTAAAGCTAAAAAATACAATGCCCAAGTGATGGACCTGTTATTGAGATGTGTCACAGTCTTCTACGTGCTACCGAAACTAAGGCTACTTTAGGCCTGTCTGCACTTTTAAAAATATAATGCTGTGTACTCCTACATTAGTGTTTGCTTCTCTAGTGCTGACCCTGCTCTTACGTGCCCAACCTACACAGAAAGGCAGTCTCTCTTTGAACTGCCCTTCCCAAAATTTCTTTTTTTTTTCCTGTAGGTTTCTAAGGGAGGTTTATCTTGTCTTCATGGAGAGTCCAAGGATGGAGGGCTGCCAAACAGGGCCTGTTAAACCCCACTGAGGCATTTGATGTGTGATTTACGACTATACAAAAATACACTGTTGTTGTATATACTTTTCTACTGTCTATTTTGCTAGTTGTGAAGCTACATTCCCCTTGTATGAAAATGTGCTAATACATAGAATTGTTGTTTCAAGCCCTTTTCTGGTTGAAACTCACCCTTTAAGGAGTTTGAATAAGATCTGCTGATGGGAACAAATGTATTCGACGGTAGGGCTCCGGGTTCCGATTTGTCTCCGCAGAATGTTGTTGAAAATTTGACACACGTCCTTCTTGCCCTGTTGGGAAAGTCACAGTTAGAATGAACATCAATGGCACGTAATCCTCAACAAGTGCAAACTGAATAAGAAAACATTCACAGAAATGCGCTGCCTGCCGTGGGTACACAATCCCCAAACTGACCTCCGTTACCAGGAAAAAAAAAAATTCCAAAAAATGTCGTGGATCCACGAGTTGCGGTGCCATGTCATGGAAAAAGGGGAGGAGAGGTCATGGAGACAAAAGATGACCGACAGCTGCATCTACAAGATTAGGTAGTCTGAAATGTAATGAAATATAAAATACTCAACTTGTGCGGGAAGGACTTTTTATTTGGAACAACTCTTGCGGCTGTGGTGAATATTGAGGTGAGAAGAATAATTGATTGATTTATGTTGATCAGTCAGTTAATTAATTATCAGGTTTTTGTCTGTCTCCTGCTTTCTGGTCAGTGCCACCGTCTCCAACCCATATAACATAGCTGGTCTCACTACCATCCTATAGACCTTCCCTGTCACTCTTGCTGATACCCGTCTGTCACAAATCACTCCTGACACTCTTCTCCACCCATTCCACCCTGCTTGCACTCTCTTCTTCACTTATCTTCCATAATCCCCATTACTCTGTACTGTTGATCCCAAGTATTTAAACTCATCCACTTTCACCAGCTCTACTCCCTGCATCCTCACCATTCCACTGACCTCCCTCTCATTCACACACATGTATTCTGTCTTCTTCCTACTGGCCTCCATTCCTCTCCTCTCTAGAGCAGATCTCTACCTCTCCAGGGTCTCCTCAACCTGCTCCCTACTATCGCTACAGATCACAGTGTCATCAGCAAATATCATAGTCCACGGTGACTCCTGTCTAATCTTGTCTTTCAACCTGTCCATCATCATTGCAAATAAGAAAGGGCTCAGAGCCGATCCCCGATATAATTCCACTTTCACGCTGAATGCATCCATTACTCCTACCGCAGTCCCCACCACTGTGGCACTTCCCTCATACATATCCTGTTCAACTCTTTCATACTTCTCTGCCACTCCCAACTTCCTCATACCACAGCTCCTCTCAAGGCACCCTATCATATGCTTTCTCCAGATCCACAAAGATGCAATGCAACTCCTTCCGGCCTTCTCTATACTTCTCCATTAACACCTTCACAGCAAACATCACATCTGTGGTGCTCTTTCCTGGCATGAAACCATACTGCTGCTCACTAATCATCACCTCACTTCTTAACCTAGTTTCCACTACTCTTCCCATAACTTCATGCTGTGGCTCATCAATTTTATTCCCCTGTAGTTACTACAGTCCTGCACATCCCCCTTATTCTTAAATATCGGCACCAGTATACTTCTTCTCCACTCCTCAGGCATCCTCTCACTTTCCAAGATTCCATTAAACAATCTGGTTAATAACTCCACTGACATATCTTCTAAACACCTCCATGCTTCCACAGGTATGTCATCTGGACCAACGGCCCTTCCATTTTTCATCCTCTTTATAGCTGTCCTTACTTCCTCTTTGCTAATCCATTACACCTCCTGATTCACTACCTCCACATCATCCAAACTTCTCTCTCTCATTCTCTTCATTCATCAGCCTCTCAGATTACTCTTTCCATCTGCTCAACACACTCTCCTCACTTGTGTTTTCATCTTTATCCTTTATCACCCTAACCTGCTGCACATCTTTCCCTTGGACCTTCATCCTTTTGCAGAGATACCAGGAATGCCACACACTGGCTATTGAGAGTTGTAATTCATGTTAACACAGACAAACAGTTTTATGACACCAAGCCTTTAAAGATGCCTCACGCTGCGTGAAGCTGTGTGGCACAAGAGCTTAGGCACTGACATTCCCTCCTTGACGTTAGGCTTCTTCCCTGTCTTCTCAGACTGGGCTCAGTCACTGGCACAGAGCTTTATTTGTAAGAGCAGATCCTGGAGCCTGTTTAGGGAATCCTGCCCCAAGGCCCTATCGGAGCTACACGGTATACCAATACTGGAAAAGTACTGGAAAAACCCAAACTTTAAAACGGTACGGTACCAGCATTTGGGGATTTTCTTAATTTTTCTCTCAATAACCCCACAAAACTCCCCCCAGCCCCCCGCTTACCCTGACACTCGCTATTGTAGGCTTCAGAATGAGAGACTGTGACTTCACAAGGGACTCCCCCACCTCACCTGTTGCTTTGACAAGATCAGGACTTCCGAGTCTATCGAGAGGGAAGCAGTGCATTGTGCAACACAATTGCATGGCGCACCAGGGAGGCTGGAGTAAGACAAGGGGTTTTAGAGTTATCCGCTATCTCCTTTAGATCTCTTTTGGTATCAGCTGTGAGATCCAAAAGCCAGTATCAATACAGAAGTCAAAATTTTAGTACCGATCCAACACTAGGTTATCCGGAGAGTAAGTTCAAGGCCATTTGAAAGTTTGTGTGCTTTCTGCTCCAAAGAGAGTGGATCATCAGCTATCAGCTTTGAAAGAAGCAGCGATAAACACAGCTAGTTCTGAAGAATGGTATAACATCTAGTGATGGTATCGAGGTCCCTTCCAGTTATAGGTCCAGCGCCTGCTCATTGGTGTGTTTGTTATTTTGTCTGTCACATTCAGCCAGATGTCAGTTTGCAGTTACAAGCCTAACGATGAGTCTCTGCAGAGGTGTCAGCTCAGCTCCGATTTACGCCTTTGTTATCAGATGAAGTACAAAGCTGACCGAAGTGTTGGTAGAGCTGCACAGTTCAGCCATTCACTTTAGTGTTCACTCTGGAATGCTGGTGGATGTTCTGCTGGCTTTCTGCATCCCAGTAAAATCTGCCGCCCTACACTTCTAATAATTAACATGGTGAGTTCAGAAAACAACACAGGATTAATAAGCATATGAGTGCTAAGTATAAAATCATAGTTGATCAAGAAAATAAGCAAATCAGAAACACAAGGACCCAAAAATGCTGCTAACTAGAGAACAGGCTCTGCGAAGAGAGTGCTTTATAAAGGCTGACTTGACGTAACTTGAAAAGGGAACCTTATAAACAAGAACTGACAAGTTGGGCTAGATGTTCTGGGAAATTAGCAGGGGATGACAGCAACAAGAAACGCTGAACATTGATATATGTCTAGTTTGGGGTGAAAAAGTGCACAGGGCAAATATATCGAAGTATTTTTATTGTCGGCTTGTCTTATTTCAATGTGTGACCCCAGACCATATACATAATATTTTTGTTTGACAAGAATTCAAAATGTTGCCTTCAGAAATAGAAATATTACACTTATCTTTGCCAGTGGGACCCTATCTCTTGTTTCCCTGTATGTATTTAAACTGGATTAACAGTTCCCTGCAGGCATTTCCCAGCACTGTCAAAATGAGCATCTAGCATTCTTAAGTGTCAGGATTCTTACTTCTTTGTGCACATTTTTGTGTCAATCCATTTCATTTTAATCTTGTTCTCCTTCCTCTTTATCTTTTCCCACTTCTATGTGAGACTGTTGTGCTTGATTAGCCTTTTCAGTCCTGCACCTCCTCGCCAGTCAAGCCCTTTTCCTTCAGATCTTCTTCTGCTTTAACCATCCACCTCTGCTTTGGCCTCCCTCAAGTTATTATTTATTTTTATCATTATGTCAGTGATGTCATCATGCTGGCATTTTGGGCTGTTTTTTGATAGCAATTGCTGCCATTTCATGGTGAGTTTCATGGTCATGTTGTTTATGATTGCCGCAAGTGTTATTGACCCCAGCACCACGATGCAGGATGTCCACGGTGCTGTTGCTGAACATTAAGCTTTGCATTCAAGCCTTTAGAAATTTACTAAAATGATTACCATTCACAAAAGATGAAACAATTAGGGTCATTGTGTCTAACTCAGTTTTAACCTTTGCGCCACCCTCTTTTTAGATTACTGATTACTTTGTTTTTGTTTTGGCAGTTAACAAGGATTGATTTGAACTCCTGGATTCTGACCCCCACCGTTTGCCTTCTGGGTATATTCACCTAATGGTCATTCTTCTCTTATCTCTTTTTTAAGTGTGCACATTTCTCTTACCACGTACAGTAGAACCTCTGGTCACGAACGTTTCAAACACGTACAAATTGGGTTACGATCAAAACGTTTGCCAAAACTTTGCATATGTTCACGACCACACGCTCTGGAGGCAAAAAAAAAAAAAACACTGCAGACCAGTTTCCCTTCTGGTTCGTATGCGCCAATGATTTCCCAATGTCTTTTGTTTGCGTATACAGGGCCTAACAAAGCAGCTGACGTTGCAAAAGGAGTTACAATGTTAACCAAGCATAGGCCTCAAGTGCTGGAAGAGGTGGAAAAACTGTAGCTAGTGTGGCTGAACGAGAAGCGAGGTGATCACATGCGAGAAAGCCGAAAAGATTCATGGCGATTTGCTGAAAAAAAATCCTTCTTCAAGTGGCGAAGGTAAGGAATTTAAAACCAGCAGAGGATGGTTTGAAAAGTTTTGCAAGAGAAATGGCATTTCATTTTTTTTTTTGCCTGCACTTAAAACTCATAAAAAAAGTATTTACAGCGAGCGGTTCGTAAGGGTCTAGCGTGAACTCTTACAATGTTAATTTTCTCTGTTGTTGAAGATTTTCTCAGTGTTATTCAATATTTTTACATTTAGTTTACTATTACACTGTGCATTCTATGGTATAATTAACTGTTTATGCTTAAAAAACTTACAGTTTATATGGTCTGGAACGGATTAATTGTATTTACAGTCAGTGGTGTGAAAAACTATTTGCCCCCTTCCTGATTTCTGATTCTTTTGCATGTTTGTCACACAAAATGTTTCTGATCATCAAACACATGTAACCATTAGTCAAATATAACACAAGTAAACACAAAATGCAGTTTTTAAATGATGGTTTTTATTATTTAGGGAGAAAAAAAATCCAAACCTACATGGCCCTGTGTGAAAAAGTAATTGCCCCCTTGTTAAAAAATAACCTAACTGTGGTGTATCACACCTGAGTTCAATTTCTGTAGCCACCCCCAGGCCTGATTACTGCCACACCTGTTTCAATCAAGAAATCACTTAAATAGGAGCTGCCTGACACAGAGAAGTAGACCAAAAGCACCTCAAAAGCTAGACATCATGCCAAGATCCAAAGAAATTCAGGAACAAATGAGAACAGAAGTAATTGAGATCTATCAGTCTGGTAAAGGTTATAAAGCCATTTCTAAAGCTTTGAGATTCCAGCGAACCACAGTGAGAGCCATTATCCACAAATGGCAAAAACATGGAACAGTGGTGAACCTTCCCAGGAGTGGCTGGCCGACCAAAATTACCCCAAGAGTGCAGAGACGACTCTTTCGAGAGGTCACAAAAGACCCCAGGACAACGTCTAAAGAACTGCAGGCCTCACTTGCCTCAATTAAGGTCAGTGTTCTCTACTCCACCATAAGAAAGAGACTGGGCAAAAACGGCCTGCATGGCAGATTTCCAAGACACAAACCACTGTTAAGCAAAAAGAACATTAGGGCTCGTCTCAATTTTGCTAAGAAACATCTCAATGATTGCCAAGACTTTTGGGAAAATACCTTGTGGACTGATGAGACTAAAGTTGAACTTTTTGGAAGGCAAATGTCCCGTTACATCTGGCGTAAAAGGAACACAGCATTTCAGAAAAAGAACATCATACCAACAGTAAAATATGGTGGTGGTAGTGTGATGGTCTGGGGTTGTTTTGCTGCTTCAGGACCTGGAAGGCTTGCTGTGATAGATGGAACCATGAATTCTACTGTCTACCAAAAAATCCTGAAGGAGAATGTCCGGCCATCTGTTCGTCAACTCAAGCTGAAGCGATCTTGGGTGCTGCAACAGGACAATGACCCAAAACACACCAGCAAATCCACCTCTGAATGGCTGAAGAAAAACAAAATGAAGACTTTGGAGTGGCCTAGTCAAAGTCCTGACCTGAATCCAATTGAGATGCTATGGCATGACCTTAAAAAGGCGGTTCATGCTAGAAAACCCTCAAATAAAGCTGAATTACAACAATTCTGCAAAGATGAGTGGGCCAAAATTCCTCCAGAGCGCTGTAAAAGACTCATTGCAAGTTATCGCAAACGCTTGATTGCAGTTATTGCTGCTAAGGGTGGCCCAACCAGTTATTAGGTTCAGGGGACAATTACTTTTTCACACAGAACCATGTAGGTTTGGATTTTTTTCTCCCTAAATAATAAAAACCATCATTTAAAAACTGCATTTTGTGTTTACTTGTGTTATATTTGACTAATGGTTAAATGTGTTTGATGATCAGAAACATTTTGTGTGACAAACATGCAAAAGAATAGGAAATCAGGAAGGGGGCAAATAGTTTTTCACACCACTGTACATACAATCTTATGGGGAAATTACGGTCGGGTCGTGACCCGTCCAGAGTTTTGGAATGAATTACGGTCGTGACCAGAGGTACCACTGTACCTAACAACAGGGTATCATAATGTTTTCTACTGAATCCTCTGAATCAAACAAGTAACTGGCAATGAAGACCCAAAAATTTCTTTTAGCCTTCTGAGTCTTCACATTGCTGATCTATCTCTACACAAATTAAGTGCTGGGTTCGCTGTGGATTCATAGCAAAGTAGAGATGGTGGGTTACAATTCTCTAATAGGAGAGCCTCATCTCATCAGACATTATATAAATGTTAGAATCCTATTTGTTGACATCAGCTCAGCATTCATCCTGGATATCCTCCACTCTAAACGTGTCCAGCTCACCATGCTGGCCTGCACAACTGGGAAACAGAAGGTGAGGCTGGAGAAACATCTAGAATCCACTCAGTCAGTACTGGCTCACCCCAGGGATGAGTTCTCTCCCTGCTGGTTTTCTCCCTGTACAGAGATGACCGAATCCTTGGAAACCACTCTGTCAAACTCTTGAAATCTGCAGGCCTCATTCAAGATGGCAATGAGTTTGCATAGTGACAAGTGTTTAATCAGCTAGTCCTCTAGTGCAGGAGCAACCACCTGGAGTAGAATACCCTCAAAAATGTGGAGATGACAGGAGGCTAATCACCCCCTCCCCTCAGCGTATACTTAACAGCACTGTAAGACCATGCAATCCTTGAGAAGTGGGAGACCAGCAATGGTTCATTCATAAAAAAGACCCAACAAAGGATACATTTCCTGAAAAGAAAAACTGAGCAAGTTCAACCAGCCTCAGGGGCTCCTGACCCAGTTGTACATGGGGATCATTGATTCTGTTCTCATCACATTTATCAAGGTTGGGTTTGGATTGGTCACCAAACAGACCAAAAAAGAATACAAAGCACAGTTGGTATAGCAGAGAGAATCACTGGTTATGACCTGCACGGCTCCAGAGTTGGAAAGTGGGCAGGTAAAACCACTTCTGACCCCACTCTCCCTCGACATATTTGTACTCCCTCTAGCAGACACTACAGATCACTACAAATCAAAACAGACAGAATCCAGACATGCCATCACAGTCATGATCAGTCAACCAACCACATGTTGTTAGCATTGGTTCTCGTTAACGTATTTATAGCAACCGTTGGTTTTACAAGGTTTATGGATTCACTTCTGCAAATATGTATTGTCCCTATAAATGTGTAAGTGAAGTCTTTGTAATTACATTTACTGGACTCTTGGTAAGTTTATTTCTTAATCTTGTAAATTATTGTATGTAAACGTCTATGACTGCTACCAACAACCTGAGTCTAATTCCTTGTATGTGTGAGCATACTTGGAGACCTCTTATATCACTGAAAGATGCTGAGAAATTAGTTCATGCGTTTGTTTTCAGTCGACTAGATTACTGTAACGCACTCCTCTCAGGACTACCCAAAAAAGACATAAATGGTTTGCAACGAGTGCAGAATGCAACTGCTAGAAACCTAACTAAAAAAAGAAAATCTGAGCACATCTCTCCAGTTTTGATGTCACTACTCTGGTTACCTGTGTCATTCAGGATTGACTTTAAAATTCTGCTTATGGTTTATAAAGCCTTAAATAATCTCGCTCCATCTTATATATCAGAATGTCTGACACCTTATATTCCAAATCGTAACCTCAGATCCTCAAATGAGTGTCTCCTTAGAATTCCAAGAACAAAACTTAAAAGTGGTGAGGCGGCCTTCTGCTGTTATGCACCTAAAATCTGGAATAGCCTGCCAATAGGAATTCGCCAGGCTAATACAGTAGAGCACTTTAAAACACTGCTAAAAACATATTACTTTAACATGGCCTTCTCCTAACTTCACTTTAACTTAATCCTGATACTCTGTATGTTCAATTCATCATAATAACTATTCATGGTGACTCTAAAATCCGTACTGACCCCAACTCTCTCTTCTGTTTCTTTTTCCGGTTTCTTTGTGGTGGCAGCCTACGCCACCACCACCTACTCAAAGCATCATGATGCTCCAACAATGATGGATGGATTAAAACCCAGAAGTCTACGTGACCATCATCATCAAGTCCTTCTGTGAGAACCCTAAATCCAAAGAGGACTGTTTCATTTATGTTAGGTAGAATGTCCAGAGGGGACTGGGCGGTCTCATGGTCTGGAACCCCTGCAGATTTTATTTTTTTCTCCAGCCGTCTGGAGTTTTTTTTTTTTTTGTTGTTTTTTCTGTCCACCCTGACCAGTGGACCTTACTCTTATTCTATGTTAATTAATGTTGACTTATTTTATTTTCTTACTGTGTCTTATTTTTCTTTGAGCTACTTTTTGTATGAAAATGTGCTATATAAATAAATGTTGTTGTTGTTGGAAAATACACATTATTCTGAAAACTGTAATTAAATTACATGAGTGCTATCTACTACATAATAAAACTGTAAGGTCTGTGTGTGTGTGTGTGTGTGTGTGTGTGTGTCTCTGGATCCATCAAGAAATCTGATTGGTCAGTTTGGCTTTGGTGATATGATCGAAACAGGAAGCGTGAGTGTGAGGCCCACAAGGAGGAGTAAAGACATAGGAGGCACACTGAGAGTCACCTTTAAAGATGAGAAATATAAAAGCGGACAGAAGACGCCTCGAATCGACAGTCTGAAAAGCAGACTTTAAGTGTGTTCAGACACATAAGGGTACTGAGAAAAGGTGCCGAGGTACACGTAGGTCAACAGATATCAACAATCTGAAAATGTATTTTTTTCACCCAGGTAGCATGGCTAGTATCAGATAAAAGAAGATCAGACCATACATGATTTCAAATGCATTTCTACAGGTGAGTTCAAACATCTCTAGCCATTTCAGCTGATGTACAGCAGATAGTTCCATTAAATGAGACTGAAAATGTTATAAGGAAATTTTTACAGACTTCATTCTTTACACAGAAGGTGCCACTCTGGACATGACAGAGATGCCCTAATGCACTTAACTGCAGAGCTCTGCATGTCACCTTCAGCATTTTGTCACTTTGCAGCTCAGCTGAGGCTGGGCACTCCTGGCAACTGATATTTACCAAACTCCATCTTAGATAAACAAGTCTATGATCTGTTTTGCATGCTATCTTTACACAAAAGAAAAAGCTGATTAATCACTTGCATTGCAAATTCAACTCTGTGCCATATCAGGAGAGTGGATACATTTCCCTGGTGTCCGATGTGTGACGTTTCTAAAGCTCTTACGGGGATCAAAATAAAAGGAACAACACAATGGGGTGGTGAAAAAGGGTGAAAAGAGCAGCACGTCTCTCTGTCTCCTCCTTTGTAGTTCAAATGACACTGACCAAGAAGAAGAGCTGTAAAACAAAATTGACTGCATCTGTCAATATAATCAACTGACTGTCTGACAACATGGAAGGTTCAAAGGAGGAAGACTGGAGATGCGTTCTGTGGAGGCTGCTGGCAGGGTGCTATTGAGTATTAATATGCCTTAAAATATTAAAATCTTTTTTTTTTCATATGTATTTACATGGTCTAATATTGTGCAACCATGTGAATTTTACTTCACATTACCAGGGTCTTATCTTTTGTGAAGAATTTGTCCCCCACATTTTTCAAAACAGTGTCCCAATGTCCTTAAGTTTAGTAAATCACATCCACTGCCAAGCCCCTGATTTTCACATTTACAGCATATTAGGCATGTACAAAGTGGCACCTATTCAAAGTTTGCCATGAAGGTTCAATGTATGTGGGGTCTGGGCACCCAAATTACACAAACAAGTGCATATCACTAGTAAAAATTAAAACAAAAAAAGCCAAGGAGTAGCACAATGGAGTCTTGCTTACCTCGAAGTCAATCACCTGGAGATCATCGACCAGAGTAATGAGGAGCCCACTGTTGTACAATTCTTGTGCTAGCTGAGCGACTGTTTCTGTCTGTGGCTCCTTCTCGTTGGTGCCATACAGGATTTCCTTCATGGCCACCAAGCATTTAGACACTTCTTCTGAGGCCTATGGATAAAGTTGAGTGTTAACTATGAATTGTACGTCTCTTACATCCCCACACATCTCTTTGAGATACCAGCAGTATTACTGTCCCAAAGTGCCATTAAGCAAATCAAGGAAATGTTCATTTATTTAAATGTTCATTTGTGGTGGCCCCCTTTTAGAACTTAAATCCTACAAATGTCTCAGGTTTTATTGCTAACCCCACATAAACCTGAAACACACCACAGTATCTCCTCTTGCTAAACAACTCTGGTCCAGGTTTGTGGTACCATTTATGTGAAAATTATAAGCTCATAGAGTCCATGACGGCCCTTATACCCCATTATGAAAAAGTTTGGGGACCCCCTCTCAGCCTGCATAATAATTTTCTCTCCTTTCAACAAAAAAGATAACAGTGGTATGTCTTTCATTTCCTAGGAACATCTGAGTACTGGGGTGTTTTCCGAACAAAGATTTTTAGTGAAGCAGTATTTAGTCGTATGAAATTAAATCTGTCTGTGCAAAAATTTGGGTCCCCTTCTACTTTTGCTGATTTGAATGCCTGTCACTGCTCAATGCTGATTACTTGCAACACCAAATTGGTTGGATTAGCTCGTTAAGCCTTGAACTTCATAGACAAGTGTGTCCAATCATGAGAAAAGGTATTTAAGGTGGTCAATTGCAAGTCTCCCTTTGACTCTCCTCTGAAGAGTGACAGACAGCATGGGATCCTCAAAGCAACTCTCAAAAGATCTGAAAACAAAGATTGTTCAGTCTCATGGTTTAGGGTAAGGCTACAAAAAGCCATCTCGGAGGTTTAAATTGTCAGTTTCAACTGTAAGGAATGGAATCAGGAAATGGAAGGCCACAGGCACAGTTGCTGTTAAACCCAGCAGGTCTGGCAGGCCAAGAAAAATAAAGGAGTGGCATATGAGCAGGATTGTGAGAATGGTTACAGACAACCCACAGATCACCTCCAAAGACCTGCAAGAACATCTCTCTGCAGATGGTGTATCTGTACATCGTTCTACAATTCATCGCAATTTGCACGAAGAACATCTGTATGGCAGGGTGATGAGAAAGAAGCCCTTTCTGCACTGACGCCACAAACAGAGTCGCTTGTTGTATGCCAATGCTCATTTAGACAAGTCAGATTCATTCTGGAACAAAGTGCTTTGGACTGATGAGACAAAAATTGAGTAATTTGGTCATAACAAAAAGTGCTTTGCATGGTGGTAGAAGAACACCGCATTCCAAGAAAAACACCGGCTACCTACTGTCAAATTTGGTGGAGGTTCCATCATGCTGTGTGGCTGTGTGGCTAGTTCAGGGATTGGGGCCCTTGTTAAAGTCGAGAGTCAATGAATTTAATCCAATATCAACATTCTTCAGGATAATGTTCAAGCATCAGTCACAAAGTTGAAGTTACGCAGGGGTTGGATATTCCAACAATACAACGACTCAAAACACAGTTCGAAATCTACAAAGGCATTCATGCAGAGGGAGACGTAGAATGTTCTGGAATGGCCGTGACAGTCCCCTTGACTTGAATGTCATTGAAAATCTAGGGGATGATTTGAAGCAGGCTGTCCATGCTCGGCAGCCATCAAATTGAACTGAAGTGGAGAGATTCTGTTTGGAAGAATGGGGTCAGAAATACCTCCATCCAGAATCCAGACACTCATCACAGGCTATAGGAGGACAGCGTCTAGAGGCTCAAAGGAGTAAAAGGAGGCTCAACTAAGTATTGATGTCATATCTCTGTTGGGGTGCCCACATTTATGCACCTGTCTAATTTTGTTATGATGCGTGTTGCATATTTTCTGTTAATCCAATAAACTTAATGTCACTGCTGAAATACTACTGTTTCCATAAGGCATGTCATATATTAAAAGGAAGTTGCTACTTTGAAAGCTCAGCCAATGAGAAACAAAAATCAAAAGAATTAAGAGGGGTTACTAAACATTTTCATATGACTGTATACAAGCAAGCCACCAGGGTGGCCCTCTCACTATCTGAAAGCCTCACTGCATCACTTTAGCTTTGTGGTGCACCCCCATTTGGAATTCAAATCCTCCAAGGGTGTCAGTTTGGAACCAATGACCCTCCTGCTACCCTAAAGCCACCCAACAAAACTCTTGTCAGCTCGGGGGAACCCAAGATGCCCGTCTGCACTGCTTATCCCATATAAAACTGGGGTTGGGGGGGGAATGCACCAGGGACTTTCTTCTGGTGAGGGCCACTGCCCTTGCCTGGCCATCGTTTCTTTGCAGACAAGGCTGACCACATACACATGCCAATCACAGTACATGACAGTGCAGTGCTGCCTGCTGGGAGCTCGCTAATCTGCAAAGCCGGCACCATATTTAACACTGAAACCCTCATGAAATGGGCCAACAAGATGTCTGCATGTGGCATGAAATGACTCCAGTCAAGTTTTGTCTTCATTTGCGAGTTAAATGTGAACAAAAAACTACACACAGATGCTTAGCACATGCATTGGTTTTCGCTAAAAATGCAAATCGAAGCAGAAAAAAAAACCATGGACATGCTCATACGGAAATGCGCACAAAGTTGGTACTTTTCACGTAAAATTTATTTAGTCACAAGAAAAAGATTTTCTGGAACCAACATGTAGGATAATTCTGCTCCTTAAAAGATAAGTTTGGTATTTTTCCATTTGAAGTTATTTCTTCACAAACATGGTATACTGTATATGCATCTGCCATCTCAATTTGTGTTCTAAAGTTAAAACATTTTCTATAAACTGAAAAACCATCATTAACCCTCTCTGGCACTTTACAATGGAGACAATGGGGTACGGAACACCACTGGAAAAGAAAAAGTGGTTTCTGGAAATAATCATTTTATTGCATATTCCTGATACTATTTCTTTCGTGGTAAGGATATGTTTTACATTTGCTTGTGTGAGTCCTCACATAAATAAGGAAGTAAATCAAAACCATTCACGTGACACGAAAAGATTACTGCGATTTGGTCTTTTGAGAGGAAACCATGGCCTGGGGAGGTGAAAGCCTGTTGCGCAAGACTGAGTGTTGATCGATCACTAAATATCTAGGATTAAATCTCATTAAACGACATGTATAAACTATTTTACAATATGTGTGCAATAACAGCCATAACTTAAAAAATGAACTAATTTGGTGAAACTTAAAGCTTTTGCACCCCATAGCCTCCATTGTAAAGCAGAAGTGCAGGCAAGATATTTTTTAAACGTATAGAAAACCCTTTACTTTACAACACAATTTCACGGGGTAAATACCATGTTTGTGAAAAAATGACTTGAAAAATACTGAACTTATCCTTTAAAGGAGAAAACTTGGGGTGGCTCTGGAACAATCGTATGCTGCCAACAGGGCCTGTCTCATGTACAGTACAGTAATCCCTCCTCCATCGCGGGGGTTGCGTTCCAGACCCCCCC
>JANRMT010062834.1:56242246-56260893 GCA_026402145.1 Polypterus bichir lapradei
TAGCAAAATACCCGCGCTTCGCAGTGGCGAAGTACTGCATTAAAATTTTTATTAAGAAGAAAATTAAACCTTTTTAAACTGAGGAAAAATATGGCAATAATTATTTGTTAAGGATCTCTTTGTATACCATGTTGTCAGTTCGGCCCTCCGGTTGTAATATGACCAAGCTGTGCGCTGAGCTTACTCTTGAGCATGCAACGTACAGTTGGCCATGTGAACAGTAATCTTGTTTCAAATCTCACAGCTTGGATTTCTGCTGTCATAATCGGTTTGAGTTTCATGGTTTGTTTCAATTACGACAGTATTTGCAGGACTTGTGTTGAAGTGACATTCGGCATCTGTCAAGCGTTGTAAGCATACAACCGGTTTCATCGATAACTTCACATCCAGCTTTTGGGAGTTTAAACATTCATAAACATCAAAGTGTCCACTACTGAAATCGTCACCTGTGAATCTAAGATGTTTAAGAGGCATTGGCGGAAAGGTGTAAAATATTTGGCCATTTCGGTACACATGAAAGCGACAACCGAACAATTCAGCGGCAGCCATTAACTCACATGCAGAACCATAGGTGAAGGGCTTAAGCATTTCACTCTTCTAGTGCTCCTGTGTAGTATAATTATCTCCTGTACCGTCATCAGTCCACACCTTGATCCTGTCCCAGTCATTCAATACATAAGACACAATGTTCCTCTGGATATCAAGAGTGAGCCTGTTATGGCCGTGCAATATGTAACAAAGAGAATGGAAAAGGCAGGTGCCATCTCTGGTCATGGAAACCACTCGGTAAGTGACAGTTCTTTGATCGATGATGATCACCTCGATAGACATGGTAATAGGGGTATGGTTGGAATGATAAAGGAAATGGGTACCTGAGCAATGTAAAGTAAGTCTAAAATACCTGCACAATAACTATAATCGTAATAAACGAACAATAAAACAGAGGAGAAGCCGTGGATTAAATAAAAAGGCTGTAGTTATCAGTAGCGAGACGTAAATCCCATGGCGAAGCAAGGAAGGGAATGTAGAGACTGGAGCGACGGACAGCCTTATATAGGCAGGCAGCCAACAACGTGGGAGGCGTTGAGATGGGGGACCCAACGCCGCCTCACACGGTGACCGAGCTGCAGGCTATGGACGTATATATGTACGTAAGTAGGATTCAGTTAGCGTTGGGAACCCGTGTACCAAATTTCTTGAAGATGGGCCCATAAGTAACAAAGACTGTTGAAAAGTTCAATATGGCGGCCGACAGTGGCATCATACCACCGAAATAAGTACGTACATCGGTTTCGGTTAGCGCAGGGAAGCTGTCTACCAAATTTCGTGAAGATGGGGCCATAAATAAGAAAGTTCAACATGGCGGACATTGTCGACCGTTATGACCGTTACTTGTAGAATTTCAAAATGAAACCTGCTCAACTTTTGTAAGTAAGCTGTAAGGAATGAGCCTGCCAAATTTCAGCCTTCTACCTACACGGGAAGTTGGAGAATTAGTGACACTGGAAAGTTCAATATGGCGGCCGACAGTGGCATCATACCACTGAAATAAGTACGTACATCGGTTTTGGTTAGCGCAGTGAAGCTGCCTACTAAATTTCGTGAAGATGGGGTCAGCCTTCTACCTACACGGGAAGTTGGAGAATTAGTGATGAGTGAGTGAGTGAGGGCTTTGCCTTTTATTAAGATAGATAGATAGATAGATAGGATACTTTATCACATACTCCAGCAGCAGCATACTGATAAAAAAACAATATCAAATTAAAGAGTGATAAGAATGTAGGTAAAACAGACAATGACTTTGTATAATGTTAACGTTTACCCGACCGGGTGGAATTAAACAGTCGCATAGTGTGGGGTCTCCTCAGTCTGTCAGTGGAGCAGGACGGTGACAGCAGTCTCTCGCTGAAGCTGCTCCTCTGTCTGGAGATGATCCTGTTCAGTGGATGCAGTGGATTCTCCATTGACAGGAGCCTGCTTAGCGCCCGTTGCTCTGCCACGGATGTTAAACTGTCCAGCTCCATGCCTACAATAGAGCCTGCCTTCCTCACCAGTTTGTCCAGGCGTGAGGCGTCCTTCTTCTTTATGCTGCCTCCCCAGCACACCACCACGTAGAAAAGGGCACTCGCCACAACCGTCTGATAGAACACCTGCAGCATCTTATTGCAGATGTAGAAGGACGCCAGCCTTCTAAGGAAGTATAGTCGGCTCTGTCCTTTCTTGCACAGAGCATCAGTATTGGCAGTCCAGTCCAGTTTATCATCCAGCTGCACTTCCAGGTATTTATAGGTCTGCACCCTCTGCACACAGTCACCTCTGATGATCACGGGGTCAGTGAGGGGCCTGGTCCTCCTAAAATCCACCACCAGCTCCTTGGTTTTGCTGGTGTTCAGGTGTAGGTGGTCTGAGTTGCACCATTTAACAAAGTCCTTGATTAGGTTCCTATACGCCTCCTCCTGATGCAGCCCATGATATCAGTGTCGTCAGCGAACTTTAACACGTGGAAGGACTCCGAGTTGTATTGGAAGTCCGATGTATATTGGCTGAATAGGACTGGAGAAAGTACAGTACCCTGCGGTGCTCCTGTGTTGCTGATCACAATGTCAGACCTGCAGTTCCTGAGGCGCACATACTGAAGTCTGTCTGTAAGATAGTCCACCATCCATGCCACCAGGTATGAATCTACTTCCATCTCTGTTAGCTTGTTCCTAAGGAGCAGAGGTTGGATGGTGTTGAAGGCGCTAGAGAAGTCCAGAAATATAATTCTTACAGCACCACTGCCTCTGTCCAAGTGGGAGAGGGATCGGTGTAGCATATAGATGATGGCATCCTCCGCTCCCACCTTCTCCTGGTATGCGAACTGCAGAGGGTCGAGGGCGTGGCGGACCTGTGGCCTCAGGTGGTGAAGCAGCAGCCGCTCCATGTTCTTCATCACATGTGACGTCAAAGCAACAGGCCGGAAGTCATTCAGCTCACCAGGACGTGATACCTTTGGGACTGGGGTGATGCAAGATGTTTTTCAAAGCCTTGGGACTCTCTCCTGTTCCAGGCTCAGGTTGAAGATGCGCTGTAGAGGACTCCTCAGCTCCAACACACAAGCCTTCAGCAGTTGTGGCGATGCACCATCTGGACCCACTGCTTTGCTGGCATGAAGTCTCCTTAGCTCTCTGCTCACCTGGGCTGCTGTAATTATGGGTGGGGATGTCTCTCCTATGCTGGTATCAGCAGAAGGATGGGTGGAGGGTGCAGTACTCCGAGGTAAGAGTGGGTTAGGGTGACCTCAGCCATAGCCACAAGAGGCCCTAGCTTCAAATAATGACAAGTCCATTAAGAGCAGCTGACTACTCTCCTGGCCACGCACACACACACACACACACACACACACACACACACACACACACACACAGAGTCTCCTTCATCTTGCTGAACGTTAGACAGATGCTCATTGTTGCTGGCCTTTGCTTCGCTGAGGTCACTTCACTCACTCCATCTCTCGTCTTTTTAATACACTTCATGTGAGTTCACTTGAGTTTCTCATGTAATTAAATGGCCTCTTAATGGATCTTGGAATTGAATGACTGGCCTCAGTTTATGTCTGCAGTCTCACAATGGACTCACAGTAGCATTTTACATCTCTCTGGGTTTCTAGGAGGTGATTATGGTTGCCATGGGTTTCAATGCTCTTTAGCCTTTTCAATTCTTACATATTTTTTACATTTTTTTTTTGCTTGCTTGTCTGTTATTCTTTCTTAACCATTTGTAGATAAATGTAAAGCTTAAATAAGACGTAAACAGTGAAACTGATATCCTCGTCTGTGAACATTAGAACATAAGAAATTTGACAAACTGGAGAAGACCATTCAGTCCATCATCCAGTAGCCTGAGAAGAATATAACAAACTTGAGAAACGACAGCAAATCATTTAGTCCATTAAACTCATTTGTGTATCTATTAGCTAAGCTCTCCCAATATCTCATTCAAATGCTTCTTCAAGGATGTCAAGGTTTCTGCTTCAACTCCACGTCTTGGTAGTTTGTTCCAGATTCCCAAAACTCTTTGTGTAAAGAAGTGCTTCCTGGCTTTAGTCTTAAATGCACTGCTCCTTAAATTCCACTGGTGTCCTCAAATATGTCATTCATCCACAAGTTGAAAGAATTCAGCTGGATCTACTTTGTCAAAGCCTTTGAGGATTTTGAAGACCTGGATGAGGACCTCATGTTGTCTCCTCTGCTCAGACTAAACAGGTTTAATTCTCTGAGTCTGTCACAGTAGGACATGTCCTTAAGTCCCATGATGAACTTGGTTGCTCTCCGCTGCACAGCTTCAAGTGCTGCTATGTCTTTCTTGTTCTGTGGTGACCAGAACTGCACACAGTACTCCAGATGAGATGTTACTGCTGCAGAATATAGATCATAGCGTCATTTGATTTATACAACAGTTTTTATGACATGACCGAACATTTTTTTTGCTTTTTTAATTGCTTCTGTGAATTACTTAAATGATTAAAATGTTATGTTAACATAAACACCTGAACCTTTTCAGAGATTGCTTCCTGTACGACTGCGTATTTTGGAATTGTAGGACATCTTGTATTTATAATTGATGCTCCCTTTTGCTCACATGTAGCACTTCACACTTTTCTCCATTAAACTACATTTTCCAAGTGTTCACTCAGCTCTGATGGTTGTCTAAGTCTTTCTGAATTGTACTTACTGCATCCTCGGTGTCTGCCAATTTTAGTGTCATCTGCGAATTTCACTAGTTTACTAAGTACAGTAATCCCTCGCTATATCGCGCTTCCACTTTCGCGGCTTCACTCTATCGCGGATTTTATATGAAAGCATAACTAAATATATAACGCGGATTTTTCGCTGCTTCGCGGGTTCTGCGGACAATGTGTCTTTTTACTTCCTGTATATGCTTCCTCGGTTGGTTTGCCCAGTTGATTTCATACAAGGGACGCTATTGGCGGATGGCTGAGAAGCTAACCAATCTGAGCACGCAGTTAAGTTCTCCTGACTGAGAAGCTAACCAATCAGAGCACGCAGGAGCTATGCAGTGTTAACCAGGAAGTCTCATCTCGCTCATTCAGCATCAACGTGCTTCGCTGTGTAAAGAGTTGTGCTCTTTAGTGTTTATCTTTGTGCATAGTCAAGCCCTTCATTATGGCTCCAAAACAATCTGCTACTGCTTCAGGTGCCGTGCCCAAGCGCAAGAAGAAGATGTTAACGATTGCCGAAAAGGTAAACGTTTTGGATTTGTTGAAGGCTACGATTCTTTTTATTTAAAAAGTAGGAAAGGAATATAAGATCTACGGCTGCAGCGTCCTTTTAACCAGGATGCAAAACGAGTTGTAAGTGGATGTAATAAGGCAGTAGTCTGGATGGAATCTGCTTTAGGGATTTGGATTGAAGACTGCCAGAAGAAGAACAACGGCAGTGCTACACAATCGCCTGAAGTGGCCCCTTTACAAGGGCTGTAACGCTCTCCTTTGTTGTGCAGTAAAATTAAACTCATTGTTATCGGACAAGTCATCGTGTCATTGTTGGTGAGTAACCATAAATAATTAATACATTTACTGTATACTATTTTTCTTGCAATGTACGTATTTATTGCTGGTGACCTATCTATCGTAATGGCTGTAACATATGTGATATCGGAGACACTCAATATCTTTAAAATAATATTTAGGTTTTACTGTATATAAACAGTGTGTGTTTATATACATAATTTCAATGAATCTTACCTAATATCTAAGAGAATACAAAGGGATTATGCTGTATAACGCTGCGGGGAATATTTATAAACAGTGCGGGAGAGTTTATAAGGGCTTAAAATATATAAAAATAACCATACAAACATATGGTTTCTACTTCGCGGATTTTCACCTATCGCGGGGGGGTCTGGAACGCAACCCCCGCGATGGAGGAGGGATTACTGTATATCAAATATATAAGTCATTAATATAAATGAGAAAAAGTAATGGTTCAAGGACAGACCACTGAGGGATTCCACTGATCACATCCCTCCACATGGAGCATCCCCTGCTCAAGTGAAGGTACCTCGTTAACACTAGAATTACCAAAGCCCACAAAAAAAACTTGTAATCTGGCCCACCTTAAATCTGTTTGCACCTCTCCATCAGTGTCTTTTGTGTTGTAAATGTGTCAATCAACACAAGCATAAAGCAGTCTGCTATCCCATTCTCCCACCCACCGCCGCAGCTCAATTCACAAAGAAGGTTCTCAGTATTTATCTTGGAGTGAAGTGCCTGGCGTTGTAGAGGGTAAATAACATATCATCATTTGGAATACATACATTTCATGTGTGTTCCGTGTCTACAACAATCTATGTAGACACATCGTTAAAACAGAAACGTTTTTCATGTTTTAGTAATAAACGACAAAATGTAGACATGAAGTGTATAATGTGTGAAGCCTGAAGTCCAAAGATCAAATAAACACTTTCACAAAAGGTACAAGTCTAATATGACAGCTTCCGTGGTGCAGCGGTAAGAACTGCTGACTTGTAATCAAGAGGTTGCCGGTTCAATACTGGCTGCCTCGCAAATTTACCGTTTTGAGTAGTGAGCTGCTCTTATTGTAAATATTATACAATAAAAACATACATTTGATTGCGTCTGTAACAGCCAGTGTAAATTTATAGTACTTGTAAAAGTTAGCGCTTTTTTCACTTTTATTCTCTCAGTCATGATCACGATGCAGGCTGCTTGTGTTGATCGACACATTTACAAGACAAAAGATGCTGACGGAGAGGTGCGAACGGATATAAGGTGGGCCGGGATTACAATTTTTTTCGTAGGCTTTGGTAATTCTAGTGTTAATGGACATTCCTCCCCACAACTAGTTAAGTGTTGGTGCTGTCAAATATGGCCGCGTGTCAAGTGGACATCAGGATAAACTTTCAGGAGCTTCTCTTTTGCTGAAGTCCCACACATTAAAGCGGAGATAAATCCGAAGTTCGGGGTTAGGCATTAATACAAGCTGATCGTGGCACTACAGCTTGGTGACGTGTTGCATGTTGAGTCACACAAGCAAGTAAAGCCGATGTCACATTACGCAACTTTTTGTAATGGGGCACGTCAAATTTACTGACCAAGTATCGATCTTCCAGCACAGTTGTGCTCGCCAACACTTTTCCTGGCAACCAGTAGCGTGTTGACTGACAGAGTCGGCACTTTATGAAGTACTAATGGCTGCAGTGACTTCAACAGCAATCTCTTCCCTTTATTTCTTTTTTCCCCTTTTGCAATGGTATGTAAAATATGACATCAAGCATACAAGCTTTTCTTCTGTTTGTGAAGTCCACTGCCCTCTGACGGAGCTGGCGCTGTAACGGTGCTTTGTGAAGGGTTAATAGCTGCAGTGCATTAAGCTTCCTCAACGCTACATTGTATGCATTGTACTTCCAGCTGAATGCTCATTGGTTTTCAATTTAGCCCACTTATTTGATTTTATGCTAACCCGTCACAGACTAGATGGTCTCGGTTATTAGATAGGTCACATTAGGTGATCAGCTTCACGGGAGGCTGCCGAGTGCCACCTACTGGCTAGAAATAAAGGCAAAGACTAAAAATCTCTGAAAGAGTTGTCTAATATGACACAGGCTTTAAGAATTTCACTATACTCTGTACATTGACCTTATGAAAATGATGATTCTGCGACTCTATGAATAATGATGGATCTATGATGCAAAGTCACGTAAGCATTATTCGCATTTCCAAGATGATTTCTGCACATGAACGTATTTGTAATAAATTCACAAAGAACTGTGAAACCTTCACAATTTTACAAATTGCTTTGCCAATTATTTGTAGCAATGCTGTAACCTCTGGTGTGCACAGAGAGGATTGGCAGTTGTGTATGATGCGGTCGGGATAAGAATTAGTATCTCCAAATTCAAAGCCATGGTCCTCTCTTCAGAGAAGGATTGCATCGTGACCCTGAAGGACGTCAGGGTACTGTTGACAGGTGAAGGTATTTCAAACAGTAAAAATTTAATTTTGACAAATATTGAAAAAAAATGTTTAGGTTGTTCCTTGTAGGAAAGATTTGATTTTTACTACTTTAAAATAATATAAGGCACTGCTTTCCCCTTATAAAGGGTGGGTGGAGAACTCTTTCAGATAAGCACAATAAATCGACCCACAAACAACGTAGCGTAGGAGACAATTCACTTACATTGCCTTTACAAAGTACTCACCACAATAGAAGTTTTCATATTTTCTTATTAAACAGTGTTGAATCACAATAGAGTTAATTTGACTTGCTTGACACTGATCAGCAGATAAAGACTCTTTAAAGTCAATAGCGAAGAGCGAAATCCACGGTGTTTTCTCCGCCTTGGGTTTGGAGAAATCACGGAAGCGTTCACAAATATCGCTAAACTCAGTGAAATGCATTGAAGTCAATGGGGAAGGACTAACTGAACTAGATTTGACTGGATTATAAAGGTGCAAATATCGTTAAAGTGTCCCTGAGGCTAAGGAAATGTCTGTCAACTATACCGGACTTATCATTGTAGCCAAAAAGGCGATTTGAGCTGTGGAGCAGCAGTGCCAACCACTGCACCACTGTGCCTCCATGATATCAAAGAAAGAAAGAACACAGTAGGAGATGCACAATCATTTCATCAAAACAAAACGAAAATGCTGAAATCATTGTTATAAGTCAGAAAAAATACGTAGGGAGTGTCACGATTGAAGCTGCTGGCTCATTCTTTTTTTGAAGTCACGCCGAAGGCTCTCCAAACTGCTTGTGCTGATGCTTTGCACTTTCTCTACTATCAAAACAACAGAAATATCTTGTAAAGAGTAATACATCTTTATTATTATTTCATAGTGTCTCAGATTCTCCTGTATTTTTTTTTTTGGGGGGGTGGGGTTTAGACGGGGCGTCAAGCTCCTCCAAGGTTTGTTTTTTTATCTCCACTTGGCTAATTAGGCATACATAAGGCACGCACCTCCTTCTCTTTACAATGACGTAGAACTCAAAAGATCAATTTGCCATTTGGTGATAAGTAGAGATAACTCGTTATTTATGCTGTATATGTTTCATAAAAATACAATTTTGAGAACCTGCATTATTTACTTATCTGTTCTACCACTAACTAAGCTCCACAGAGTCTGTGTTGCAAATGATAAAAAATAATATACCCAGGGGGGCAGTCCCATCCATTGTTGGCTGTTATAACTCCGGGGGAATGTCACACTGGCCTCACAAAGCATTACTGGTGCAGGGGAAAAAAACATCTCGATTATCAGTAAATAGTTCACAAACAACGGTAAATGCAAATGTAGCCAATTCACCGCATATAACACTTTGGCGAAATTTGCTGATTAACACTTAATGTCAAAGTGAAACGTCAAAACTGATTACAAGAATCAGCAAAACGACTACAGATGGACACAGAAAGAATTCAGAATTCATACTGGGGCAGATGAAATTTAATATAACTAAATGTAAACTACTACACATAGGAAGTAAAAAGGTCACATCTGAATACACAATGATGGAGGTTTAAAACTTGGAAAGTAACCCTTATGAGAGGGACCTGAGAGTCACAGCGCACTTGACAATACCTGCATCCAGACAGTAGACATAAGTGACTGAGAAAGCTAGTAAGAGGTTACTGTAGTAGAACTCAGGAGAGCTTAAGCTACATAACATACTTGTTAGGCCTGATCTGGAGAATTGTGTGCAGTTTTGGTCTCTGCAATAGAAAAACAAACATGGCGGAGCTAGTGAAAGTTCAGAGAAGGAGGAGTTGGCTGATTAGAAGACTGCAAGGTATGAGTTACGAGGAATGATTGAAGGAGATGAACCTTTTCAGTTTAAGGAAAATGAAGAATAAGAGGGGACACGACTGAAGTGTTTGAAATTGTGAATGGAAGTAGGATGATTTAACCCACTGAACGTGAGGTACGAGTTAAATCATATCTCAATATGCAGCCACTGTAGACACAGCCAGCTTGCTGGTGGACTTTGCTGCCACGTCTCAGTTATCTACTATAGTGCTGCCATCTTGTGGATAGCCAAAGAATTTTTTTCAATGCTAAAACTTGCTGAAAATACCACTATAAATACACAGTCCATAGCTATGTTGTCGTGAAAAAGGTATAAAGCTGCTGATGTTTTGTAACTAGGTTTGTTGCAAGATTTATATTCTGATGATAATGACAGGCATCGACAACAAGTTACATGACGGATAGTGCATGATGTGGAACCAGTAGGCTCTGGCACTGATGTGGACACCGTCTCTGGACAGCATTATATATGGATTTTCTGTCACTCACCGAGCGCAAACAGTCACCAAGTTCTAAATGTGTTGTGTGCAACTGTTAAGTTCTATAGGGTGGTCCAGATCTAATTATGCAATTTTCATTATGCTATAACTTATTAAGTTTATTACATAGAAAATCACCCAAAGAAACGTGCAAACTGACGACATGAAGAATCGTCTTTGCACCGAACTGGAATCGTCCCTGCATAAACCAAAGTCATCCAGACGATCTGGATCTGCATAATTAGATCTGGACCACCTTGTATATCTTTAATATGTGCTTCCATTTGTAATATTGGCTTTTTGGGTGCAGGGTGCCTGTGTCTGCCTGTGTGGAGGAATTATAAGGATTAAGGCCAACGTCAAAGGTGTGGCATTGTTATTTAAGTTTAACATTAACAGGCATGGATAGAGCAAAGAAACGTGTCATATTTGTGGCACCTGTGCTTCTAAGTCTGCCCTCTGCATGGTGCCATCCTTCAAGGGCTCTCATTCAAATGCAGACTTTAGTTGTGTTGCTGGTCAAAAAAAGTAACTAACAGTTTCTTTACATTTTTGACACAGTTACTGTTGCTTTCTGATACATTTCTTTACATTTTTTACAAATTTTGATTGAGTTAATTATTTAGCACATATGTATAGACCTGTACTTCAGCATCCTGGTAATAAATGGCCCAGCAGTCAATGTGTTAAGATTAGTCAGTCAGTCAGTCATTGTCCAACCCGCTATATCCTAACACAGAGTCACGGGGGTCTGCTGGAGCCAATCCCGGCCAGCACAGGGCACAAGGCAGGAACAAACCCTTGGCAGGGCACCAGCCCACACACTAGAGACAATTTAGGATTGCCAATGCACCTAACCTGCATGTGTTTGGACTGTGGGAGGAAACCAGTGCACCCGGAGGAAACCCATACAGACACGGGGAGAACATGCAAACTCCATGCAGAGAGAACCCGGGAAGCAAACCCAGGTCTCCTAACTGTGAGGCAGCAGCGCTACCGCAGCACCACCATGCTGCCCTCAGTGTTTATTATTTCTTTTAAAAAGACAGAAACACAGATGTGAACTTCTTTGGGTAAATTGTGCACACAAGTTAGAAAGGTTTCATACAGAACTAAAGACACATTGAATAAGTGACTATGTAGTAACACTCTAGGGACCTTCAAAACTAAACTTCAATTTATTTTGGAAAAATGAAATGAATACGAATGACAAGCTTTTCAGGGTAGAACTGGCCTATTCTCGTCAACATCGCTGGAAGGAACGTTCTATAAAAAGGTAGTGTGATGCTGGAAATCTCAAAATCAATATTTGAATTCTAACTGATCAAAGAATGCAAATGTATTATCAGTTCATGTGGGATACCAAATGACCTCTTCACTGAAAAACTTCGGGTTTGCAGCGAATACAAGGATAAGTCAATGATTATCTATTCTTTTATGTTAAACTCTGTTTGGGTTAGCAGTAGAGATTTCCCAGTATGCATCTGGAAAAACGGTGTTTGTGTGGTCAAGGTGGCAAGGTTTCGACCTTGATTAGTCAGTTTCTTTTGTTGTTTTCTAAGAGTAAACATGGGTGTTCCACTCTCTGTTTGCACCGAACAGCGGCGAGCACTGATCCATTTTTCAATGACTGAAGGTGTACCGGGGACAGAAATCCTCGCTGGTTTGTCAGAATCAATGGTATAGACTTGCTCAATGTTGTATCGCTCTTTCGTCATGCTTTACACTTGTTCAACAACTTTTTTTAATTTCACAATCAATTTGTAAACACTTGGCCATGGTAGAACACTGTCTCGATATTGTGCAGAAAGCTTTCTATGGATTTTGGCCTACGGTACACCATCAGTCCATAACAAGCGGATTACAGCTCTTCTTTGGTGTAAACGGAGACCAGAGTGGCCATATTTATTCCTAGAAAAGAACGACAGAAATGGACTGATCAAGGTCAAAAGTTTACCAGTGTGACCAATGTCACAGCATTACAAAAGTGTGTTACAGCTACCTGTAAAGAGTCAAAATTTCCCCCTGGGGACAAATGAAGTTCTATCTATTGACTTACCAAATTACCATACTGAAGCGCAAAAGCCTCTATTCATGTAAACAATTTAAATTCTAGTGATTTCACACTTCACAGGGCTGTCCGCTATCACCAAAGCTTTTTGTTATTGCTATAGAAACCCTGGCTATCCGTCTTCAGACAAAGGCAGAGATCCATCCATCCATCCTCTTCTGCTTATCCGAGATCGGGTCGCGGGAGCAGCAGCTTGAGCAGAGATGCCCAGACTTCCCTCTCCCCGGCCACTTCTACTAGCTCTTCCAGGGGAATCCTGAGGTGTTCCCAGGGCAGTCGAGAGACATAGTCCCTCCAGCGTGTCCTGGGTCTTCCCTGGGGCCTCCTCCCAGTTAGACGTGCCCAGAACACCTCACCAGGGAGGCATCCAGGAGAAATCCTGATCAGATGCCCGAGCCACCTCATCTGACTCCTCTCGATGCGGAGGAGCAGCGGCTCTACTCTGAGACCCTCCTGGATGACTGAGCTTCTCACCCTTTCTTTAAAGGAAAGCCCAGACACCCTGTGGACGAAACTCATTTCATCCGCTTTTATTCGCGATCTCGTTCTTTCAGTCACTACCCATAGCTCATGACCATAGGTGAGGGTAGGAACGTAGATCGACTGGTAAGTTGAGAAGCTTTGCCTTACGGCTCAGCTCCTTTTTCATCACAACAGACCGATGCAGAGCCCGCATCACTGCGGACGCCGCACCAATCCGCCTGTTGATCTCACGCTCCATTCTTCCCTCACTCGTGAACAAGACCCCGAGATACTTGAATTCCTCCACTTGGGGCAGGATCTCGCTCCCATCCCTGAGAGGGCACTTCACCCTTTTCCGGCTGAGGACCATGGTCTCAGATTTGGAGGTGCCGATTGCCATCCCGGCTGCTTCACACTTAGCTGCGAACCGATCCAGAGAGAGCTGAAGATCACGGCCTGATGAAGCAAACAGGACAACATTATCTGCAAAAAGCGGTGACCCAATCCTGATTCCACCAAACCGGACCCCCTCAACGCCCTGGCTGTGCCTAAAAATTCTGTCCATAAAAGTTATGAACAGAATCGGTGACAAAGGGCAGCCCTGGTGGAGTCCAACTCTCACTGGAAACGGGTTCAACTTACTGCTGGCAATGCGGACCAAGCTCTGACACCGGTTGTACAGGGACTGAACAGTTGTACAGGGGGTCCGGTACCCCATACTCCCAGAGCACCCCCCACAGGATTCCCCGAGGGACACGGTCGAACGCCTTTTCCAAGTCCACAAAACACATGTAGACTGGTTGGGCAAACTCCCATGCACCATCCAGGACCCTTCTAAGGTGCAGAGCTGGTTCACTGTTCCACGACCAGGATGAAAACCACACTATTCCTCCTGAATCCGAGGTTCGACTATCTGAAGGACCCTCCTCTCCAGGACCCCCAAATAGGAATGGGAGGAGTTTGTGGAGGCCATGGAGAACGACAAAGGCAGAGATAAACAGGATAATAAAGAAAAGAAATGAATGAAAGTTAACTTTTTTATACTGTTGATATGGTGCACCATGGATCCAAACTCATCACTATTAATTCTATTATAGGCTCTCTGGTTTCAAAGTTAATCTCAATAACAGCGTATTTTTCCCATTTAAATTATTTGCATGTCTCAGAACAGTCACGAACAAAATATAAAGACTTCATCAAATTTAATATTGTCCACAGGGTTACTGCTTTGCATCCAGTGCTTCTGGGATAGCCATTCACTATGTGCGACCCTGAGTTGGGTAAGAGGAGAGGTTAGGAGCAGGCACTGATACAGCACACTGCCGCACCCACCACATGATAGACCAACTCTGAATCCAGATTAGAACCCGAGTGCTGCCACCCAACGGGTGACACCTCAGCACCACACTAGTTCAGATGGAGTGGAACAGAGTGAGGTTTTTTATGGTGGCTGGAGTGCCAATTCTTCCACCAACCCCCAAGTTTTTCCCTGCAGGTTAGAGGGCCTACATGCAGGGATGGATGCAGAATAACGTCATACCCAGGACAGAGCAATTGCAGGTTTAGGGACTTGCTCAAGGGCCCAACAGAGCACATTCCCTTTTGGCATTTACGGGATTTCAGATACCTAGCCTCAGAGCCACCACACCGCCTTGAGTTGGGTAAGAGGGTTAGAAAAACCGAGCGGTGGATTACGAGGAAATACATCTTCCCTTACCTTGTCTGCCTTTTTCTCATGCTTCACAAGTATCGCCATGTTTTCTTTCAGTGTCCTCACTATATCAGCAGGGTTTTTATGAGATTTACCAAAAAGCGGCATTTTTGCAGGCTAGTGTTCTTTTTCTTCCAGCACCTTGGGAGCAGGAGAGAGAGAAAGAAAAGAAACACATTAAAAACAGAAGACATTTCACCACTGTAAAAGCACATTAAAAATGTAATACTTCAACAAAAAAGAAAATGAAGCGATAAGGACTTCATTGCAGTAAAGACAAACCCCGCACATGGCTACATGCCTTCTATGAAGGCAACTGTTGCTGCCCAAGTGACACACTATGAACAGGCAGCAAGACAGAGCAAGTAGCTTGTGATTATTATAAACGAGCCCTCACTCTGCCCAGGTACTGAAATGGAACGGTGGCCTTCTCTCAAGCAGGACGCCCACGTCTGTACCTTGAGGAGCAGCAGTCACTCGCATGGCTTAAATTCCTCTTCTTTGCTTAAACTGCATTGCAATGCAGTGACGTGAAGGCACAATCCCATGCCAGGAGTATTCCAAGTATTTTTTTTTTTTTCACCACGGTAACAGAAAAGTGAAAAATGCAACCCTGTATGTTTAAGAAACCTGCAGCGACGCACTACCTTAATGTGTTTTTGTAGCTCAGGCAGACATCACCACTGCATCAAATCTTTATTCACTTTAAAAAAAAGACCTTCCAGCCTGGCAGTGCCTAACAACTAAATAGCTACACTGAAATGCCACCGTGGTACCTCTCGCGGTGGGGACAAAGCTTACTGAAAGGGAAAAAAAAAAAAAAGTCCGCCGTCCAGAGCGACTCAAGAGTAAAGGCTCGCAGTCCAGCAGCTGGGAAACAGGCAGCCTTGAAATATTTCTTAAAGACACACCCTGCCTAGGGTGTCGACATAAGGAATGCTTTGTGACTGAAGGCTGATAATTCTGTTTTACAGATCGTTCGACAGGCTTACTTTCTTATAACGTCGGCACGCAATATGGGCATGCAAGTGCAATATTTTAAACGAGCACATAAACATTCCTACTGTGGAATCAGGCCGGCATTTGAGGTGGCTAAAGTCCTTAGGTGGCAGGCCGCACTGCCCACGCGCCTGAGTGACAGACGTGGGTATTACCGGCAGATGACCTCATCAAGAAGGATCACGGGCAGGCTAGAGGTTTTGCACACAGCTACAAAGTGAACTGGGGTGACCTGCTGGTTTCCAGGACACCAGACATGCTGTACCATACACTACCCAAACAGGAAATTAAAGAAACCTATATGATAACGGGGAGTGGATTGGTGAAATCATGGGACACACTGAGGAGACAAATAGATAAATGAAATAGTTAATTCAGGTCTGAGAAATTCTGGCACTGGATTTCCAACCACAGACATCTGATTTTAGCAGTACAATGGAAAGCAATTAAGGAATCATATCTGACCGATAAATATAACATGCTGCCGTTGGAGCACAAATATGCACGAAGGGTGAAAAATCATCTGCGTAGAGAAGAATCTACCACAGCAAGTCAAGTCAAGTCAAGTTGGGGAGCATGCACTGGTACAGTGTGTTGCCGCACCCACTACATGACGAAACAACTCGGGATCCTGGTTGGCAACCCCCCAGGGAGACATGTGGTCCAGTTCCACCCTCCGGAAATGACCCTCCATCTGCCGCAGCCAGGTGTTACGTGGGCGACCCCTTTGCCTGGTCCAGCCACTCGAGTCCCCAACAATGAGGATCCTACGAGCTGGATCACCCTATGGGAAACACGCCACATGGCCGTAGTGCTCCCTCACAATGCAGGTAATGTGCCTCATTCGGGACTCCATGGGCTACCGCTCATTCTTCACAAAGTCAAACCAATGGTACCCAAAGATTTTCCAGAGAGACACACATGAAGGAGTCTTCATCTCAGATCACTGGATAGCGTCTATGTCATGCAACCATATAGCAAGCACAGCATATACCACAGCAAGTTTGCTCAAAATTGGCTTTGAGCATTTTACACGGCTAGTAACTGTGCCAAGCGTCACTCGGAAAGAGTTATCGAGTCCACAGACAGCATTCTGGCACACAGCATGACTTCGATCTCCAACACTTGTCAGACTGTACTCAGAGATATCTAAAACCTGTGCAACTCCAATTCCAAAAAAAGTTAAGACGCAGTGTAAAATGTAAATAAAAACAGAATGCAATGGTTTGCAGATCTCACAAATCCATATTTTAGTAACAATGGAACATAGAAAACATGTCAAATGTTGAAAGCGAGACATTTTACTATTTCATGAAAAATATGAGCTCATTTCGAATTTGATGGTAGCAACATGTCTCAAAAAAGTTGCGACAGGGGCATCAAAAGGTTGGAAAAGTAAGTGTATCTAAAAAGAAACAACTGGAGGAACTAATTAGGCTAATTGGCAACATGATTGGGCATAAAAAGAGCATCTAAGAGAGGCAGCGTCTCTTAGAAGTAAAGGTGGGCAGAGGTTCACCAACTTGCAAAAAACTGTGTCTACAAATTGTGGAACAATCTCTATATATAATCTTCATTTGGATCTTGATCTTTGTTTGTCCGTGAATAAATTAGAAGAAGAAGCACTAGATGGCAGTGGAGAGACAGCTAAAACATAGGCATTGCATTAAGAATCTCCTCCAGGCTTATACTACTGAAGACTGTAGTACGCCAGTCACACCTCAAAACACAGACATTCAAACTAAACAAATTGTTGTGCTTTAAATTAACTAAAGAGATCTTCATTTAGATCTTGATCTTTGTCCGCGAATTCCACGCATGCGTAGACCACCTTCCAGTTTAGTACGTTGTTGTTACTCACGGATGTCAACAATGTGCCGGAATAACGAAAGGGGTGGTGGACAGCGTTACGCTGGTTAGCTCCCGAGGCCTGGTTAGAGAATGAGATTGCCGATGATAAAAGGTACGTGCCTATGTAACATATGAATGAAAGAAAGACAGTGGGTAAAATGAATGACAACGTAACAGCACGTTGTGGAAATTATTATTGTTACATTGTAGCCGGGCGAGTGCTGCGCGTCTCACAGTTGTACCGTGCCTTGCTCACATGTCAGTAAAGTGATCCCTATTTATGCTTTAAAGAGCCTGGATACCTATGTGTCCCCCTTTTATAACCATTGCTCTGTGTATATTGCCTTACTCTTTGGATTGCCACAAAGCAACCTGCGAGACTGAAGAAAGGTTGAGAAGAGATCGTTAGAGGAAACGACAGCGTCGTGAAAATGAGACAGACTGTGAATAGACAGAAGCAGAAATTCTCCTACACCACCACATAATTACGATTCGGACAGTGATTCCGAGTAGGCCGTTCCTATCGAATCAATATCCAAGGGTTTTCTTTTGCAATTTTGTTTCCCTTATAAAAAAAATCATAATGCTGTGTGACGAAGGGCCCAGTTCATGACTGGCACCCGCGTTTAAACAGGGAGCCCTTCACAGACAACTTTAACACGCGCAACGTAGTTGGGCACACATGGCTAGTTTTAGAATAATGTTCCTCAATGTAAAATTGTGAAGACTTTGAATATCTCATCATCTACAGTACATAATATCAACAAAAGATTCCTAATATCTGGAGAAATCTCTGTGCGCAAGGCTGAAAATCAATATTGGAGGCCCATGATCTTCAGGTCCTCGGGTAGCTTTAATGACAGGCCTGATTGTAATCTATACTAATAAAAGGCAAAGCCCTCACTCACTCACTGACTGACTGACTGACTGACTCATCACTAATTCTCCAACTTCCCGTGTAGGTAGAAGGCTGAAATTTGGCAGGCTTATTCCTTACAGCTTCCTTACAAAAGTTGGGCAGGTTTCATTTCGAAATTCTACGCGTAATGGTCATAACTGGAAGCTGTTTTTCTCCATTTACTGTAATGGAGATGAGCTTGAAACCCGTGGGGGCGGAGTTTGACATCATCACGCCTCCTACGTAATCACGCAGTACGTAGAAAACCAGGAAGAGCCCCAAAAAGCGCTGAAGAAAACATGCATTATATAATTGAGAAGGCAGCGAAACAATAAGAAGCGAGCGAGTGA
>JANRMT010062834.1:56261293-56302875 GCA_026402145.1 Polypterus bichir lapradei
TTGCCAAGTAATGTTGAACCAAGTCGTCACTACGGTGTTCCCAAATACGCACTTTGCTGATAAACTGAGCGCACGGCGCGTTGGTGACTTTGAAGAACAAAAAAAGTCCGTCTACATGCGGCTCGAACCTTGTGCATGTTTGGTAGCACATATCTGTGTGAGAAGCTCTTCTCAGTGATAAAGACTAACAAAACAGCACACAGGAGTCGCCTCACTCATGAGCACCTGCAGTCCATCCTGAGAATCTCCACAACACAGAACCTCACACCAAACATAAACGAACTTGTTGCCAAAAAAAGATGCCAGGCGTCCAGCTCTAAAATGACATATGAGCAAAGACAACTGAATGATTTGATTTGTTATTGCTGAAAGGAACACATTTTATTTATATTTCCAGGTTTTGTTATGCAGCATGTTCATATTTGAATTTGTATAATTTTGACAGGATATATTTTTATGGAGAGCAAAATCTTTTGGGATATTTAAAATCTAAGTTTATTTTTTATATAAAATTACATAAGAGTAAAGAAATTTGAATGTTTCTTCTTTTAACGTTTACTTTATTTCTAACTTGTATAATTTAGACAGGATATATTTTTATGGAGAGCAAAATATTATAAGTTGTTTAAGGTTTGAGTTGATTTATTCAGGAATAATATTCCTGTCTGTTTTTACCATTCCTACCAAAGATATTTCTGTCGACTAAATAAAAATTCCTTCTATTTAAAATTTAAATAGAACTTGAACAAATATGATAGTTCATAATATCCACGCAGACTTGCACGTAACAGCGGGAGTTATCCGTTTTAACAAGCAGCGTCTTGCACTGATACGAAATAGCTGTGTGTGTATATATGTAGATATGTATGTATATGTATATATATGTTTATATATGTGTGTGTGTATGTATATATATATGTATTTGTGTGTATATATGTGTGTGTATGTATGTATGTATGTGTGTATGTATATGTATGTGTATATGTATAGATATGTATATATATATGTTTATGTGTGTGTGTGTAAATATATATATATATATATATATTTATATATTTATATATATATATATATATATATATGACAGCAACACTCATCACTCACAACAGTGACAAAACAATTACATTGACAATCATGTTACGTTATTTTCAAAATGTTTCCTTTTCTTTTTCATTGCTTCTTTAACACACTACTTCTCCGCTGCGAAGCGCGGGTATTTTGCTAGTAATAATAATAAGTTTTATTTATGTAGTGCCTTTCATACACTCAAGGACCTTACAATTCAATACACACATTAACAAGACAGTAGAACTTACATACACAAAAAAAAATAATACTCATTTAAAAGATGTGTTTTTAACAGAAGTTTGAAATTAATAATAGATTTTTCCTCACGAAGACTGAGAGGGAGAGAATTCCAAATTTTTGGGGCTATCACTCCGAAAGCTCTGCCACCCATAGTTACTCACCTGTATTTAGGTACAGTGAATAACTTAGCGTCTGATGATCGTAATGCACGGGCAGGAGTGTAAGGAAGCAGCAGCTCCGACAGATAATGAGGGGTTTTTAAACCATGAAGAGCTTTAAAGGTGAGAAGAATAATTTTATATTTGATTCTTGAAGAAACTGGTAACCAATGTAGATCATAGAGGACAGGAGTGATGGGAGCAGATTTTTTAGTGTGTGTAAGTAAACGAGCAGCAGAATTCTGAACATATTGTAATCTATTGATATATTTAGTCCGGAGGCCATAAAATAAAGCATTGCAATAGTCCAGACGGGTGGTGATGACAGCGTGAATGAGTGTCTCAGTATCTTTCACACTGAGGTAAGGATGCAGATGAGCAATTTTGCGGAGATGAAAAAAGCTGTCTGTACTATTGAGCTGATGTGTGGTTAAAAAGTAAGGAGCTGATCAAAGATGACACCCAAATTACGGACTGATGCTGAGGGTTCAACCAGGATCCCATCAATGTCAATTTTTATCCCACAAAGGGTAGACAGGACATATTTGGTGCCAACTAATAAGATTTCTGTTTTATCAGGATTGAGTTGTAAAAAATTACCTGTCATCCAATGATTGATTTTCCGAATGCAGTCAGTCAGTGCAACAGATGAAGATGTTGCAGTTGCATCAACACTTACATAAAGTTGTGTGTCATCGGCATAGCAGTGGAAGCTCAGACCATACCGACAAATAATCTCACCTAATGGGAGCATAGAGATGTTGAAGAGGATTGGACCAAGAACTGACCTTTGAGGGATACCTTGTGTGAATGAAGTAGAGGAGGATTTGTGTTCCCTAAAGAAGACATAATACTGGCGATCATTGAGGTATGACGTGAACCAAGAAAGAGCAGCACCAGAGATACCAATAGCTGAAAGTCGGGACAGTAAAATGTTATGGTTAACTGTGTCAAATACTGCGCTCAAGTCAAGAAGAACTAGAAGAACGGCCATTACAGAATATGTGGTTATAAGTAAGTCATTGGCTACCTTAAGTAAAGCAGTTTCAGTGCTATTTAGGGCTCTGAGTCTCGATTGAAAAGGCTCAAGCAGGTCATGCAAGTTTAAATAATCATAAAGCTGAGCAACAACAACCTTTTCTAATATCTTAGTCATAAATGGAAGATTAAAAATTGGGCGATAAAAATTTTTTTTGTAAGGGATCTAAGCCAGGTTTTTTTTAAAAACAGGGGTTATAGCAGCAGTTTTTAAATCGCTTGGAACAACACAGGTGCGGAAACTACAGTTGATAAAGTGAGAAATGGGGGCAGAAAGTTTGTCTGTGCAAGCCTTAATCAGTAAAGTAGGTGCAGGATCTAGGTGGCAGGTAGATTAATTTAATTTAGATATTACTTCAGCAACATAAGTTGGTGTAGTGGGGTTAAATTTAGATAAAACTGTAGATTTAGAAGTTTAATCAGTTTGTGTCACGACTGTGTCATGGAAATCACTGCATTGGGCTCAGGAACACTTCTAGAAATCACTGTCTGTGAGTACAGTTCGTCGAGCAGGTTAAAGCTCTATCATGTAAGAAGAAGCCATGTGTGAACATGATCCAGAAATGGGGCCAAAGCTCAGTTAAAATGGACTGAGACAAAGTGGAAAACTGTTCTGTGGTTCAAATCAAAATTTGAAATTATTTTTGGTAAACATCGACGCCGCGTCCCTCGGACTAAGCAGGAGAGGGACCATTCAGCTTGTTATCTGCGCTCAGTTCAAAAGGCTGCGTTTCTGATGGTATGGGGGTGCATTAGTGCCTATGGAATTAACAGCTGGCACATCTGGAAAGGTATATGCAGGTTTTAGAGCAACAACTACTCCCAACCAGACAACATCTTTTTCAGGGAAGGGCTTTGCATATTTCAAGACGACAATGCTAAGCCACATACTGCATCTGTTCCAACAGCATGGCTTCATAGTAGAAGGGTCCGGGTGCTGAAATGGCCCTGCCTACGGTCAGACCTTTCACCAAGTGAAAACATTTGGCACATCATGAAACGAAAAATACGACAAAGACGACCCAGGACTGTTGAGCAGCAAGAATCCTATATCAGACAAGAATGGGACAACACTCCTCCCAAAAGTCCAGTAATGGGTCTGCTCAGTTCCTAGACGTTTACAGACTGTTGTTTAAAGAAGAGGGGATGCTACACCGTACTAAACAAGGCCCTCAAATTTAAAATGACCTTATTCTTTTCTAAAAATGGTACATTTTCTCGGTTTAAACATTTGATATTTTTTCTGTATTCTATTGTGAATAAAATTTGGGTTTATGAGATTTGAAAATCATTGCATTCAGTTTGGATTTACATTTTACGCAGCGTCCCAACTTTTTTGGAAGTGAGGTTGTAAATCCAATGAATACTTCAAGTTGGAATACTGACACTGCCGCAATGCTCTTCGTATAAGTAGACCTACAGAGTGTGCAGTTAAGAGTAAAAATGCAAAATCAGTACTTCTATAGAAATGTCCAATAGCAAAGCCCTCAGCCAGGGGCTTGTGAGTATCCCTAACTGGGGCAGAACTCCACAGCAGAAGAGACAATATCCTCGATCAAGAAGTTTCATTCCAGAACCCATGCTATACATCGAGGTGATGCCAACTATATCTAGTTGGTTCTTTTCCATCTCAGGATCCTTTCCGACAGAGAGGTAATATTCCAAGTTCCCAAAGCAAGTCACCATTGCCAGAGTCTAGTCTATCTAGGTTACTTCCTGCTTATGCCTGCCACTAAAAGGGATGAGGATGAGCACTTCCAAGCCATGGGAAAGGAGTGGATTGCTCTCTCCAGGTGAGGAGGGGACAACTGCCCTTAGTGGGGGAGTTCAGTTATCTTGGGATCTTAATCATGACCATGAGGTCGACAAGTGGGTTAAAGCAGTGACAGCTGCTCTGCAGGTGCTGTACTGATCGATGATGCTGAAGCCAGAGTGGAGATGAAAGACAACGCTCTTGGTTTACCGGTTGATTAATATCCCTGCCCTCGTATATATGATCATGAGCTGCTGGGTAATTACTGAAAGAAGGAGATCACGAGTACAAGTGGCAGAAATGAGGTTTCTTTGGCTGACACTCTGAGACTGGCTGTGAAGCACAGCGATTATTCAGCATGTCTGTAGAGTACTGTAGAGTCACTGCTCCATCACATCGAGAGGAGCCAGCTGAGGTGGTTCAGGCATGTCGTTAGGCACATCCCACTTGACACAGACCCTACGGCAGTCACGGGACACACTGCAGGGATCAACCATCTCAGCCCGGCTTGAAAAAATGCCTGGGAACTGCTTAGGAAGACTTGGAATCTGTAGCTGAGGACAGGGAGGTCTGCTACCACTGCGACCCTCATCAGAAAATGAGGTCTGAGAAAGTGAGATGAGATGAGAAAACTACTTTAGAATAAAACCTACAGGAGAAATTTTACTCAAAATCAATACAGTGGAACAACGGTTCATGAACGTCTCGGAACACATACAAATCGGTTTACGACCAAAAAGTTCGCCAAACTTTTGCATCTGTTCACGACCGCACACTCGGGATATGAACAAGCCAGTTTCCCTTTTGGTTTGTGTGCGCCGATGATTTCCACACGTGTTCAGTCTCTCCCTGTGCAGCGAGCAAGCGAGCGAGAGCGAGAGCGAGAGACACACACACACAGGCGAGGCCCGCGAGAGACACACACACACAGGTGCGTGAGAGACAGACACGCGGGGAGAGACACAGACGCACACACACAGACACACACAGGCCCGCGAGAGAGAGACACACACACACACAGAGGCAGGCAGAAGAGAAAGGGCTGGACGCATCAGGCAGAGAAGGCAGTTAAAGAATGCACCGGGCTTGTTTTTGTTTTCACTTCTGTTTACAGCGATCGGTTTGCAGCGTACATTGTTGCAATGTTACTTTTCTTGGTGGATTATTAAATTATGGATTTTTCAAATGTTCATTTTTTCCCTGTGCTTAAAACTCGTTAAAAAAAGTGTTTTTAGTGAGCAGTTTATAGCACTATAGCAGTGTTAGTTTTCTCTGAAGGTTTGCTCAGTGTTATTCAATGTTTTTCCATTTAGTTTACTATTACGCTGTGCATTCTACGGTATAATTAACTATATTTGTGCTTAAAAACTTAAAAAAATATATTTACATAGTTTGCACGGTCTGGAACAGATTAATTGTATTTATATATAACATATAAAGCATTAAATGGCCAAGGTCCGACTTACTTGTCTGAACTTATCATGACTTACAAACCTGAGCGCACATTAAGATCTCAAGATGCCGGTCTGCTTATGATTCCAAGGATTAATAAAATAACAGTGGGAGGTCGAGCTTTTAGTTACAGGGCCCCTAAACTGTGGAATGGTCTGCCTGCTACTATAAGAGATGCCCCTTCAGTCTCAGCTTTCAAATCCCGGCTGAAGACTCACGACTTCAGTTTAGTATATCCTGACTAGAGCTGCTGACTAACTGTACAGACTGCATCTCTGTTGTTAGTCATTAGCACTAAAACATAAGTAACATGATAGTTATAATTGAATACTAACCCTCACTTATTCTGTTTCTCTCCTCGGTACTCAAATGTGGCAATTGGTGCCACGACCCATCTGCCAAGTTGTTTGCTTGCCTAAGATAAAGTCATCCCTGATGGAGGATCGCAGGAATCATGGGAAAGAGGGGTCCTTTCATCGGATTGGCTGGCCCAGCACTGTTTCAGCAGTGGAATGGCCAGATGGGGGAGGCAGCTTGATGGATGAGGTCTCCAGGACTCTAAAAATATCCAAATCTTATTATGTGATATCATCTACTGTTAAATTCTGCTCCGTACTTCTAAAATTTTTATTTTTATGCTGTATTAAGGATTTGTTCTGTTCTGTGTATTGTATTGTATTGACCCCCTTCTTTTGACACCCACTGCACGCCCAACCTACCTGGAAAGGGGTCTCTCTTTGAACTGCCTTTCCCAAGGTTTCTTCCATTTTTTCCCTACTGAGGTTTTTTGGGAGTTTTTTCTTGTCTTCTCAGAGAGTCAAGGCTGGGGGGCTGTCAAGAGGCAGGGCCTGTTAAGGTCCATTGCAGCACTTCCTGTGTGATTTTGGGCTATACAAAAATAAACTGTATTGTATTGTATTGTATTGTATTGTATTGTATATACAATCCTATGGGGGAAATTACTTTGGTTCACGACCAAATAGGGTTACGACCAGAGTTTTGGAACGAATTATGGTCGTGAACCGAGGTTCCACTGAAAGCGTTCTGCATTTCACAATGCTAGTAACTGTGATGAGGTTTTATTCAATCGGATGGAGCAATTAATTGTTGAGTTACCGTGCCCATTGATAGACATCACTCTGGACAGTTCTTAAGATGTTTCACATTCAGCAGCCATACCACATGCACTTCTGAACAGGTCATCCACCTGAAGCTAAGCATATTCAGGCCCGGCCAGTACTTGGATGGGAGACCTAACTAGGAAAAGCTAGGTAACCCTGTGGTCTAAATATGGATCTCTATGCACCAGTGCACCGACAGGGACACTGTAATGTAAAAAGTGGCACCACTGTTCAGATGAGATGTAAAATCGATGTCCTGACTCTCTGTGGTCATTAAAGATCCCTTAGCATCCTCCATAAACAGCAGGGTGTATCCTGATGTCCTGGCTAAACTGCCCACCAAGGCCTAGTCATTCTGGCCCCCTAATCATCCCTTGTCTCTAATTGTCTCTCTCACCACTTCACCACCTAACAGCTCATGTGTGGTAGGTGTACTGACACAATAATGGCTGCCATAGCATCATCTAGGTGGATGCTACACATTAGTGTCCCCATTCACTATGAAAAGCACTATAGAAATGTAAAGAATTATTATTATTATTATTATTATTTGTGTTTCAAATTCCGGTTGCTTCGCTTGTGTTTCACACAGCAAATTTTCAAGTAAACCAGAAGCAACAATAAAAATCCGCCAGGCGGCTTGTGGACTTCATTCACTAAGCAGAAAGTTTTCTTCCCAGGAAAAATCGTGATGATGACTGAACAAGAGCTGCACTTGTGCTCCATTACATTTGCGATGATTACATGGTTTGTTTACTAAGCAGAGCTCTGAGAGCAGAACATCTTATCTGCTAACTACAAGAAAACATCACAAGGTGTTACTTTGCATGCTACAGAAAGGACACATTTCATCTCCGCGACTCTACAGCAAACTTTGCGGAGGGCATACAGTGATATGGTAGACTGTAGGTGTGTTTGGTGAATTTAATTTTACTGCATGATTTTACATATTTTCTCTCCAGTAGCCTGAACGTCACAAATACTGCATTTAGGCTATCTCAAATCTCAATGTCTACTGTCTTTAGGCCCTGGGCTGAGGAGTCGGTAGATAAATCCTTCGACTCCAACTCCTTAGTTTCCAGTACTTCTGACTCCAACTCCTCTGTATTTAATATGCTAACGTATTTTCCATGTTGACTGAAGGAAAGCAACATACATGTCATTTAACCACAGAACTACTGGCTAGGAATCTGACTCTCTACCGTATTGACCAGTTTAAACAAAAGACAAGAACCCCTAAACACACATCAGGCCATAGCACACACCTCCACCTAGATCATTACACTTGTTTACACTCAAATGAACTTTTTAAACACATTAGATCTGAAATAAAATGAAAACACTTTTTGTAATGGACCATAATCCAGATTACATTGTGTGAATGTAAGGTTGTATAATAGCTCAGCTGATCTTCACACTCTGCGGTGGGTTGGCGCCCTGCCCAGGATTGGTTCCTGCCTTGCGCCCTGTGTTGGCTGAGATTGGCTCCAGCAGACCCCCGTGACCCTGTGTTCGGATTCAACGGGTTGGACAATGGATGGATGGATGGATGATCTTCACACTAGTAGTAACACAACTATGCACTGGGCTTTATTCTTACATCAGAGAAGTACTTCATTAGGACTACTGTCTGTGAAATGGGACATTTGAACGTTCTGTATTTTTTTTCATTACAATTTAAATTTATCTAGGTACCCAAAATTGTCTCTGACTCCTCGACTCCACAGCCCTGTTTAGGCCTGTAAATATTTATTAATAATGTTAATTTAGGAATGTCTGCTTCACATTTAATGCATAGTATCAAAGTTATCGCACTAACAGTATCCACATTGTGTAGTGTAAGATCAGGGGGTTTGATCATTTGAAGCAAAGTAGATCAGTTTCTAGCCAACTCTGTATCTGTTGGGTTTGGTCTTCCTGGTCACAAATGAATCAACACCTGCTATCCGATCTGACTGTGAGAGAGTAACAGATTCTCCAAGGCTGAACCTGTTGGTAGGATTGTGCGAGTTGTTTTACGTAAACTTGTATGAATCTGAGGATTTAATCATATACTGAGATGATCTAACGGCCAGTAGAAATGTATCCCATAATGCACAGTTCTTCCTGTAGTTAGATCAGTCTGTGTCGGATCAGATTCCAACCTCAGGAGAACAGCTACAGGGTTCATTTGTTATCGCACTTGTGTTGGATCAGTACTATAAGTTTGACTTTGGTATCAATACTAGCTTTTGGATTTAAATACCGGTAGCCAAAACGGTTCCAGAGCAAATAACAGGTAACTCTAAATCCCACCATCTTACTATGGAGGTGGATGGGTTATCCTTTCTAAAATTCTAGTTGTATTTATGCTCGTAATTTCATGTCATGAAGTTTACAAAACAGATGTTTTTCCACAACTGCAATAGCAAACTACCAATAGAAAGGGGGTTGGAGGCAATGAGACTGAGACTAAAGCCAACATTTACTTTTGATCCGAAAATCCCAAAAAAGCCAACAAGGTACTGTTTTAAAATTTGGGTTTCCCAGTACTTTCCAGTAGCAGTATACCATACAATCTTATACTCCGCCAAGACCATCATTTCCAAAGGGTCTCAGCACGGTGGTTTTGGTCTGCACCAAGGTTATTACAGTTTGTCTTTTTATGTTAGTTTTTATTTCTATATTTTTTTTTTACCTTACTTGGAAATTCAGTTTAGTTTTAGTTTTCCTTCATCGTGTAGTTTAGTTTCAATTCAGTTTTTATTTCACAAAGATATTTCTATTTTATTTTTATATCTATTAGTTTCAGTTTTAGTTTTAGTAATTAAGGTATGGCTAAACAGCTACTATGGAGTTTAGTCTTGTAGGATTTGGATATAAGGAGTTTAATGTTACTGGACGCTCAATACACCACATAGTTTACTAGTTTTGTTTTTGTCTGATAAATCAAAACCAGATACCGAATATGAATTGTGAATTTGTGAATTTCCCCTTGGGATTAATAAAGTATCTATCTGAACAATTTTATACTTTTTTAAATCCCTTCTATGTCATTTGTGCTGAACAAATGTGCATGGACTGTTGGCACTATTTATCTTTTCCTTTTATTGCCCGGAATGGATCAATTTATAATGAAATGTACATGATATATATATATATAGATATATATAGATAGATAGATACAGTATATATATATAGTAGATATAAAAAGTAATATTATTAAACATGACATTTTAAAATTTTCAACTAATCCGAAAAGGTTTGTATTAACAATTTTTTAAGTGCTTCCCTGCATAAATGGAGGTTCTATTGTCCTGCGCGCACACAGAATACAGCAAATGCAGTTGGCAGGACAAGGTGCCCAATTCATTGTACTGTTAATTGAAATTTCAAAGGCAAGAACACTTGGCAACACATTTTTTTTTTTCCCCCAAACGTTTTACTTCTTGAAAAGTGTTGGTGAGTGTGATAAGCAGCTTCAAGCTGAACACAAATATAATTTCAGACTGAATATATCACATAGGACTCTGGAGAAACCTAAAACTAACTTTTATTGAAGTTAATGTGTTTAATCGCTTAATGATGGTGATCTTCAAACTGCTAGTCATTGATGACAGGTCTGATTTGTGGACCCACAACAATGCCTCCCTTATGTTTTGCATCAGTTACTCTCAAATATCAACATTCCTCCTTGTTCATCAGTTACAGAAAAATCAGTTCAAGTTTTATATGAGGAGACATAAACATCTTAGCTGAGTCAGCAAGTGGTTTATGCACTAGGAAAGCATTTGGTGAGGTGCCACATGAGACGTTGGGCAACAAACTAAAAGAAGTGGGAGTTCAGGGTGTTGTTTCTAGATGGATTTAAAATTGGCTCAGACACAGGAATTAGAGGCTGTTGGCCTGAGGACCCCTATCATAACTGGCCGATGTCCAGCAGGGGTCAGTGTTAGGGCCGCTGCAATCTATACTAATAAAAGGCAAAGCCCTCACTGACTCACTCACTGACTGACTCATCACTAATTCTCCAACTTCCCGTGTAGGTAGAAGGCTGAAATTTGGCAGGCTTATTCCTTACAGCTAACTTACATAAGTTAAGCAGGTTTCATTTCAAAATTCTACGCGTAACAGTCATAACGGTCGACAACATCCGCCATGTTGAACTTTCTTATTTATGGCCCCGTCTTCACGGAATTTGGTAGGCGGCTTCCCTGTGCTAACCGAAACCGATGTACGTACTTATTTCGGTGGTATGACGCCACTGTCAGCCACCATATTGAACTTTCCAATGTCACTAATTCTCCAACTTCCCGTGTAGTTAGAAGGTTGAAATTTGGCAGGCTCATTCCTTACAGCTTACTTACAAAAGTTAAGCAGGTTTCATTTCGAAATTCTATGCGTAACGGTCATAACGGTCGACAACGTCCGCCATGTTGAACTTTCTTATTTATGGCCCCATCTTTACGAAATTTGGTAGGCGGCTTCCCTGCGCTAACCGAAACCAATGTACGCACTTATTTCGGTGGTATGATGCCACTGTCAGCCGCCATATTGAACTTTCCAACGGTCTTTGTTACTTATGGGCCCCTCTTCAAGAAATTTGGTACGCAGGTTCCCAACGCTAACTGAATCCTACTTACGTACATATATAAGTCCATAGCCTGCAACTCGGTCACCGTGTGAGGAGGCATTGGCTTCCCCATCCCAACGCCTCCCACATTGTTGGCTGCCTGCCTTTATAAGGCCGTCTGTCGCTCCAGTCTCTACATTCCCTTCCTTGCTTCGCCACGGGATTCACGTCTCCCTGCTGATAACTACAGCCTTTTTATTTAATCCACGGCTTCTCCGCTCTTTTATTGTTCACTTATTACGATTACAGTTATTGTTTAGGTATTTTAGACTTACTTTACATTGTTCAGGTACCCATTTCCTTTATCATTCCAACCGTACTGCCATTACCATGTCTATCGAGGTGATCACCATTGATCAAAGATCTGTCACTTACCTAGTGGTTTCCATGACCAGAGATGGCACCTGCCTTTTCCATTCTCTTTGTTACATATTGCACGGCCATATCAGGCTCACTCTTGATATCCGGAGGAACATTGTGTCTTATGTATTGAATGACTGGGACAGGTTCAAGGTGTGGACTGCTGACGGTACAGGAGATAATTATACTACACAGGAGCACTAGAAGAGTGAAATGCTTAAGCCCTTCACCTATGGTTCTGCATGTGAGTTGATGGCTGCCGCTGAATTGTTCGGTTGTCGCTTTCAAGTGTACCGAAATGGCCAAATATTTTACACCTTTGGACAACCGCCAATGCCTCTTAAACATCTTAGATTCACAGGTGATGATTTCAGTAGTGGACACTTTGATGTTTATGAATGTTTAAACTCCCAAAAGCTGGATGTGAAGTTATCGATGAAACCAGTTGTATGCTTACAACGCTTGACAGATGCCGAATGTCACTTCAACACAACAAGTCCTGCAAATACTGTCGTAATTGAAACAAACCATGAAACTCAAACCGATTATGACAGCAGCAATCCAAGCTGTGAGATTTGAAACAAGATTACTGTACACATGGCCAACTGTACGTTGTATGCTCAAGAGTAAGCTCAGCGCACAGCTTGGTCATATTACAACCGGAGGGCCGAACTGACAACGTGGTATACAAAGAGATCCTTAACAAATAATTATTAGTATATTTTCCCTCAGTTTAAAAAGGTTTTCTTCTTAATAAAAATTTTAAGGCAGTACTTCGCCTTTGCTAGTTTTTAATATATACAGGTATAAATGGTTTGGATAGGAATATAAGAAACAAGCTTGTTAAGTTTGAAAATGACACCAAGCTAGGAGGACTGGCAAAGGATCCATTGAATCATCACAGAGGGACTTGGAAAGCAGACAAGTTTGGATAGGCTTGAAAGCTTTTGTCAGTAAATGTAAAGTATTACACATAGGATGTAAAAATGTGGGATTTGAATACACAATGGGAGGTCTGAAATTTGAAAGTCCACCTTATTAGAAGGATTTAGGAGTGATAGTGGGCTCTAAGCTGTCAACTTCCCAACAGTGTTCAGAAGCCATTAAGAAGGTTAACAGAATGTCAGGTTATATAGCGCCTTGATGTGCGGAGTACAAGTCACAGGAGGTTCTGCTCAAACTTTATAACGCACTGGTGAGGCCTCATCTTGAGTACTGTGTGCAGTTTTGGTCTCCAGGCTACAAAAAGGACATAGCAGCACTAGAAAAAGTCCAGAGAAGAGCAACAAGGCTGACTCCGGGGCTACAGGGGATGAGTTACGAGGAAAGATAAACTGTAAAGGCTCAGCTTTTTTAAAGCAAAAGAAGATTAAGAGGAGACATGATTGAAGTGTTTAAAATTATCAAGGGAATTAGTGTAGTGGACTGAAACAGTGCAGTGCCTGCAATAACAGTGGGACCAAATGTGAGACTTGGAGGGATTGAGCACACAGGAAAGGATGGGAGGAGATGAGCCTGGGCATAGGGCTAGTCAACAGACCACCAACGTGACAGTTTGACAGACTAGGCAGGAAAAAAAAAAAGGACAGTGACTGTGGGCCCACGTCTGGTCGACATGCCATAAAACATTTTCCTTGATGCCCTGACGTCACATGTGATGAAGACCATGGAGCGGCTGCTGCTTCACCACCTGAGGCCACAGGTCCACCACGCCCTTGACCCTCTGCAGTTCGCATGCCAGGAGAAGGTGGGAGCAGAGGATGCCATCATCTATATGCTACAACGATCTCTCTCCCACTTGGACAGAGGCAGTGGTGCTGTAAGAATTATGCTTCTGGACTTCTCTACGGCCTTCAACACCATCCAACCTCTGCTCCTTAGGGACAAGCTGACACAGATGGGAGTAGATTCATACCTGGTGGCATGGATCGTGGACTATCTTAAAGACAGACCTCAGTATGTGCATCTCGGGAACTGCAGGTCTGACATTGTCAGCACCACAGGAGCGCCGCAGTGGACTGTACTTTCTCCGGTACTGTTCAGCCTATATACATTGGACTTCCAATACAACTCAGAGTCTTGCCACATGCAAAGGTTCGCTGACGACAAAGCAGCATCAGGAGTGGGCAGGAGGAGGAGTATAGGAACCTAATGAAGGACTTTGTTAAATGGTGCGACTCAAACCACCTACACCTAAACACCAGCAAAACCAAGGAGCTGGTGGTGAATTTTAGGAGGAGCAGGCCCCTCATGGACCCCGTGATCATCAGAGGTGACTGACTGTGTGCAGAGGGTGCAGACCTATAAATACCTGGGAGTGCAGCTGGTGACCACAGCCAGTTTCTCCCAGTAGGCCTGTCTTCCTCAGACAGGTCTTGACCACCTGCCGAACGCAACCCCTCAGGTTCAGACCCAGATAAGCTACGTCAATAATTCCATGGCATACCAGGGAATCTCTGACGGTGCAACACGGTGCCACGACAAACTGGTTGAAAAACACTGACGTAAAGGGTACACTCTAAATATTGTGGCATTCAAACTGAAACCGAGAAAGAAAAGTACACGATGGGAAATGGTGAAGAAGATACAAAAATAAACTATGGAAGAGAACAGGAAACTTCCTCGCTTCTTGAACAACTGTGCTAGCATGAGGCCACTGTTATGAATTAGAGAGCTCAAAATTTTTGAAGGGAAGGAGATATTGGACAGGAAAATCTGGGAAAAAATTACTACACTATTGGCACGTAGACTTACAGTATCTTGGTCAACTGGAAGAATCCTAACTCTGCTATTCTAAGTCAGTGGGTACCTGATGTTCTATACTATTTGAAACTGGAAAAAATCAAATTCTCACTTAGAGGATCTGTGCAGAACTTTATCAAAACCTGGCAGGATCTGATCAATAACATTTTAGAAAGAGCATTTAAATTGAGGAAGCAGGTTCTTTCCCTTTTCTTTTTTTTTCTCCATTTATCTTCATCCATCCATCCATTATCCAACCCGCTATATCCTAACTACAGGGTCACAGGGGTCTGCTGGAGCCAATCCCAGCCAACACAAGGCGCAAGGCAGGAAACAAACCCCGGGAAGGGTGCCAGCCCACCACAGGGCGCACACACACACACACAGACACACACCAAGCACACACTAGGGACAATTTAGGATCGCCAATGCACCTAACCTGCATGTCTTTGGACTGTGGGAGGAAAACCACGCAGACACGGGGAGAACATGCAAACTCCACACAAGGAGGACCCGGGAAGCGAACCCAGGTCTCCTTACTGCGAGGCAGCAGTGCTACCACTGTGCCGCCCCATTTATCTTTATTTACTTATTAATTCATCTATTTATTTATTTATTTTTACTAGCTTTAAGCTTTACTCTGCTGGCCATGCTCTGGTATATTTTATTTAACCCTGAGGGCATATTGTCTTTTCGTATGACTTTGGTGGGGGGTGGTCAGAGTACAGCACCCATGGAACAATTTTCAGGTTAAGGGCTTCGCTCAAGTGCCCAACGGAGTAGGATCCCTTCTGGCAGGAGTGGCGACCTTCTAGATTACAGCGCATATCCTTAGCCTCAGAGTCACCACTCCACCTCATAATCATAATAACGTATCCATAAACTTGGAAATCAGGCTGATACTGAGCGTGTGATAATGTGTTGGTGCTCAAACTGTTGCACTCTACAAGACATGGCCATGTAAAAATGAAGCATAAAACTGCAGCATTCCTAATAAAAATGAAACCTAAAAAGGCTACACGATAATGTCACTGTCATAATAATGAAATAAATAAACCATAAAAAAAAAAAATAAAGAAGGTTGTGCAAATGCAAAATAATGGATGAATTTTCTATGAACGGAAAATACACACAAATCACAATGGCTGTACAATTAAAAGTAAGACGAGTACCAAAGACGCACAAACTGCACACAACACTGATGGTGGTGGTTCAACTCAGGATAATTCACATTTTTTATTGCACTTTTGACAATGAAAACAATAAAAGGACAACAAGGATACAATACGCAACACTTGAAATATGTGGAGAAAAGAGGAAGCTGGTGCTGTGCTGAAGTCAAAGGGCATCACCTAAAGATGTAATGAAGAGGAACTGAAGGCTTTCCATTACTGAGCAGAGACAAACTTCACGTGGCCTCGCCCCAAAGTTCACGAATGTCAGAAGTGCAGTCAACGACATCTTAGCCATTTACGCTTCTTCCAGAAAGCCTTGCATGTAATTTCTGAGATCTTAGCCCCACTTTTGAGGCTTATCAGACATTTTACAATAGCTCGGCATGTTATAAGTTCAGACCCATCTAATACCTAAAACATTGCTGCTCAATTCGGGGCCCTGGAGGGCTTAAGCATATCTCGTAAGGTGTGAAAAAAATCCTTTCAGACTGGGAGCCAATCTATCAAATGACCCACTCATTCACACCAGGGCAAGTTAGAGTTGACACTAACCCTAACCATACAGCACGCCTTTGAGATGCAGAAGCAAACTTACAGAAAAACTAAGAGTGACAGAGGGATGACGTGCAATGTCTCCACTGAAAGCAGTCGGGCCCGCGAGTCAAAGCCTTTAACTTTAGAGCTGAGAAGAGGCAGCACCAACCACCGTGTCACCATCTCATCCTTCAATATCACATTCATTTATCTCATCATCTATTTCATAAACAGGGTATGGGGAGATGGTGCCTACCTGTGCAGCAGCAGGAGCAGAGGAGGAAGAGCTGGTCACACTCACGCATGATAAATGGATCTACACTGACATGACACATTTAGCATTTCTAATTAACCAACTACACATCTTTAAAGACAACAAAAGCAGGCCACTCAGTTGATTAGGCTCAAGCAGCAGGGCAGTGGGAGAAAACAGAATTGTCAGGCAGTAAGAATGCAACACAGGGAGAATATGCCTATCCGGAAAGAAGCCCACCCAGCTGATAATCAAACCGGGGTCTAAGCCCTCCATCTACTCTGCTGTTTTATTGTTCGTTTATTACGATTACAGTTATTGTGTAGGTATTTTAGACTTACTTTACATTGTTCAGGTACCCATTTCCTTTATCGTTCCAACTGTACTCCCATTAACATGTCTATCGAGGTGATCACCATCGATCAAAGAACTGTCACTTACTGAGTGGTTTCCATGCCCGGAGATGGCACCTGCCTTTTCCATTCTCTGTGTTACATATTGCACGGCCATATCAGGCTCACTCTTGATATCTGGAGGAACATTCTGTCTTATGTATTGAATGACTGGGACAGGTTCAAGGTGTGGACTGATGACGGTACAGGAGATAATTAGACTACACAGGAGCACTAGAAGAGTGAAATGCTTAAGCCCTTCACCTATGGTTCTGCATGTGAGTTGATGGCTGCCGCTGAATTGTTCGGTTGTCGCTTTCAAATGTACCGAAATGGCCAAATATTTTACACCTTTGGAGAACCGCCAATGCCTCTTAAACATCTTAGATTCACAGGTGACGATTTCAGTAGTGGACACTTTGATGTTTATGAATGTTTAAACTCTCAAAAGCTGGATGTGAAGTTATCGATGAAACCGGTTGTATGCTTACAACGCTTGACAGATGCCGAATGTCACTTCAACACAAGTCCTGCAAATACTGTCGTAATTGAAACAAACTATGAAACTCAAACCGATTATGACAGCAGCAATCCATGCTGTGAGATTTGAGACAAGATTACTGTTCACATGGCCAACTGTAAGTTGTATGCTCAAGAGTAAGCTCAGCGCACAGCTTGGTCATGTTACAACCGGAGGGCCGAACTCACAATGTGGTATACATAGAGATCCTTAACAAATAATTATTGGTATATTTTCCCTCAGTTTAAAGAGGTTTAATTTTCTTCTTAATCAAAATTTTAAGGCAGTACTTTGCCGCTGCGAAGCGCGGGTATTTTGCTAATATATATACAGTATATACATATACACACACACAATGAGTGCTGCATGGGATAGATTGGTGTCTTTACCCAGAAAGGACACCACAATTAAGGAGAATGGAAGGACAGGCATTCCAACGAGGTGGGAACAGGAATCCTTACATGGAAGGGAGACCAGTAGATTGGAAGGACTTGGGGGGGGGGGGAAACGGCACGTGGTTACTGTATTGCTTGATATGCTAGAGGGCAGCATCCTTGGGATTCAGGTCCTCTTTGGATACCCACAGGGCATGATGGGAGTTGGAGTCCCAGAATACAACCCCGTTAGGTTCCTTGGGTGGCAGCAGGGGCCACTGCAGGAAGATAAGGTCCAAATGGAGCACGTCCCAGCCCTGGAAGTACACCTGGGTCAAAGATAAAAGGAGCCGCTTTTCAGGAGGCAGAGGACTAAAAACTCTTAGGAGGAAAAATTCTAGACAACTGTGTCTTTGACTCTGTGACTGTGCTCAACTGTTGATGTCCGAGTAATAAAACAGACATTATTTGTGTGGGATTCAGAGATGGTGGCACCCCATACTGGTTACTATATATTACAACTATAAAAGTTCCTTTCACACATAGCTGCCAAATCTCCACTGTATATAGTGTACTAGGAAAATACCCGCACTTCGCAGCGGAGAAGTAGTGTGTTAAAGAAGGTATGAAAAAGAAAAGGAAACATTTTAAAAATAATGTAACATGATTGTCAATATAATTGTTTTGTCACTGTTATGAGTGTTGCTGTCATCAAGGATTTGATTATCATTATTTCTTTCAATCAGGTTCGTATTTGGAGGATGTGTTGTGTTCAAGTTATATTCCGTGTTTGTCAACCGTTGTAAAGATAACAGGTTTCATTCATCGAAGTGTTCACTACCCAGATTGGTACTCGTGAATCTAAGATGTTCAACAGGCATTCCCGGTATTAAGTTGTGGATTTGCCTGCAAATATTTAGCAGCAGTGTTTCTATGAACGTAAAAAAGTTTCTCTGGCACTTTCGCTGAGTTTGTGCCAAACACTATTCTATTCCTGACCATCTCATCTTCGTTTGCATAAGCACAGTCCTTCACCAGCAATTTTAACTCCGTTACAAAGTGATCAAAAGTCTTGTTTATACCCTGCGTCCTCTCATTAAACTTGTACCTCGTGAATATCGTATTCGTCGTAGGCATGACAAACGTCAGCGGCAGCGCGTCTATGAACTTAATTTAAACTTACGGTTTACACCGTGCTTTGTTTCCGCAGTAGCTGCACTTATGAATATGCTTGTATGCGTCACTCGCTTCATATTCTTTTGTTGCCTTCTCAATTGTGTAATGTGTTTTTTGTTCAGCGCTCTTTGGAGCTCTTGTTTGTTCTCTGCGTACTGCGTTCACAGTCAGTTCAGGTGAGCCGCTCGGAGTACATGCATCGAAGGTTCTCAGCTCTGCTTGTGCTATCTCGTGCGATCTTGCGATGTCTACGGCTTTATTTAATGTTAGCTCAGACCCGGCACTTAAAACTTTCGCTGAGTTTGTGCCAAACACTAGTCTGTCCCTGACCATCTCATCTTCATTTGCATAAGCACAGTCCTTCACCCGCAAATATTTAGCGGCAGCGTGCCTATTGGATTGCTGCTAACGGACGGCCTCATATGGGCAGGCACTCAATTACGTGGGAGGCGTGACGATGAGGGACGCAACTCCGCCTCACACGGCGACCGAGCTGCAGGCTATGGACGTATATATATGTACGCAAGTAGGTTCCAGTTATGACCGTTACGCGTAGAATTTCGAAATGAAACCTGCCTAACATTTGTAAGTAAACTGTGAGGAATGAGCCTGCCAAATTTCAGCCTTCTACCTACACGGGAAGTTGGAGAATTAGTGATGAGTGAGTCAGTGAGTGAGTGAGTGAGGGCTTTGCCTTTTATTAGTATAGATTTCATATCCATGTTTAGTATTTTGTGCCATCCATAGTTGTATCTAGTATAAAGTTCCTTTCATAAATATCTGCTAAAACACCACTGTATATGGTGTCCTTCATAGCCACCTTGTGTAAACAGTGCATTTCATAGGCGTATCTGTCATATAGTGCCTTACATGTCCATTCATAGTCTGTATTGTCTTTCATAGCTATTATAGAGCTCCTCTCCTGTGTATCTGCTAAACCTCTAATTTATATATATATAAAAAACGCCTTTCATATCCATTCTTAGCTCGGGGTCTTTCACACCTTTCAATGCTACCTGCTACAGTGCCTCTGCATAGTGTAACCTGCCATCAAGCATCACTCACTGCCATCAATCAGTTCTACTGTACAGTAGCGTCCCCATTCAGACATGAGTCACACAAATTTCCTTTCATATTTATCCAGCAGGTAATTTTGGCAGTGAGCTCCAGCCAAGGTGAGCGTTGCTCTTATCACTCGAGTTCAGTGCCTCCTCGTGACACCCACAGTTGCATATCGGTGCCATGTCAGCTGCTTTGCCGCTGGCTGACGTTGTATTTGCTCCTTTTGTTATTAATTAGCTGCTGGATGAGGAAAAGAAACAACTGAGAGCTCAGAATCTTACAAAGACAACTAAAATAATACTTTTAGTTTATTGAAGCGAGTGCCCTTCAGACCAGAGTGATAAAGGTACTGAATTGAGTCACTCTGAGTTAATATCTTTAGACCAAACAGCAAAGGACAAGGACCACCACAGAGAAATACAGGAAGGCCACAGGCCCACTCACAGCCCACTTCAGCTCGAGTACACAAAACGAGGGTCCTATGCCATAGAATGGCACCTGCACAAAGTGTGAACAACTCTGGGCCCTGTGTGACAAATATGTCCACCACCCAAGTGCCCGCCAAGAAGCCCTAGCCCTGCAGTGGGCAACTGTGAGGTGGCAGCAGTAACCACTGAGACAATGAGACTCAGCTTGGCACACCCACCCAACCATCACGGCCCCCAGAGTTACAATTCAAGTTTATTCAAACTGAGAGTTTTTGATCAAAAACAAGACGACTTATGGTGCTGGTCACCAACTCAGTGATTATGGACCTGTGCAAAAATGTGCCCAGTGGCAAACAGGCCCCCCAGACCAGACTAGGTGTCGGTGTGGTCAAGAGGGCGCCTTCTGAGTCTAAAAGTGGATTTCATGGGATCTCAAAATTGATGAATGGATAGAGAACGACATCACTTCTTTAATGGCCACAAATTACAAAATGTAGGCGGCAAGGAGGACAAACAGGTCAGGACAGCAGCCCTTAATTCTTTTAGGGCAGATGTCGACAGGACGGACTGAGGCAGTATGTCGACAAAAGTCGACATCCATGGGTAGCGGGCAACAATCAACTGTTAATAGCGACAAAACTCACTGTTATGTTACAGGCATTCCCTCTCTGCTTGGAGGAATGTTAGACTCATTGACTCTGCATCTAAGCCTTGCGCGTGTGCGAGTTACGAAATGTAAACAAAGGCAAGATGGCATCGACATCTCACCAGGGACCGAAGCGAGTGCAGAAAAGAAAATACTCAGCAGATGATGTTTTGCGCATTATCGCCGAGTCGGACTCTGATTTTTCAGAATCTGATTTTGTTGAGAGTGATCAGGAGATCGAGCAAGAGAGTGAGGAACTGGCATCAGCTGATCGGACACCAGCCAATGCCGCCCCAGCAGATAGGCTGCCAGTTTACCGTATTCGCGCAGCCGACGCACCTAAGGCAAGGTCTGTGTGGGAGGAATACCCAGACATTGATCTGTGGGAGCCAAACTAGCTACCGGACTTCAAAAGACAGCATGGCTTGCTGTTGGACAGGATAGATTACCAGCCGCTGGACTACTTCAGGCTGCTCCTCACTTACTGTCAGACAAGGCAAAGGTATGCAGAGCAAAATTTTTGAATCGCGGGCTGTGCTTGCACCGCATTCTCGTTTTTCAAAGTGGAAACCCACAACAAAAGACGAGATGAAGGGCGTTGTGGTGGCATTACAAATAGAGATGGGACTAGACTGGCGATATAACTTTAGGGAGCGTTGGTTTAAATGTGCTTTGTCCCCTAGTGGCTTTGGACAGGTTATGCCGCGTGATAGGTACGTGCTGCTGCAAAGTTTCATGTACTTCTGTGATAACCAGAAGCAAATCTAAAGGGGTGAGCCAGGCATTAACCCTATGTATAAAGTTCAGCCCCTGCTTGACATTGTGGAACCAACATAAAAACGATTTTATCAGCCTGGCCGTGATTTCTCTGGGCATGAATCTATGATAAAATACAAGGGATGCCTTTTGTTCTGACAATATATGCCAGACAAGCCCACAAAGTATGGCATAAAGGATTTTGTACTGGCAGAAGCAAACGCTGGTTTCTACCTGAAAGGAATTACGTATACAGGAAAGTATTTCTTTCAAAGAGAGAACTGTCCCTTGACAAGTCAGGTTGTGCTGGAGCTGCTTCAGGGCTCTGAACATTTGGGCCATGTTGTGTACATTTGGACAATTTTTATACATGCCCAGAATTGTTCATGGAGCTACAGAGCAGGGGGATTGGAGCTTGTGGCACAGTGAGGGTGAACAGGAGACACAGGCCTTCACAGGCTGAAGATAAAAAGAGGTGACAGTGCAGTTTTCATGCGGGCGGAAAACTTGGTGGCAGTGGCATGGCACAATGTCAAACGGGTGACTTGTCTCTCTACAGTACACACTGACACACTTTTTCAGTTTGCGAGCTACTTTTAAAATGACCAGGTCAAAATGATCTCCCTACATTATATATATATATATATATATATATATATATATATATATATATATATATATACCGAGTATCAAAGGTGGGTAGTAACGAGTTACATTTACTTGAGTAACCTTTTTTAAAAAATGTACTTCTAAGAGTAGTTTTACTGCACCATACTTTTTACTTTTACTTGAGTACATTTGTGAAGAAGAAACGTTACTCTTACTCCACTACATTGGCCAACACTCGACTCGTTACTTTTTTTCCATTAGATAAAGTCTGACCAACAATTTTCAATCTGCTCTGTGTAGCGTATGCTGTCAAATTGCGCACACGCCTTCCATTGCGTCTCCAGCTCTGACGCGAGGTTCTGGATGTTCCCCAAATCAAGGCGCTGCAGCTTTGAGGACAGATGTTGCATTTTTCGTTTGAAAGCGTTAACTGAGCTAATCATATTGACCATATTGGTTTTCTCTTTTCCTTGCAGCTGTAAATTAAGCTCATTCAACATGTTGGTCGGATCGGGAAAAAAAATGGCAAGTCTAGCGGCCATCAATCGTTATTAAGTTGCTTGTAATTTGCATGTTTAATGACAAGGAGAAACTCCGTTTTCTCCAGCCAGGGGTCTTGAAATCTCAGCAGGAATTTCTCCCTAGCCATCTGCCTCAACGAAGGCTTGTTTTTATCATCTCTCCATCTTGGAAGGACTTCTTATGCTTAATGATCGAGTGACTCACCCGGAACGATGCTTCGGTGTGTCTGCCTTTGCTTTTGAATTCAGCCGAGTGAAAAATGACGGCTGTCCAATTAAATGCAATTTTAGTTCCCTCTCCTTTCTCTTTCTCAGATTGCTTTTCAGAAGGAAGTCAGTTTCGTAGTTTTTATGAACAGTTTGAAAGTGCCTTTCCTCATTTTTCTTCTTTGGAATGGCAATGATAGATTGACAGATCAGAAAAAACGCACTTCGATTGTGACATTGTGAGAGAAAAAAATCCTCTTCCAATACCACATCCAGCCCATAACCAACAATTTTTTTTAAAATCCCTTTGATAGTTGATATAAATTGGAAGGCTAACTAGATCTCAGGCAGGGTTTTGCAGTAGCTCGTGTGTTTGATCGTGCGTGTGGGATGACCAGCGTGTTAGAAGAAAAGAGATCTCAGACTGGCCGCCCCGTATGTCAATCAAGTGACAAATGCCATAGGGAGGATATATGATAGACTAACGTTTAAAAAAATGTTTTTGAATGCAATGCGATCTACCTGCACTACCTTTGCGATCTACCGGTCAATCGCGATTGACGTATTGGGCGCCCCTGCACTAACAATATATGTGATAAAGTGCAGCAACAGACAATTGAAAAGGAAGCACCAGTGCAAGACGTACTGTAAGCAGTGCAATGTGACCATGTATGCAATCGGCTGCTTTGAGCGAGATCAGACTGCGCAGGACGTTGCTGTGTAACATGTACGTGAAATCATAGAGTATGCAGGCTCATACAACATGCAAGACAGTAACATTTGTCAAAGTAAATATTTTTTGCTGATTTGATATGTTAAACAATTGCTTTGTGTTCTTTGTTTAAAAAAGTTAGTTTTTGGAAAATTATTCAGCCCTGGGAGAAAAGAAACAAACAAAAAAATGAGCCCTAAAAGAGTTAATGGGGCACAGTGAGGCAGGCTGGGCACTCCAAGTGGGCCCCACCCAGTTTTCTTTTGATGGCAGATGAGTTGGCACACAGAACTTGCTTGGTCAGTTGGGATTGAGTGGGACCAACAGCCCCCCTGCGGGCAGAGCCCTGTACATGCAACTAAAGAACATGGACATGGTTAACGGGTCAGGGCTAATGGATCAACACCTGTATGTCCAGCAGTTTGACCAACACCAAGTAAAATGACCTGCAGATCTGAAGAAACACACGGAATTCTGGGAAAAGCTGACCTGAACCAAACGTCAGCCATGCTGGCCTTCCCAAGCTTGAATCACCACAGCACCTGGGCACGGGCTAAATTCTGGCATCATGACACTGAACATAATGGACAAGGAAAGTGCTGAGTGGGTGAAGACAAGTTGGGAGGGCAGCAGGGCTGGGCACACCAGGTAGGTCAGCAGGAAGAGGGACAGAGGGGGCACAAAAATGACACGGCTAAGAAGCCATGGACATGTGGGTCAGTGAGGACTGCAAGCTCTAAAGGGTCTGAGGTGAGGAGGCCAGACACAAAAGAGCCACAGGTCACAAGGCTAGAGCAAAAACTTTGGGACACCCAGTACTAAAACTTCAGAAATTAAGGGGACGGGCATATGCAGTAGAAACACCACAAAGACTGCCGATGGATGGATAGATAGATAGATAGATACTTTATTAATCCCAAGGGGAAATTCCCATACTCCAGCAGCAGCATACTGATAAAAAACAATATTAAATTAAAGAGTGATAAAAATGCAGGTAAAACAGACAATAACTTTGTATAATGTTAACGTTTACCCGACCGGGTGGAATTGAAGAGTCACATAGTGTGGGGTCTCCTCAGTCTGTCAGTGGAGCAGGATGGTGACAGCAGTCTGTCGCTGAAGCTGCTCCTCTGTCTGGAGATGATCCTGTTCAGTGGATGCAGTGGATTCTCCATGATTGACAGGAGCCTGCTCAGTGCCCGTCACTCTGCCACGGATATCAAACTGTCCATATTGGATTGGAGAGCAGGAACTGGGACTTGGGACACTGGGTGTGAAACACTGGAAAGGACCGAACGCATTGAAAAGGAGCTGAAGATGGGACATACGAGGGAGAGCAGGGGGCTCTGACGTAACACACACAGTTTAAAAGGCTGGGCATACTGGGCAAGTCTGCAAGCAACAAGACTGAAGACACCAGGATACACAGAAGGCCCAAATGTGACAGACTGGAAAGGGTGTGGTCTCAGAGTTTGACAGCCTGGGCACACTGGACAGGACAAACGGGCACAAGAGGGGGCACATCAGGCCCTAATGTGACAGCAAGGCTTTGAGGGATTGCACATACCGGACAGGGCAGCAGGAGTGGTCAGCAGGCCCTCATGTGGTAGTATCTGACAGAGTGGGCAGGAAAACAAGAGGCAAATGTGGGCACACCTGGCAGATCAGCCTGCCGATTGGCCACACTAAATAGGATACAACACTAAGCACACAAGGTTGGTCATCAGACCCTAATGTGACAGCAATGCTGGGCACATGTGCCATAATACATGACTTTTTGAAACTGAGCATGCCGGACAGGCTGGCAGGAAGAGGCTGGGCACAGAGGACTTGTCATACAGTTATAATGTAACAGAATAGAGAAGAAAATAGGAAGTGCCAGGGGGCACCCTTGACCAAGACAACACACCTTAACGTGAGTTAGGCTGGTCACACTGAACAGGACTGCAGCAGATGTGGCTCGATATGCCTTAATGTGGTAGTCTGGCACACAGCTGGTTTGAATGTGACAACTAGTAAGGACGGGCACATGTGGCATAACAGAGTGTGCAAAGGTGAGTCTGAGCAACTGAGTATACTGAGCAGGACTGGTCAGCAGGCCCTCATGTGACAGCATCTGGCAGACTGGGCAGGAAAATGGGAAGTAAGTGTGGGCACACCTGACAGATCAACATGCCCACTGGCCACATTCAATGGGATACAATACTGAGCACACAAGGTTGGCAAGGTCCTAATGTGACAGACCAGACTGGGCACATAAACCACAATGCATGGCTTTGTTGGGAATGAGCATACTGGACAGGCTGGCAGGAAGAGACTGGGCACAGAGGACTTGCCAGCAACCCCTAATATGCCAGAGTTTGACAGAATAGGGAACAAAGTAGGCAGAGTTAGTGGGCATCCCTGACTGGGCAACATGCCCTAAATTGAGTTTGGCTGGCCACACTGACCTGAACAACAGGAGGTGTTGGCTGACGGGCCTTAATGTGGCAATCTGGAAAATTGGGCACAAACAGCTTACTACCAGGCCCTACTCTAAAAGCCAGCAAGGCTGGGCACACATGCCATTACAGTGTGACCAGATATCTGAGTTTAAGAGACTGAATATGCTGGGCAGGGCAGCTGGAAAAATAAACTGTTTGACAGACTGGGCAGCAGAAGAGGAAGTGAGTGTGGGCACACATGACTAGTCAGCATACCCACAGGCCACACTGAGAGCAACAACAGAACATGAGACTGGGCATGCAAGGCTGGTGGTCATCAGGCCCTAATGTGCCAGCGTTTGACAGAATAGGAAAGAGAGTAAGCAGTGACAGTGGGCACCCTTGACTGGGTCACACACCCTAACATGCGTGCTGCAGCTGTTGGTTGATTTAGCCTTAATGTGGCAGTCTGGCAAATTGGGCACAAACAGCTTTATACCAGTCCCTAATGTAAAAGCAGGCAAGGCTGGGTACACCTGCCATAACGGTGTGCCCAAATATTGGAGTTTAAGGGACTGAGCATGCTGAGCAGGACTAATGAAAAAGTGTTTGACAGACTGGGCATTAGAGCAGGAAGTGAGTGTGGGCATGCATGCCCACTAGCCACACTGAGCAAGATAAGTGGACATGAGACTGGGCACACATACCGTAATGCCAGAGTTTGTCAGACTGAGCATACTGGCAAATTGGGCACAGACAGCAGTTCCTAAAGAAACAGCTAGCAAGGCTGGGCACACAGTGCTAGTCAGCAGATCCTAATGTGACAGAGGGGCCAAATATGCGAGTTTGGGGGGCTGAGCATACCGGACAGGGCAGCGGGGCCTAATGTGACAGTGACTGCCAGGCTAGACAGGAAAACGGAAAGCGAGCGTGGGCACACCTGACAGTTCGGCATGCCCACCTGTCAACAGGACAGTCCAAGACTGGGCACACAAGGCTGGTCAGCAGGCCTTATTGTGGCAGTCTGGACACACTGGGCAAAACAGTAGGCCCTAATTTACGAGTCTGGGAACATCTGGCCGGACAGCTAGAAGTGGCACCGGGCACACTGGGCTGATCGGCAGGCCTTAAAGTGAACGAGTTACCGATGCCGGACACATTGGGCAGGGCAGCAGGCCTCCCCGGGGTGCAGTAACCGAGTCCCTCGTGCTGTCAGGACTGCGCCTCTGTCGCCTGTCACTCCCACTTGCCGGTCCGCGGAGCTCCATTAAGACTGTCGGGCACGCAGAACGCTCAGGACAAAGCACGGCGTACGACGGAGCCGCGGGGACTCGAATCGGCACCACGGCGGGGAAACTCGCCCCTAGTCCCGTGACACAAGCCGCAAGTCGCGGCGACAGACACTGGGAGTGACGCGCCACACACAGTCACTCTCACACACACACAATCACACACATACAAAGCGACCAACTTCACGGCATCTACCGGAGCGGCGGCGGCCGAGTTTGCGTTACGTTTGTGAGTATATCAAGCAGTACTTACAGACCGCTCCGAGCGAGTGCCGCGTCTTCTCTCTTAAATTTCCAAATTCGGGTTTCTTTAGCGTGCAGCCGAACAGCCTTTTCTGGTCACCCGGCTGTGTGTACACTGCGCTCCACGTCACAGGAATGTGTGTTTGTAGAAAAGAGAGAGAGAGAGAGAGAGTGAGTCGCTGAGCTTATCGAGACTGCGCGCCTGCAGGAGTCAGACGACAAGGCACGAAAGCTGTCGGAGGCAGCCGAGCGAGACCGAAAATAACCGAGTGGTGACGGGAAAACCCGAATGCGACCAAAACAGAGGCGGAGTTACGGTGGCAAGTGTAGGGGAGCTCGCACAGTCGAGTGACAAGGACAAACCGAGGCTGCTCGAAAACTGTCGAGTATTCTCGAACGGAGTCAAAGGTAAAATCCGCGTGACAGCGTGGGTGTAAACGCGTATCGAGCGGAGGGGTGCCGCATTGACCGCTGGTCCTGTCAATGCCGATACGTCAATGCGCCCGCCATATTGCAACGGTCCAGATCCGTTTGTAAACTCCTAGGCATGTCTGGAGATTGGTTGAGTTCTTACGTTCAAAGCGGCTGTAACTTTATTATTTCTCATCCGATTTTCCCAAAATGTGTGATTTTTTAAAAAAATATTATTATTAGACATGTCAGCATATGTTTAGCCAGTTTTCTAAATTACGTGGTGTATTATTTGTAAAAATGTTTTTAATAGCTGCAAGAAGAGGTGACGGCATGAGCCTCTAAGAATAAACAGATAGATGGATAGATAGATAAATTAAACTTTATTCGTCCAATTTGCCCAAGGAACAAATAATAAATAAAAAATAAAATAATTATAAATAAAAAAAAATAAAAAGAATGCATAAATAATAACAAAATATCTAAAATGGAGTTTTCTCCAAAGAAACACAGATAATGATGCGAGATATGGAACAAGGAATAATAATAACTAGCCGACGTCCGCCGTAGCATACGGCGGTGTAAGAATAGGAACGGAAAACGGTGAGAAAGGAATTCAGAAATCAAGAAGAAAGAAATACTTCTTGAAAGACGCAGTTGTGAATAGGTGTTTTGTTGGAGACGACAGATAATGAGCCGAAAGATCTAACCCTCGAAAAAGCCACGTACAACTGACCGTGGCTGAAGACTGGTTGTTGTAGATTAACGCAAATCTGTGCAAACGTAATGCAAGGTCGTGTTTGAAGTAAATGACAATGGTAGCGTGGAGAATCTCGGACAGAGCTTGAGTTTCAGCTTCACCACCATAAACTCCAGATGTTACCATGTATTGTTAGAACTTATGACTTGTTGTGATAACTCGACTTGCGTTGGAAAGAACAACAGGAAGAACGTCTCCAAATCTGTCCCAATGTGATGCAACGAAATCTACTGCCCTGTGTCAAGAAATAACCCACTGATAGGAACAGACAGTTGCCGGATCCCAGAATAGAGATGACGTTGTACAAAAACCCATCGACAGAGAAGATGCAGTCGTTCATTTTATAACAAAGGCTTAGGAAACAACCGTCGCAGTATAACGAAAATAGCAAGGAGTGAAACCAATGCCAATGGTCGAGAGAGTACCTTCCTGTAGCAGGCTACGGAAAAGACTCCCAGGCGCATGCATGGCCGAAGTGAAAGGTCACGCGGTCAGGCTAGATATTGGGCGGTGACGTGACACCAATGGGGTCATGAGAGGGGAGCGGGGAACGCAGTAGTCCGAAGGAGGAATAGGAATCGAGAAAAGCGGCGTGGGAGTGTATGGGAGGCTGCAGGCAGCGTGGGGAAGGGTTTGGAAGAGGACGAATAGGAATTGAGAAATGGCGTATGGGCTGCGTGTGGGGGACCAGGTTTGAAGAGGAAGCAGGACGAACCAGAAGAGAAATATATATAAGAGATAATAATAAAGGAAACTACGGGCAGGTCACAAAACATCTAATTAAACATTGCATCTGTGCATGTTTGTATATTATTATTTATTCATTTTGTAATCTATCACTAGCTTTCCATAAAGGGAGTGCCCACCATTGCCGCACCTGATGAAATTCTTTAGTCAGAGTGACAGGTGACAAAGGTGCAGTCCTGACAGCACAGGGGGACTCTGTTACTGCACCGGGGGGCTTCCTGAGCTGCCAAATGTGTCCGACACTTTTAACTCGGTCACTATAAGGAATTTGCAGCCCCACGAGCCAGAAGATCCATCGACACCTGTGCACTTAGGCCAGTGGACACGAGCAGACGGAGAAGTGTTGGTGGAGCTGCAGCGGTATCCTCTCCCTTGTCCTGATGCTACACATGGCCCTCCAGATTGTAGATCTGTCCCTCGAGACCCTCCCGGAACTCCTCAGAAGAGCCAAGTAAGTCTGCTTTAGGTCTTTGCAGCGCTCTGCCGTTTGCTAAGTGAGACTGTAGGTCTTCTCATCTCACTTCTGACACCAATGTAGCACCTGTGTTGATTGCCAGAATGGGCTCTTTACGTGGCTCTTTTAGGCGGCTCGCTATCCTAAAGCACTGCTCAACACCGCCACACAAGAAGGACTTCTGTATTCAACAATGCAGGCTTGCCATTTTTCTAGGTTCCCCTGCTGCTGGTGATGGAATGTTAGCTCATATTATGTGCAATCTGTCAGAAGCATTACAGTATTATTATTGTAGTACTGTAGTTTTCTTTTTTTGTTTGCCTGATATTTGAAGTGATTTCACTATTCACGTTGTACTTGACCTGTGCTAGTTTATTATGTACAGTATTGTTGGTCATTCACTTAGGGCAGTCAACTAAACCGAATATCAAATTCCATGGAACATTAACAAATAACTAGGACGGCACTGTGGCCTCTCAGAAAGGAGACCAGGGTTCACATCCCTGGTCCTTCCCGTGTGGAGTTTGCATCTTCTCCATGTCTGCGTGGGTTTCCTCCTGGTCCTCCCAGGTTAGGTGAATCGATGGTGCTCAGTTGGTCCTAGTGTGCGTGTTTGGTGTGTGAGTGTTTGCCCTGTGATGGACTGGCACCCTGTGCACGGTGTGTTCCTTCCTTGCTCCCTATACTAGCAGGGATAGGCACCATTTGTCTATTCACTCCCCTCACCTGAGGTCAGAGGCATCCTGCACACTCCACTTCCTCGACTCCATGAACCAACCCTAGACTAGAGTCCACATCCACAACCTTAAGCAGCTGGGAGACATGTCCCAAGAGCTTCTTTAAGTGCTGTTTCTGAACAACCCCACCTCGCTGACCTTCCCAGTTATTCCTGCTCCCTCGGACAGTCCACGGCCACCAGAGAAGCGAGTTTCTCTCAGGTCCGTTGTCGGGGATGTTCTACTGCCCTTTCTCAGGACCCTCATGCTCGAGGGTAACACAAACTTGAAGGCTTGATTGAAAATCACTGGAAAAATCACCTAATGTGACATGGGATTACGTTGAAAGAATTTGGATGGATCTACTTTGTCGATGCCTTTGATGACTTTAAATACCTGGACGAGGTTCCCACTCAGTCTCCTCCACTCAGACTAAACAGGTTTAATTCTCTGAGTCTGTCACAGCAGGACATGTCCTGAAGTCCCATGATGCACTTGGTTGCTCTCTTCTTCACATCACAACTTCAAGTGCTGCTCTGTCTTTCTTGTACTGAGGTGACCAGAACTGCACACAGGACTCCAGGTGTGGTCTCACTAGTGCTTTATGTAGTCTAAGCACATGATCCCTTCATTTATATTCAACACTTTTTACGATTTAACCAAACCTTTTGTCTTTTTGATCACTTCTGCACATTCATGAAAATGTGGTGTCAACTTAAGCCCCTAAGTCCTCTTCCAAGGCACAGTAGGAAGCACAATGGCCCCAATCATCACTGGAACTCTGTTATCCTGTTATCATTAAAAGGGGTACTGCTTGGCCCCCAACACTTTTCTTTTGGCCATTTTGTTTATTACAATGTGTAAAGTGAATGTAGCAGTCCGACTTAAATAGGAACTACATATCCCAGCAGCCCCGGCAGCTGAGAAAAAGATTGAGCCAGCAGGCTCTTTGAAAAGGGAACTCGCAAGACAACAGAAAAACCTCCATCTGTCTGTTCATATTTAGTTCTCAGCCATTTGGCTTACCTGTAGTTTAGCTTGGATTATTGATCCTGTCTGGATATTTGGTATTTATAGGATAAATAAAATATCTACCTATCTTTTATATAGTGCCTTTCATACCTATCTATCTGTTATTTATATAGTATCATTCACATCTATCACAAAGTGCCTTAATATTTCTCTTTAAATCTATAAGTGTCCCTCACATTTATAATATAGTGCCTTTACAGTATATGTAACTGTCTACCTGTTATACAGTGTCATTTACATTTATAATGCTTTCACATCTATGTATTTGTCTATTATGTGCCTTTCATATCTATCTGTCTATTATATAGTGCCTTTCACATGTATCTATCTATCATATATTGCCTTTCATATCTATCTTTCTATCTATCATATAGTGCCTTTTCTATCTATCTATTATATAGTGCCTTTCATATCTATCTATCTATCTATCTATCTATCTATCTATCTATCTATCTATCTATCTATCTACAATGGTGTGAAAAACTATTTGCCCCCTTCCTGATTTCTTATTCTTTTGCATGTTTGTCACACAAAATGTTTCTGATCATCAAACACATTTAACCATTAGTCAAATATAACACAAGTAAACACAAAATGCAGTTTTTAAATGATGGTTTTTATTATTTAGGGAGAAAAAAAAATCCAAACCTACATGGCCCTGTGTGAAAAAGTAATTGCCCCCTGAACCTAATAACTGGTTGGGCCACCCTTAGCAGCAATAACTGCAATCAAGCGTTTGCGATAACTTGCAATGAGTCTTTTACAGCGCTCTGGAGGAATTTTGGCCCACTCATCTTTGCAGAATTGTTGTAATTCAGCTTTATTTGAGGGTTTTCTAGCATGAACCGCCTTTTTAAGGTCATGCCATAGCATCTCAATTGGATTCAGGTCAGGCCTTTGACTAGGCCACTCCAAAGTCTTCATTTTGTTTTTCTTCAGCCATTCAGAGGTGGATTTGCTGGTGTGTTTTGGGTCATTGTCCTGTTGCAGCACCCAAGATCGCTTCAGCTTGAGTTGACGAACAGATGGCCGGACATTCTCCTTCAGGATTTTTTGGTAGACAGTAGAATTCATGGTTCCATCTATCACAGCAAGCCTTCCAGGTCCTGAAGCAGCAAAACAACCCCAGACCATCACACTACCACCACCATATTTTACTGTTGGTATGATGTTCTTTTTCTGAAATGCTGTGTTCCTTTTACGCCAGATGTAACGGGACATTTGCCTTCCAAAAAGTTCAACTTTTGTCTCATCAGTCCACAAGGTATTTTCCCAAAAGTCTTGGCAATCATTGAGATGTTTCTTAGCAAAATTGAGACGAGCCCTAATGTTCTTTTTGCTTAACAGTGGTTTGTGTCTTGGAAATCTGCCATGCAGGCCGTTTTTGCCCAGTCTCTTTCTTATAGTGGAGTCGTGAACACTGACCTTAATTGAGGCAAGTGAGGCCTGCAGTTCTTTAGACGTTGTCCTGGGGTCTTTTGTGACCTCTCGGATGAGTCGTCTCTGCGCTCTTGGGGTAATTTTGGTCGGCCGGCCACTCCTGGGGAGGTTCACCACTGTTCCATGTTTTTGCCATTTGTGGATAATGGCTCTCACTGTGGTTCGCTGGAGTCCCAAAGCTTTAGAAATGGCTTTATAACCTTTACCAGACTGATAGATCTCAATTACTTCTGTTCTCATTTGTTCCTGAATTTCTTTGGATCTTGGCATGATGTCTAGCTTTTGAGGTGCTTTTGGTCTACTTCTCTGTGTCAGGCAGCTCCTATTTAAGTGATTTCTTGATTGAAACAGGTGTGGCAGTAATCAGGCCTGGGGGTGGCTACGGAAATTGAACTCAGGTGTGATACACCACAGTTAGGTTATTTTTTAACAAGGGGGCAATTTCTTTTTCACACAGGGCCATGTAGGTTTGGATTTTTTTTCTCCCTAAATAATAAAAACCATCATTTAAAAACTGCATTTTGTGTTTTCTTGTGTTATATTTGACTAATGGTTACATGTGTTTGATGATCAGAAACATTTTGTGTGACAAACATGCAAAAGAATAAGAAATCAGGAAGGGGGCAAATAGTTTTTCACACCACTGTATTATAAAGTGCCTTTCACATCTATCTATCATATATTGCCTTTCATATCTATCATATAGTGCATTTTCTACCCATCTATCTATCTATCTATCTTATATAATGCCTTTCACATCTATCTGTCTATCCATCCATCATATATTGCCTTTCATATCTATCTATCTATTATATAGTGCCTTTCATATCTATCTATTATATAGTGCCTTTCATATCTATCTATTATAAAGTGCCTTTCACATCTATCATATAGTGCCTTTTCTATCTATCTATCTTTGTCTATCTATCTATTATATAGTGCCTTTCATATCTATCTATCTATCTATCTGTTATACAGTGCCTTTCATGTCTGTCTATCTTGCACCTGCCTGTCCATGTGAGTTTGTACAGATTAGACTCGTCTTCATCGGGGTCACTCTTCCAATCCCCTCATCCCACACCTCGTCAGGAAGCCGGTAGGACAAAACTTACTTTGCTCAGTGAGCCATTCACAGGATTTTCCACTCACCGTCCCTCGTCTTCTTGCCGCTGGTGCGCTGAACTGTGTGTGGACATTAGTGCTTATTATCGTCGAGCTGTCTTTTAAATTGTCATCACCGGCAGGGGTCTGAGGAGAGCCATGTGCCTTCATGTTTTCAGTGTATTGCATGTTCTTTTCCTCATTCATTTCATTAATGCTGTCTGTTTCATTATTTGTCGATTCATTGGCCTTCTAAGTGTTTCTCTAAGGCCGAGTGTGCGAGTTTCTGGTCAAAGCTGGCTGTGTCCCTGGAGTCCTCACCATAAAATAAATAAATATGGTAAACCTTCTTTCCGATGATGTGAATGCAAGCGTAACCGCGACTGCTACACATCATGCCTGTTGTGTGTTTCAAGCTGCTGGGACCACCATTGTGTGAACAGGAGGTCTGTGTTGGTACTGAGGATCAAACCCTAATCTGCTGGTCCCTGCTGCACTCACACATCATGAAAGGGGACACTTTTGCCCAAAAATGACATTCTTTTTGCATATTGCTTACCCCATGCAGTTTGCAGTGATGGCCAAGATATATTTGCAATCTCATGACTTCACGCAGACCGGAGACAATGATGTTTCTGACGGACCAGGCGTCTATGAAGACCAACACTGGACCACTGCAAAAGTCACCAAAATGTCAGTGAAGGAGCCCAGCATGAACAGCTTCAGCGTGCAATGCTTGGATTTCCTGGAAATAATGATTCAACAATAATTTAGTGAAAAATGCATGCATTTTGAGCATTCTGAGCAGACATCTGGATGAACAGACACGCCGATTGTGTGACATGAGTGACGTGAGCTTTGTCCACGGACATTTTTGACACTGCTTGCTATTGTCCAGTATTGGCCACCATAGACGCCTGTTTTATCAGATTTTTTTCAAATTTTTTTCTCAATCCATCACTACAAACCACAGGGGTGATTCACACACAGGATCCCCCCTTCCTGATTTCTGCTATTTTCGTGTATTCGTAACATTTAATTGCTTCCGACCTCCAAGCAAATTTCATATAAAACAATCTGAGTAAACACGGTGCACGGTTTTTAAATGATGATTTGATTTACTGAGGGATAGCATTCACTAAGACTTACATCACCCTTGTGAAAAAGTACCGTATATACTCACATATACGTCGGTGGTCTTGAAACCCAAAAAATCGATCATAAAATCAGACCCCGACTTATAAGCCTGTTCAAAAATGTGACACTTAATTTTTTTTCTTTTACATCTTCTTGCCTCCTCCAATCTCGCACCAGCTTCTGAGACACATCGAATTTTGATGCAGCAGCGTAGTTAATTTCTTGCACCACATCAACAACTTTTAATTCAAAACCAGCTTCATATTTTCTTCTGATCGAACGCTCCATCGTAGATAAGGGATGTTCTTATAATAAAGGTTGTGAACGCTGGCCCGGACACAGACAGACGGACAACATAGTTCCACCACACACCATTTATTTACAATATTTACAGTTTTCAATTACGTGCACTCACAACCCCAGTGCCTCCAGCACCGATCCCCCAAAGTCCAGGCCACTCTTCCAGTCTTTGTGCCTTTCTCCTGGCCGCCTCCTGTCCTCGCTCTAGCTCCGTCTTCCTTCCTCCCGACTCTTGCCAATGACTGGAGGGAGGCGGCCCCTTTTATAGGAACCCGGATGGGCTCCAGCTGCTTCCCGGCAATCTCCCGCGGACATACCCCTGTGTGGCGGAAGTGCCGGCTGCGCACCCTGAAGCCGTCCGGGTGTCCCCTGTCGTCTTCCCCCCGGCACTTCCTGGTGTGGCGGAAGTGCCAGGCTCCCGGGATAATCAGGCACTGGGGCGCCGCCTGGCGGTGGCCACGGGTCCCTACAGGGCTGGGCTTCCAAGCCCTCTACCCGAGGCCTCCAGCATAACCAGGACGGATGCCCCCCTCTCGGTCTGGAGGAGGCACAAGCCCTCCTCTGGTCCTCCTGGGCGTCCCGGCCGGGCACCACACGGGATATACCGGCATCGGGGCCTGGAGGAGGCACAAGCCCTCCTCTGGTCCTCCTGGGCGTCCCGGTCGGGGACCACAAGGTGTATGAGGATATAAGATACAAAAAACACAAAACAGTGCAAACGTCGCTTCGGAGTTGTTCGGGTATTACCGTGTAGTCACGTAGGCACAAGACATAGAAATAAAAGGCCGTGTGCTCCGTGGTTCTTTCTCAGGTGGGCGTTAACATATCATAATGTCTTGAACCAATAGCGTGAGTTTTCCGCTTTTGACTTATATGACCGATATTACAAAATACCAGAAATTATTTGGTAAAATCAACTCCTGAATTATCCGCGGGAGAACTTAACGCGGGGATATACGGTAATTGCCCCTACACGTAATACTTCTGCTGGCAACAACTGAAGTCCAACAGTTCCAGTAACCGGAGATCAGGCTTTGGCATCGCTGTGGAGACATTTTGGCCGAGTTGTTTTAATTCAGATGTGTATGAATGGCCGCAACATCTCAATGGGGTTTAAGTCGGGACTCCAAAACCTTCATTCTCGTACATCCATTCAGAAGCGGACTTGCTCTTGTGCTTCAGTGTGTTGTCCTGCTGCAATCAGCCAACTGCAAGCGGAGCTTCAGATCACAGACTGATGGCAGGTTTTTCACCTTCCATCCTTTCTAGTAGAGAGTCCAATTCCTGCTCCCCTCAATTACAGTAAGTCGCCCAGACCCCGAAATAGCAAAGCACCTCCATGCTGTTAACCACCGTGTTTGGCTGTCACCGTGTTGTTCTTATTGTGGGAGGCTCAGTTAACTTTACACCACATGTCGCGGGACCCTTAACTTCCAGAAAGTCCCACTTTCGACTCATCTGTCCACAGAACGTTATCTCAAGAGTTTTAGGGGTAATCAAGGTGTTTTCTTTTCCCCCCAATCCTTATCATGGTTTTTGTTTGTCCACCCACCTCTAGAGGATTGACCACAAGTTCTCAAAGGGATTAAAGGTCTGGGGAGCCTCCTGGCCATGGACTCCAAAGTTCGATGTTTTGTCCCCCGAGCCACTTAGTTCTCACTTTAGCCTTATGGCCTGGTGCGCCATCATTGTTGGTCACCAAACTATTCTTGGATGGTTGGGAGAAGTTGCTCTCAGAGGATGTTTGGGTCCCGTTCTTTATTCATGGCTCATGACTACTTTACCAGAAAGTTAAAAGGTAGTTTTTATAAGCAGGCATCAATACCAAGCAACGCATTGCTATCATCTTACAAGGTGGCACATCGAATCGCGCCAACTTCTCTCATTTATTCTGGCTGGCTGGCTCGTCCTCTTTCTTTTGCCCCAATGCCGCGCTCTTGCTCTCCAAGCCTTTTTCCTTTCCTTTTCGTCTCTTTTCCCCCCCTCCTTCTGTGCCAGCCCATTCTTATAAGGCTCAGTGGGCGCATCGTCTAAATCGTGCACTGCAGGAAGCTGAGTAAGCAACTGAGAACGATCGAATCCTCACGTGCAGCTGCGACTTGCTCCAATTACTCCATCAACTACCCACGGCTGCACAATCACGCCCACGGAGACTGGCACAGGCAATGGGTTATTTAAAAGCCGCCAATCTTTCGTAGCCGCGGACCTGCTACACCACAATCCCACTAATTAGAATTAGTTGAATTTGATCAATTACAATTTTTTGTGATCTTAAATATGTCCTGCCATAGTGGAGGCAGAACCTCTGCGTTTTCAAAGTTGATTCTGGGGTTGGTCAGGGGTGTGTTCTGCTCCTACTCTGTTCAATTCTTGTATGGAGTGGATGTTGAGCAAAGTCGTGGGGTCCAGCGGCTGTGGGGCATCTGTTGGAGAAGAAAGATTCACGGATCTTGACTTTGCTGACGATGCTGTGATCTTCGCGGAGTCAATGGAGGCTCTGATCAGGACGTTCGAGAGACTGAGTGAGGAGTCTGAGTGTCTGGGCTTACGAGTGTCCTGATAAAAACCAACATCAGGCCTTTAATGACCTCTTGGGCACGGCCATCAGCAGTGTGTCTGTCTGCGGAGAGAGTGTCGATCTTGTTGAGAGGTTTACTGACCTCGGCAGTGACATTCTTGTCTCTGGTGACTCTTCCTATGAAGTCAGTAGACGGATTGGGAGAGCATGGAGGGTCATGAGGTCGCTGGAAAGGGGTGTGTGGCACTCCCAATATCTCTGCAAAAGGACGAAGGTCCAAGTCTTTAGAGTCCTGGTGCCTCCTGTCTTGCTATATGGTTGCGAGACATGGATGCTATCCAGTGACCTGAGACAAAGACTGGACTCCTTGTGTCTCTCCGGAAAATCCTTGGGTACCGTTGGTTTGACTTTGTGTTGCTCATGGAGTCCTGAATAAGGCACATTACCAGCATTGTGAGGGAGCGTCAGTTACGGCACTACGGCCATGTGGCGTGTTTCCCTGAGGGTGATCCAGCTCGTAAGATCCTCATTGTTGGGGACCCGAGTGGCTGGACCAGGCCAAGGGGTCGCCCACATAATGCCTGGCTGTGGCGGATAGAGGGTCATTTCCGGAGGGTGGGACTGGACCGCGTGTCTGCCTGGGGGGGTTGCAAACTGGGATCCCGAGTTGTTTCGTCATGTGGTGGGTGCGGCAACGTGCTGTACCAGTGCATGCTCCCCAACTTGACTTGACTTAAATGTGTTTTATTTATTTTTACTTAACCCTTTAATTAAAAAAAAAATATTGGCTATTTTGCAAATTAGAATTTGAATTGCATCTTGGGAAAACCTGGATTCAGCAAGGGCGCTGAGAATCAGAAAATTTTGGGAATCACTGGACTATAGTATATGTGCCCCCTGCTGGCTTAACCATCACCTCTTTCAGCAGCAACCCAAGCATCTCCTAGATCAGGGGTCCTCAATCACAGTCCTGGAGGGCCGCAGTGGCTGCAGGTTTTTTATTCCAACCCGGCTGCTTAATTATAAAGCAATTCTTGCCAATAATTTAATTTCATGGCTTTTTAGTGTCCAGTCATTCTCATATCCTAGATTTTTTTGTCTTTCTAGGGGTTATTATCCAAATGATTTGAAGGCCAAAATGGAGGAGTAATTCTCAGTCCTTCACTTTTTTCTCTTCACTTTTATTCCAAGTATTTAATTAAATCCAATAGTGCCTGATAAATACACACAGAGATGTAAATGGTAACAAACTAAATGGAGAAATGCTGCTCTCTTTTGACATTTGCAAGTTATTGCTAATAAGGAGTTAATAAAACCTGAGAATACAGCTGTTTAAGACTAAAATAAGCGATAAGGGTTCAAAATCTTAAACAGAGAGATGACTAAAGTGAGCAATAAGGGCTTCTTATTAAGCAATTGGGTTGGAGCAAAACCTGCAGCCACTGTGGCCCTCGAGGACTGGAGTTGGGCACCCCTGCCCTAGATGATCTCCTTCCCAAGTACTGGCTGGGCCTGAACAGACTTAATTTCAGGTGGGCAAACTCTTCTGCACTGCAGTTGGTAACTATGACTGCTTTCTGTTCTTATGTGCAATCCCGTACCAACATTTTTGACTTTCTCGTACACAAAGTACTGCAATCGTCCAAAGATTCGATTTCAAGATTTTGATGAATCTCAACTTTTTAGACCTCCCCGAGTCTGAAAAAATACCATTTGTGGAATTATGTCTGTCTGTGTTGTCACGAAAACGATACAAAGTCATCAAGAAGGTTTGGGGCAGCCACCCGTATATTGTGCCTTGGCTGCAAAACGGTTCAATGGATAAGTGATGTTCACACATACAAGTCCCAAACAGAACTGATTTAGGTAGTCAAAGATGGCGGCTTTATAGGCCGAGAACGGAAGTGACATCATTAGTGGCGCCGGACCCCTGCGGGACACACAGAGTTTGCACCGCACTGCAGCTTTATGTGACTTGAGTCATATCATGGCGGTTCGGTCGTGCAGTGTCATTGTGTTTCGCTGTCCGTGTTACCCTCTGATGACCGATTCACATGGTCATCACTTTCACGAGATTACACTAATTGTTCTAAAACAGTCTTTATAGCTTTTTGTTTACACACCATAACGTGTTTTGGTTGAAGGGTCCGTCCCACTCATGCATATTGATGAGTTACCAAAGAGCAACAACACATTCAAATATTCATGGTACTTTTTTGCAGCATGATGTTATTTTCTCCACTAGATGGCAGCAGTATCCTGTTCCCTTACATCGGATCATAACATCTCTTGATCCGAGAGACACTCAGGCTTAACTGTTTTTACACAGAAGTCCGAGCTCGAGAGATGACTGGAGTTAACGCCTAGCAGCTTAACTATGATTTTTCTTTCCGTGTATGTTTGGGGGGTTATTTATTCAGTTTTTAAGGCTGTTTGATATTTTGACATTATTTTAAAGTGTTCATGATTTATTTTGCATTCTCTTATGACACCATTTTAAGTGGTTTTGTTTAACAGTAGCTATGCAGTTGCTAGTGGCAATGTCAAGGGTCACAGGGGTATAAAGGTCAATCCCTGGGGGTCACTTTCTCATGCAAGTTTTGCAGATTGCTAAAAGAATAAAACTACGTTTGTTGGTGTTCTTCTTTAAGTTCTTGAATTTGCTTGTGTTTTTCTTCCAACTTTGAGTTTGGTTCATACTTGGGCTTTGACACTCAGTATTCTTAGACCTCTGCCTCGTTATTCTGACTCCTGTTTATCCCCCAGTCACTTTATTGCCTGGTGGTACAAACGTACGTAGCAGAATCTCTTTCTGGTAATGGTTTTAGTTGCTTTTCTTTAACTTTTAATACTTGTATCTCAGTAAATGCTTTCTGTTGATATAACATAAAGCACAATGCTAGCCAATGAAGGTGGCATTACTGGCCTGGACCCCTGAGCAATGAATGAGTTGTTACTGGGAGGGATTCCTGACCAATCAATGAGCTGCTATTGGCCTGTACTCCTGCCCAATGAATGAGTTGTTGCTGGTTGGGACACCTGAGAAATGGATAAGCTGTTATTGGTCTGGACCCCTGAGCAATGAATGAGTTGTTACTGGGT
>JANRMT010062834.1:56302885-56328263 GCA_026402145.1 Polypterus bichir lapradei
CTGTTATTGGTCTGGACCCCTGAGCAATGAATGAGTTGTTACTGGGTAGGATTCCTGACCAATGAATGAGCTGTTATTGACCTGTACTCCTGACCAATGAATGAGTTGTTGCTGGCCTGGACCCCTGAGCAATGGATAAGCTGTTATTGGCCTGGACCCCTGAGCAATGAATGAGTAGTTACTGGCCTGGACCCCTGAGTAATAAAGGAGTTGTTACTGGGTGGGACTCCAGACCAATCAATGAGCCGTTATTGGCCTGAACCCCTGACCAATGAATGAGTTGTTATTGGCCTGGACCCCTAAGCAATGAAGACATTGTTATTAGCCTGGACCCCTGAGCAATAAAAGAATTGTTATTAGCCTGGACCCCTGACCAATGAATGTGGTGTTATTGGCATGGATACCTGACCGATTAATGAGGTGTTACTGGCCTGGACCCCTGAAAAATGAAAGAGGTTTTACTGGCCTGGACCCCTGTGCAATGAAGAAGGTGTTACTGGCCCGGACCCCTAACCATTTTCCCCCTGAATTCAATGACTCCGTTTGTTAAAGTAAGGAGGTTCAGCTTCTTCCGTCTTTCCACTGGGTCCACAGGTGGCCGTCATCTAAGAATGACGTGTTAGATCACAGCAGTCCTGAGAAGGCAAACCGACTCTTTTTTCCACCAAAAGTGCTTCACCTGCAAAACATCACTGTTAGCAAAAAGACAAGAAGAAGAAAGAAGGCAAAGCAAGAATTGAAAAATATAGCCGTCCACCGACTGAGCTTTATTCAGATTACACTTTAGTTACATATACTCTTTCAATTTTTATCATACAAAAAAGTGAAATGTGCTGCAGCGTGCCGCATAAAGTGCTAAAAGGTACAGTAGTAAGTCGAGTGACCTGGAGTGCAAATTAAAAGGATCGTTGTGAAAGAAAATGGACAAATGTAGGAAAGCACACACTGGTAAAGGAGTCTGTAAACGGTGAGCCCCGCCAACTCTGGCACACGCGCAGACACACAATCTTGAATCCGCATTCTGATTGGCTTTCACTAGGTGACAAAGTGGTGCCAAACTCTAAAACAGTCCTCTTGGTGCTCCTCCTTCACGGCGAGTGCTTTTCATTTTCATTCCTATTGCTTTTCTGATCTTCACAGCCCAAGACACACCAAGCATTCAAATATATACACAGATCTTGAGGCTGTATGGAAATGTACAGTATTTACAAGACACCGGTGGCATCATCCTGTTTGGGGGGTCACAGTTTACTACTTTGTCTCTTATTCAGGAAAAAAAGCAAAAAAGGGGGAAATCATCGAATGAGGTAACGCTGACAAGAATTCGCTCCCCTTTCTGCTCTCCGAAAGTTAAGGGTTACATAAAAGAGTAGGACAAGCAGCAGAAAAACGGTCACAAGACGTACACAAGACAACAAGAAAAAACACTATGCTGGCCAAGATGTCCGAGACAAAGTGACGGCCTCACCGTCCGTACAAAGTAAACACAGTGCTGGCTCAATTTCAGAACAGGATTTCTTTTCAAAACCCACATGATGCACATGGAAATAGTGGAATGGCTCAAGTGTGACTGGGTGGATTTCTCTTGGAAGAGAACGTGCTTGTTAAATTCGGGAGAAGTCTGTGGGATCAAGGAGGACCTTGAAAACAAGTTCTTTGACCGTCCCTTTCAACACTTGGCTGTCAATGTCAGTCTCACTTGGTTGCATATAATAAATAAGGACACAATGCCCAAGCCTGACGGCTCTCCTGCGTGAACGTCATCTTCTGGATGCACAAACTGGGCTTTCCCACTCAGACCCGAGATGCCTAGCCTTTGATGTCAGACATGCTGGTGCTGCTGGCTGTGTAACTGTCGCTGCAACTGGACGAGGCGCTCAGGTTACTGGATGCAGCGCAAGACTCTGAAAGAAATACAAAGATTACAAAGTTTCAACCTGATTAATGGAGAAGAACGAACTCGAGCAGACAAACAGGCAACTTGGTAGATCTCTGTAGACAGGATGGCCTTCACAAGGAAGCTGCAGCTCCATGTGGAAGGGTAACGTCAGGTATGACTCACTGCCAGGGAGAAGATGAGAGATGGGCCGGGCTGTCTGGAGGCCCCAGAAGAAAGCAGTATGTCTTCTATGATCCCATCAAAGAGTACGGAGCAAATATGTGGCAAATGTTTCTATAGCTTTAAAAAGGAAGACGTCAAGTCGGGTAGAGCAGACAGTGACGTGTCACAGTCGAGATGGATGTACTTGCAGTAACAATAACGGACTTCATTTATAGATTACTTTAAAGAAATTACAGCTGTGGTGAAGTTTCCATCCACTCATCTAAAGGACATGTACAGGTGCATCTTAATAGATTAGAATATCATTGAAAAGTTAATTTATTTCAGTAATTCAATTCAAAAAGTGAAACTCGTATATAGATTCAATACACACAGAGTGATATATTCCGAGTGTTTATTTCTTCTCATTTTGCTGATTATGGCCTACAGCAGGGGTGTCAAACTCCAGGCCTGGAGGGCCGCAGTGGCTGCAGGTTTTCATTCTAACCATCTTCTTCATTAGTTACCAGTTTTTGCCTCTAATTAACTTATTTTGCCTTTGTTTTAATTAACTTGACTCATACCCCTTAGTTCTTTCTTTTTCCTTAATGAGGAGCCAAACAATAATGAGACACAAAACAAGCTGCCACATCACCAGCTAACCAGGTTATCTGAACATAAAGAAAGGTGAGAGCCTCAGTAAGGTTGATCTCTCAGGTCACCAAAACATCTTGATGGTGTTCTTAGAAAAAAAAGAAAATCAGTTTTGGAAATGTCTGCTGTGGCAGAATGAGAGCAGCAACGAGCTGTGGAATTAAGTTATTGGTTTAATTAACAGCAAGAATTGGCTTCTCATTAAGGAACTGGTTGGAGTGAAATTGGCAGGTGTTTGAAGCTCCCAGTTTAGCTGGTCATCGATTGGCTCGTTTCACATCTCATTTCTGTTTGGCTGCCACTTAATGAAGAAAAGAATCAATTCAGAGGACTTATTCCTTAAAAACAGGGAGATTAACACGAAGGAAAAGAAGTTAACTAGCAGTAAAAGCTGGTCACTGATTAGGAAAAGGGTTAGAATGAAAACCTGCAGCCACTGCGGCCCTCCAGGCCTGGAGTTCGACACCTGTGGCCTACAGGTAATAAAAACTCAAAATTCAGTATCTCAGAAAATTAGAATATTGTGAAAAAGTTCAATATTGTAGACTCCTGCTGTCCTACTCCACTCAGCTAATTAACCCAAACACCTGCAAAGGGGGTCCTGAGCCTTCAAATGGTCTCTCAGTCTGATTCAGTAGGCCACACAATCAGACTGCTGACTTGATGGTTGTCCAGAAGACCGTCATTGAGACCCTCCTCAAGGAGGCTAAGCCACATAAGGTCATTGCTAAAGAAGCTGGCTGTTCACAGAGTGCTGAATCCAAGAATAGTAATGGAAAGTTGAGTGGAAGGAAAAAATGTGACAGCAGTAAAAGGTGCACAAGCAACAGGGATAATGGCAGCCTTGAGAGGATTGTGAAGAATTTGGGGGAGATTCCCAAGGAGTGGACTGTGGCTGGAGTCAAGAGCTTCAAGAGCCACCACACTCAGACGTATCGGGGACGTGGGCTACAACTGTCACAGCATTCCTTGTGTCAAGCAACTCCTGAACCGGAGACGTCAGAAGCGTCTCACCTGGTCCAAGGAGAAAACGGACTGGACTGTCGCTCAGTGGTCCAAAGTCCTCTTTTTCAGATGAAAGTCAATTTTGCATTTCGTTTGGAAATCAAGGTCCTAGAGTCTGGAGGAAGAGAGAAGGGGCACAGAATCCAAGCTGCTTGAGGACCAGTGTGAAGCTTCCACAGTCAGTGATGATTTGGGGAGCCATGTCATCTGCTGGTGTTGGTCCTCTGTGTTTTATCAAGTCCAAAGTCAGTGCAGCCAGACGTCCACCAGGACATTTTAGAGCGCTTCATGCTTCCCTCTGCTGATAAGCTTTATGGAGATGCGGATTTCATTTTCCAGCAGGACTTGGCACCTGCCCACACTGCCAAAAGTACCAATACCTGGTTTAATGACCTGGTATCGCTGTGCTTGACTGGCCAGCAAACTCACCTGACCTAAACCCCATAGAGAATCTGTCGAGAGGAAGGTGAGAGACACCAAAGACAACAATGCAGACGAGCTGAAGGCTGCAATCAAAGCATCCTGGGCTTCCTTAACACCTCAGCAATGCCACAGGCTGATGGCCTCCATGCCACGCCGCACTGATGCAGTCATTCATGCAAAATAAGCCCCGACCAAGTATTGAGTGCCTACATGGACATACTTTTCAGTAGGCCAATGTTTCTCTATTAAAAATATTTTTTTTTATTGGTCTTCTGTAATATTCTAATTTTCTGAAATACTGAAGTTTGAGTTTTAATTACCTCTGTGTGTAATGAATCTATATAATATACGAGTTTCACTTTTTGAATTACTGAAATAAATGAAGTTTTCTACAACATTTTAATTTATTGAGATGCACCTGTATGTTAGGGTGGTATTGGGCTTCCTGTTCTTTTTCTGTTTTCAGAATGATTGTACAACATACATCTTTATTATGAAAAAAAATTAAGAGATGTTTAATTTCAATTATTGTAGGTTTTCTGAAACCATCACAGGGTCAACATTATTCTTCTTCCATCTTGTTTTTTTCCAACATTTGTGCAGGGTGAGCTGTCGAACAGGCCAACCCCATACATGGCCACTGGTCAACTGACTTGATTTGTAGATCTTTGACTGGTCACACAGTACTCCCGTGACTTGACGCCATTTCAACGATGCTGTATTGGCTCACGCTTGGGCATCTGGAAGGGTGTCGCCATCCGAGCAGATGAGCGAGCCAAGATACTTGAACTCGGCGATCCTCTTAAGTTCTTGTGCGTCAACGTGGATGGTGCTGCCCATCTTTATTCTGCACTCCATGTATCCTGTGCCAAAATTATACATACAGCACAAATAATATTTGGTTAAATGTCCCGTGTTTCAAGTCGATCAGACGCTTCTGGTAGCCATCAACAATATTCTGGCAGAATTCTGATTGGATACTTGACCACTCTTTGTTTTTTTGGCAGAAGTGGTAGAGTTCAACCAAGTGTGTTGGTTTCCTGAACTTACTTTTCAGCACAGTCCAGATATTGACAATGGGACTGAGGTCAGGACTTTGGGACGGCCATTCCAAATGATTAATGTTAGCCTGAGTTAGTCCTTCCAAATCCAGGTCTGATGTTTATTTATGGCCATTCACTTATTGGAAATCCCAATTGTGTCCAACTTTCAACCTTCTTGCTGATAATTTGAGGTTACTCTGAAGAATTCTGAGGTAATCGTCCTTCTTCACTATTCCATCCACTTTGTGCAATGCACCAATTCCAGTGGCAGCAAAAACAGCCCCAGAGCAGGATGCTACCACCACCATGCCCGCCAGTCACCACAGTGTTCTTGGGTTTGAATCCTTACCTTTTCTCCTCTTGAAAGAAATAAGTGGATAGGACTGGCGAGCTTTGTTGGGCTGAATGGCCCGTTCTCATCTAGAGTGTTCTAATGCTCTAAAGACACCTCCGCTCATTGTGGCCAAACAACTCAATCTTTGTCTCATCTGGCCTTAAAACTTTCCATCACAAGGCTTTTTTCTTTGTCATTGTGATCAGCCACAAACTTTAGTTGAGCTTGAAGGCGTTCATTCTGGAGCAGGGGCTTCTTTCTTGGACGGCAACCTCTCAGGCCCTTGCGATGTACAACTTACCTAAATGTGGATAGTGACGCTGGTGTTCCAGAAGGTTCGAGTTCTTGGACTGCATCTGACCATTTAGAATAATTTCCTTTCAGCTGAGGGTGACATTTTGGGTCATGGCAAGGTGTCTACAGCTCCGAACACCTGTTTGAACTGATGATCTTGGGATTTCAAGTCGTTTAGACATGGCTCCAAGGGACATCCCTAGCATATGTAAATCTTTGATCCTCTTCCTCAAGTCCACACTGAGCTCCTTGGACTTTCCCTCTGTGATATGTGCTGGTCCAACCCAGTGAGTGTCGTCAAACGCGGCCAATACAGAGAAGCTACCAACTGTAGTCAATTATGATCAGTAACAGGCAGTTAGGACACAAAGTTCAAATTCATTCATTTAGTCATTGTTTGTATATTCTTGACTCTGATGTATAATTTTGACCCTGTGATGGTTTCAGAAAACCGACAGTAAATTAAAACTTGTGCACTAAATATCTGCTTTTTTTGTAATAAAGATGTATGTTGTACAATCATTCTACCACAGACGACAGTTGTAGAAATCACTGAAAGTCTAGCACTGACCTTGTAGCGGCACTACTGGGTAAAGAAACTTCAACTCCCAGCATTCTCTGCAGTGGCTCTGATTGGTCATCTGCTGAGGTTGCAGGGGCTGCTGGGGACAAGGAGGCCGGCATGCAATTTAAAAGGAGGCCAGTTCTGCAGTTCTTCTGTCTGTTTGCCTTCACGTTTTCTACCTGTGGATTCTTGTTTTGTCCTGGATTATCTGCTATGTGTGAGTATGGACTCTCTGCTGTCTGCCTGCTGCGTGAGGACTGATTTGGATTCTGTGGCGATCTTCGAAGAAAGGAGTGCTCCTGATCCCATCATTTATCATCTTCAGGAAATACCAGTAAGGACTGTCTTTACATTTACATACAGCAAGCTGATCTCTGGACTATCTACCTCCATCATTTCATTGCATCAGTTGACATTTTTCATGGACTTCATCGTGTGTGGTTTTTGTTAGTCGTTTGTTACTGTTGAATTCGTGTTTATTGTATATCGCTGTAAAGGGAACTGGGATGGGTTCATTTTAGTTTGAGAAGTTATATTTCATTTATTGTTTCTACCTTATCACTGGCTGTTTTTCTGTCTCTGTGATGGAGAGTGTGTGAGTCTGGCCAAGGCTGGTTGTGTTCCTGGGATCCCCACTGAAAAAATAAATAAATCGGCGTCCTATCGCCGGTGAGAATATTAGCTGCGTTTTTTAGTCCACTACACCCTGACAACTGCATTTATGAATGACACTCTATGATTCTAGTAAAGTACAGAGAATTTAGTTGCCTTGCAGTTGAACAGTCCAAACCAACGTCACTCTCCTGTGATTGTAAAATTAAATCTTCTGTGTTAGTTAGTGAATAAACCTTCAGGGAGTTATGTGATTTGTGTGTATAGTGTTCTGGTCTGTCAACAGATGTTTCTGACTTCTCGGTTTGACCTTTTGCTAAGAATTTTTAATGACAACCTTTCTCTCAGCTCCTGGTTCTGAACCAAACTTTCTCCTTCTGACTTTCCCTCTAAGGCTGTGCATAATACTAAAGAGTACATGAAAAGGACACTCACTCCAGAAAGCTATATATTTAAGGGAATAAGATGATAAAAATAACAATGTGGAGCATACATCATCATTCAGGTCAAGCAAGAAACTGATATCCAGTATCAGAAAGAACGGCCAGTCAGGGACGATAAAGGGTGCAGTTGCTTGGGCCACATTGACCAGTTTGCTAAACAGCTCCCATATCACTGCTGTGTGGACACTCAGCCCACTCACTAAGCAGTCTACTGAACCCTAATGGTTTAATATTTTGTTTCTTGTGCTCAATTTATGTGCTAGTTGTTGACTCTCACTACACCAAAGAGCCTCTATGTCTGGTCACTATTCAGGGAGTGGATGAAGGTGGTCCACTCCGACAAGTACTTGGGGGTCAACCTACAGGTTGTACTGATCTTGTAAAACAGAGGAACTATAGAAGAAAGGACAGAGACTGCATTCCTTTAATGTGGGAAATGACATCCTTCACATCTTCTAGAACTCTGTGATGGCCAGTGTGATTTTCTACACTGTGGAGTGCTGGGCTGGTAACATCACCTCAATAGAGGCTCACCGAATCCACAAGCTAATTCAAAGGGCAGGCCTAGTTACAGGATGCACTCATGGAGTTCATAACAAAGGAGAGGGTTAAAATAGAACTGAGGCCATTATGAACAATGCTGCACATCCTCTATCTGACACAACAACATGGAGGACTTTCAGCCAACGAATAAATAAGCAGAAGTGTGTCAAGAAACATGATTGTTGGTTCCTTTATATTGCCAGCTATATGTGTGAATAATGCCTCACTGGGACTGTGACAGCCATTCAGAACTTTTTCTTTCTTTTGAATGCTTCTTGCTTTATAGGATTTCCAGTGTGTGTTCAGACCAAAGTGTGAGTCTATATTTATTTATTTACTTATTTAATCTACCTATTTTTGTATGTATTTATTTAAAAATCCTCTGTAAAACTCCTATAATTTTCATGTCTCCAAAATCCGTACTAACCCCTACTTTTCTCTGTTGTTCTTTTTCCGGTTTTCTGTGGTGCCGATCTGTGCCCCCACCACCTGATCAGGGTCCTATGCAGTCCCTACATTGATGGATTGAAGGCCAGAGGTCCACATGACCATCATCATCTAATTCTTCCACGTGAAGCCTGAAAATCACGAGGACTGATTGAGATCATTGATATTAGGTAGAATGTCTAGAGGGGGCTGGGTGGTCTCCTGGCCTCAGAACCCCTGCAAATTTTGTTTTTTTCTCCAGCTGTCTGGAGTATTTTTTTGTTTTTTTGTGTCCTCCTTGGCCATCGGACTTTATTTTATTCTTTGTTTTTAGTATTACCTAATTTTATTATATTTTTTTCTTTCTTCATCTTGTAAAGCACTTTGAGCTACATCATTTGTATGACAATGTGCCATAGAAACAAATGTTGTTGTTATTGTTGTTATCTATCTATCATATAGTGCCTTTTCTATTTTTCTTTTTATCTACCTATTATATAGTGCCTTTCACATCTATCTATCTATCTACCATATAGTGCCTTTTCTATTTTTCTATCTATTATATTGTGCCTTTCCTTTTCTATCTATGCCTTCCATATCTATCTATCTATCATATAGTGCCTTTTCTATCTATCTATTATATTGTGCCTTTCATTTTCTATCTATCTATTGTGCCTTTCATATCTATCTATCTATCATATACTGCCTTTCATATCTATCTATCTATCTATTATAGAGTGCCTTTTATATCTATCTATCTATCATATAGTGCCTTTTCTATTTTTCTATCTATCTATTATATTGTGCCTTTCATATCTACCTATCTATCATATAGTGCCTTTTCTATTTTTCTATCTATCTATTATATAGTGCCTTTCATACCTATCTATCTATTATATACTACCTTTCATATCTATCTATTATATTGTGCCTTTCATTTTCTATCTATCTATTGTGCCTTTCATATCTATCTATCTATCTATTATAGAGTGCCTTTTATATCTATCTATCATATAGTGCCTTTTCTATTTTTCTATCTATCTATTATATTGTGCCTTTCATATCTACCTATCAATCATATAGTGCCTTTTCTATTTTTCTATCTATTATATAGTGCCTTTCATTTCTATCTATTATATAGTGCCTTTCATATCTATCTATCTATCTATCTATTATATACTGCCTTTAATATCTATCTATCTATTATATAGTGCCTTTCATATCTATCTGTCTCTCTGTCTGTCTGTCTGTCTATCTATCTATCTAAACTTACCTGAACTGCTCAAAGACTGGGAAGACTTGGATCCCCCTATTAATGTCACCAGATGTGCAGCAGGAATCCAACCCTCTTTGACTGTACTGATATTCTTCACAAACCTGAGAAAACACAAATTAACAGTAGTAGTACTATTGTCACATGTGCTCCTAATCCATACTGGGAGTCCCATTTTGCCTTGATTTACCCCTCTGCGCCACAGTCTAAAATTACAAATCAAACAGTTCAGATGTCATTGAAATGCACACTGCAGACTTCCATTAAATTTAATAGACCCGCCACTGCTATGTCCTAAACTTGATGGTGCAGTGCCTGAAATGGGGAGGTCCATGCATAAAAAGTGTTGTCATTTCTACATGGTGTGACTGAAATGTATGCAAATCCCATTAAATGAATGAATGCATATCTGCAAAAGGTAGCAGATATGGTAGCTAAGCATGTGACCTCCATTTGGAGCGGTGAAACAGCACAAGACAGTACATTTTCCAGACCTTTCTGTGGTGCCTTATTCAAGATAATCTCAAAGAGCATTAGTTAAATGGAATGGGAAAAGCATAAACATGCACCCCTTCAAGTTGTGGACCTGGACGTCTGTTGTATATTGTGCTTCTGGATGTCGAGGGGATGCACAATTTTTTTCATCAACTCCATTGTCATCTATTTATTTAGAACAGTATGCATTTAATAACAATGAAAATGAATTTGCAAGAAGTTAATTAGCAGCACTAACAGGGCACTCATTAAAAAAAGGGTTAGAATGAAAACCTGCAGCCACAGTGGTCCTCCAGGACCGGACTTGGCGACCCCTGACCTAGACCACAGGCCGTTAATCAAAGCAACATTTCAAAGAAGTTACTTCTGCTGAGCGACGCATGCTCATGTAAAGAGTTGTAGGCACCTACCACTGCCCATGTTCCCCTTCTTTTATTAGCTGCACAACTTCTCCACTTCTGAAAATCAGCTCCTCTGCGTTCCTTTTGTCATAATCTGCTATTACAGTGTATTTACCAGGCAACTGTAAAGGTAATGACAGTAAGAGAGAAAAATAAAAAGAGTTTACATTCACGGCAACAACAAGAATGAAAACAACAAAGTAGGACAGCAAGTTACAAAGAGCTCCCTACCAGTTTCTTCCCACAATCCTCTTCTGCATCTGAAGAATTGGATGGTTCCTCACCACTTGAATACCCTTCATTTTCCTCCGATGCATCCAGAGAATGGGTTGTTGCAGTCCAGCCTGCACAATGAAAAAAGATTTTACAATGAAAATCAAATCCATTCAATCCAGTTCAGGATGTGAAGAAGTCCAGTACACACCATGAGACGTTTTTCTTTTTAACATATGTGGACATACTAAGAATTGACCTTCATTTAAACAATATCTATAGATAAAGGTGATCCAATATAAAAAAAAAAATCACACCATATTTACATCTTGTAATTCATCGCATAATTTAAATAAATGCAAAATTTTCATGTGAAAAAAGTAAGTCCACCTCTTAGTTTTTTTACGTTTGGTTTGTTCTTTCTAGCAAGAGTGAAAGAGAAGGTCTAAAGGACGGTAGTGAGACCAGCTATGTTATATGGGTTGGAGACGGTGGCACTGACCAGAAAGCAGGAGACAGAGCTGGAGGTGGTAGAGTTAAAGATGCTAAGATTTGCACTGGGTGTGATGAGGATGGACAGGATTAGAAATGAGGACATTAGAGGGTCAGCTCAAGTTGGACGGTTGGGAGACAAAGTCAGAGAGGCGAGATTGCGTTTGTTTGGACATTTGTAGAAGGACAGATGCTGAGTATATTGGGAGAAGGATGCTAAGGATAGAGCTGCCAGGGAAGAGGAAAAGAGGAAGGCCTAAGAGAAGGTTTATGGATGTGGTGAGAGAGGTCATGAAGGTGATGGGTGTTACAGAGCAAGATGATGAGGACAGAAAGATATGGAAGAAGATGATCAGCTGTGGCAACCCCTAACGAGAGTATCCGAAAGAAGAAGAAGAAGTTGAAGTGTATGTTACCACCAAAGAAGGATATACACAGATGTCTGTTTGTCTGGGAAGGAATTTAAAAAGATCTCCAAACAACTGGAAATTAACCATTCCCACTCTCTGGAAGATCATCTAAAAGTACAGAAGATTTCAAACAACTGCCCACTTGTCCAGGCCAGGCAAGCCCACCCTAGCAAGTTCTGCCCAAAAGCAGAATGTAACATGCTATAAAAAGTCTCTAAGAAACCTTGGATTTCATCACAGGACTTGTTGGGCAGTTCTTGATATCAGGGTACATGAGTCCAATATTAGAAGAGATATTGCACAAATGTGGTGTACATGGGAGGTGTGTTGGGAGAAAACCAGAAAGAACACCTGGGCAAGAATAAAGTTTGCCCATATCAACAAGTAGGCAAAGACTTCTGGAATATTGTGTCCTGGACAGATGAGGCAAAGGTAGAGTTAATTGTTCACAGTACCAGAAGAAACCAAAGACAGCATTTGACCAGATGAACCTGATACCAACTGTCAAGTATGAAAATGTTATGGTCTGAGGTTTCATTACTCACTCACCATCATGGAATCCACTATGAATTCTTCATTGTAACAGAGGGTAATTGAGGATAATGTGAGACCATTAGGGCGGAGGGGTGGCTCTGAGGCTAAGGATCTGAGTTGGTACCTTGGAGGTTGCCAGTTCAAATTTTGTTACTGCCTGAAGAGATCTTCTTCCATTGGGCCCTTGAGCAACGTCCTTAACACTGAAACACTGCTCCAAGGCCACCGCACAATGGCTGACCCTGTGCTCTGACTGCCAAAGATCATGCAAAAAGATAATTTCCCCTCTGGGATTAATAAAGTACCCTGCCTGGGGTTTGTTTCCTGCCTTGCACCCTGTGTTGGCTGGGATTGGCTCCAGCAGACCCCCGTGACCCTGTAGTTAGGATATAGCGGGTTGGATAATGGATGGATGGATTAATAAAGTATAACACATCAAATCAAAATCTGTTATTAGATTGAAGCTCAACCAAAAGTGGACCCTGCAAATTGACACACTGACCCCCAAACACAACAGTAAATCCATCAATGAGTGGCTGAAAAGGAAGAAATGGAGGGTAATGATAAGGCCAAGTCAAATCCCGGATCTGAATGTCATTGAAATACTATAGGGGATCTGAATCGGGCTGTGCACGGAAGACACCCCTCAAACATCACACAGATCATGGAGGATACGGAAACAAACTTTTCCCTCCCGTTGATGTCAGACACTGGTAGACATTAGAGTGAAAGCCTACTTCAGGGGGCGACACCAACTACTAGAGCTAAGGGTGGACTTACCTTTTCCACACATGTAAATACCATAATGTGTTATTTCTCATTGAATAAAAGTGAAACATTTATTGTTTTTTACCAATTACATCATCTTTATCTAAAGATACTGTTTAAATCAAGGGTGTCCTGCTCTGGTCCTGGAGGGCCGCAGTGGCTGCAGGTTTACATTCTAACCATCCACCCATCCATCCATCCATCCTCCAACCCGTTGAATCCGAACACAGGGTCAAGGGGTTCTGCTGGAGCCAATCCCAGCCAACACAGGGCGCAAGGCAGGAACCAATCCCGGGCAAGGCGCCAACCCACCGCAGAATCTAAATCTAACCATCTTCTTTTAAATTAATGGACAGTGTTTGCTGCTAATCAAAGTGTTTTGCCTCAGTTTTAATTAACTTGACTCAGACCCCTTAGTTGTTTCTTTTTCCTTAACTAGTAGCCAAACAATAATGAGACACAAAATGAGTCACGACATGACCAGTTCACCTGTGTGCCCATCACAGAGTCTCTGAAAATAAAGAATTGTGAAGGTCTCAGTAATGTTGATCTGCTCAGGTCACCAAAACATTTTGATGATTTTTTTATTAAAAGAGAAAATCAAGAGTTTTGGAAATGTCTGCTGTGGCAAAGTGAGAACAGCAACAAGCCATGGAATTAAATAACAGGCTTAATTTAACAGCAAGAATCGACTTCTCATTAAGAAACTGGTTGGATTTTGAAGCCCTGGTCATCTCCTCATGTCTCATTTCTGTTTGGCTGACAATTAATGAACAAACAAATCAATTCAGAGGACAGAATCCTTAAAAACAGGGCTATTAAAATGAAGGGAAAAGGAGTTCATTAGCAGTGAAAATTTGTCACAGATTATGAAAAAGGTTAAAATGAAAACCTGCAGCCACTGCGGCCCACCAGAAACAGAGGTGGACACCCCTGCTTTAAATGAAGAGCAAATCTTGACATCTCCACAAATGTTAAAAAAATAAATAAAAATAACTCATGGGGTGTACTTACTTTTTCACATGACTATACAGCCTTTTCCAGTAGCTGTGTGTGACTACTGGATGGCTCTGAACAGAACTGAATGAGCCTGCCCGCTTCCTTTTTTTGTGAATTAATCCTGGCAGTTTCCCAACAATGAGCGGCATAACAGTGCGGCCTCTGGGAACACAATGGACAGCAGAAAAAGACGACAACTGGCAACATGCAGCCCACCATTAACAGCTAATGCTACAGAAGCTGCTGACATAAGCAAACCCAGCCTCACATGTCACTTGTGATTCTCTGTTCCTACTGAATTGCAGATCATGGCAACAAACAAAGCACAACAACAAATTAATGACTGCTTTTAGCAAGGGCCACAGTACGGAACTGAGAGAACTCCCATTAGAATCTGAAACACTAAAACACTGACAGACTATAAATGTATTAATGAACAAACTGTCCATTATAACTTTTAATTGACGTTCATTTATGTATTTACTAGCTGAAATACAAAGCGTTGCCCGGGAGGAAAATAAAGTGTTTTTTTTTAATTGTTTGAGAAAATTATAATAAAAAAAAACACATCTTTAAAAATAAAAGTAAATTAACAAACAATGAAGACTCACTAATGTGCTTGTCTTGTGGTCTTGTATGTACACTCACCTAAAGGATTATTAGGAACACCTGTTCAATTTCTCATTAATGCAATTATCTAATCAACCAATCACATGGCAGTTGCTTCAATGCATTTAGGGGTGTGGTCCTGGTCAAGACAATCTCCTGAACTCCAAACTGAATGTCAGAATGGGAAAGAAAGGTGATTTAAGCAATTTTGAGCGTGGCATGGTTGTTGGTGCCAGACGGGCCAATCTGAGTATTTTTACAATCTGCTCAGTTACTGGGATTTTCACGCACAACCATTTCTAGGGTTTACAAAGAATGGTGTGAAAAGGGAAAAACATCCAGTATGCGGCAGTCCTGTGGGCGAAAATGCCTTGTTGATGCTAGAGGTCAGAGGAGAATGGGCCGACTGATTCAAGCTGATAGAAGAGCAACTTTGACTGAAATAACCACTCGTTACAACCGAGGTATGCAGCAAAACATTTGTGAAGCCACAACACGCACAACCTTGAGGCGGATGGGCTACAATGGCAGAAGACCCCACTGGGTACCACTCATCTCCACTACAAATAGGAAAAAGAGGCTACAATTTGCACGAGCTCACCAAAATTGGACAGTTGAAGACTGGAAAAATGTTGCCTGGTCTGATGAGTCTCGATTTCTGTTGAGACATTCAAATGGTAGAGTCAGAATTTGGCGTAAACAGAATGAGAACATGGATCCATCATGCCTTGTTACCAATGTGCAGGCTGGTGGTGGTGGTGTAATGGTGTGGGGGATGTTTTCTTGGCACACTTTAGGCCCCATAGTGCCAATTGGGCATCGTTTAAATGCCACGGGCTACCTGAGCATTGTTTCTGACCATGTCCATCCCTTCATGACCACTATGTACCCATCCTCTGATGGCTACTTCCAGCAGGATAATGCACCATGTCACAAAGCTCGAATCATTTCAAATTGGTTTCTTGAACATGACAATGAGTTCACTGTACTAAAATGGCCCCCACAGTCACCAGATCTCAACCCAATAGAGCATCTTTGGGATGTGGTGGAACGGGAGCTTCGTGCCCTGGATGTGCATCCCACAAATCTCCATCAACTGCAAGATGCTATCCTATCAATATGGGCCAACATTTCTAAAGAATGCTTTCAGCACCTTGTTGAATCAGTGCCACGTAGAATTAAGGCAGTTCTGAAGGCGAAAGGGGGTCAAACACCGTATTAGTATGGCATTCCTAATAATCCTTTAGGTGAGTGTATGTTATCATCCAGTTGACAGTTGGAACCAGCCAATTCTATTTAAATTCAAAAGCAACAAGGGGGGCGGTGGTGCTGCTCAAACATAAAGAATGCTGGCAGTCACCTCCAGTTCTCCCTCTGGTGGTCATTCCGAGTGTCAACTGAATGATAACAAGCATACAAGAGCGCAAGATCACCCCCCCCCCACCACCCTACCAGGAAGGGGGTGCATTAGGGTTTATTTCACCCTGCAGTATTTTTAGTCGACCAATGAGAAACATGTGTACCAAGTGTCATGAAAATCGCTCCAACCATTCGGAAGTGATGCTGGAACATACATACATACACACACACAGCCTTTTTTTTTCTATGTATTGTGCCTATGTGACCATTTGGTAATACCATGTAACAAAATTTGTAAATTTCCCCTTGGGATTAATAAAGTATGTATGTATGTATGTATGTATGTATGTATGTATCTATCTATCTATCTATTTATCTACCCAAACTATTCCGAAGCAACGTTTGCACTGTTTTGTGTTTTTTGTATCTCACACCCTCATGCACCTTTATTGTAAGAACATCCCTTATCTACGATGAATCATTGGATCAGAAGAAAATATGAAGCTGGTTTTAAATTAAAAGTCGTTCAAGTGGCAAAAGAAATTGGTAACTGCGCTGTTGCATCAAAATTCGATGTGTCTGATAAACTGGTGCAAGATTGGAGGAAGCAAGAAGATATAAAAAAAAATGTGTCTTATTTTTGAAAGGGCGTATAAGTCGGCGTCTGATTTTATGATTGATTTTTCGGGTTTGAAGACCTGACTTATACGCTAGTATATACAGTAATAGCCATTTACTGTATTTTTGGGTATGTAATTTAGGTGTGATAATGCCAAAAACCTCTTAGAGCATAAAGGGTTAATGGCTAAGACTTTGGGTGGTATATCACAAATCTGCAGGTTTAGTTCCCACCTCTAACTCACTGTGTGTCCTTGAGAAGAATGTCACTGTCCTTGCTCGTGTACTGTAAAACAGGACTTTTAGGAAGTAGGCTCTGCATCACTTGGTTTCTTCTCACCATGTGTCCCACAATATGCATAAAGCAGAGGTCTTCTGGCTTCACAATGTGCAAAAGATCACCTGTAATGCAGTGTTTGCTATAGCATATTCAGACCTTCCTTCTGATACTTCAGCAAATGCCCTCATTAGGATGAAAGGCAGATTGTCTTAAACTTGAGACACACAAGTCATTCAGTGATAAACAGAGTCACCAGAGGGCACTGAATTCAGCATAGCCTTTGTGCATGCCTGCCCTCCATCAAATAAACCTTTGGATTCTACATTTGTGTTGAAGGTACCAGCTCATCTTTTAGACATGTGGTCTCTTGACGTGGTTTGGCTCTTATCTTGATCACCTGCATCCAAAGTGGTGCTTGATAATTCTGAATAGAAGGTCAGGCACTTAATGCACCAGAGACACCAGTTAAATAAAAGTTTGGGGAAGTACCCCTCATATCAAATTATTTATGTACTAGCCTACCTTGATATATGTGAGGTTTGTGGTCGCCATAGTATATTGGTATACCCAAAATATGTGGGTTCAGGTTAAGGGTTTTTACCACTGCACAATTGAGAGCATTCTGACCAACTGTATCACAGTGTTGTATCTACACACTTCAGACTGAAAGATTCTGATAAGAAAAATAAAAGCCTTATTCCCTGCCACTGAGGACCTCCAGCATAAGCAGTGCCTGCAGAGGCACATAGCATCATTGGAGACACCTCTCACCCCAGTCATGGACTGGAAGACGGTACAGGAGCCTACATGGGAGCACTAGCAGTCTCAGGGACAGCTTCTACCCTGTAGCTGTCACCCTGCTGAACTCAACTCTAAGCACTAGGCCACCTCTACCCTCCTCAAACCACCTTAAAGCCATACATTTACATCCTAGGTCTCTGTGGGCATCTCAGGTCTATCATGTTTTCATCAGAGTCTTGGACAGAGTTTCTTGGACACCAGAGTCTGCTGTACTTGTACATATACAACTGTTTGCACTTCACTGTTTCTATTATTGAAATCATTCTTGTACTTTACTGCATTTGTTCTATTCAAGCTATGCATACTATGTACACTGTCCATATTGTATAAGATCATATTCGTAACTCTCACTAATCATCCTTTAGATACTCAACTTTATTCTTGTCTGTACTAATGATTCATTACTGTATACATTTCTAATTTTATGTATATTTATCTGATTACTTGCGCTTTACTACAATTTGCACTTTTTCTAAGATGCAAAACTACACTTTCTTGTCATGGTACTTGTACTGTGTTCAATGACAATAAAGCTGAATTTAATTTAATCTAATCTAATGGATGCCAACGTCATACTTTTATCACGTATACAGAGTGTGTCAAAAATGGAACCAAAGTGAAAAAACCCACAACATAACACTGTCCAAGAGTGAAAAAGAATCAATAACCAATAATCGAAGTGGAACGAGATCAATGCAAGTTAAAATGAATAAATAGGTGGAAGACTTTCAGTAGAAAAGAAATAGTTTTTCAATCTATAGATTTGTAAAAAGCTGGAGGAATTTCCTTTTATAGCCCCATTCGGATAGGATAAGCTTTTAAGCTATACGTCAGTAAAGTTACTGTTACCACTCAATGTCGGTCATTTTTAACATGGATTTGTACGGGATAAAATACATCATGTCTACAAAAAGCACAGAGACAAGCATGACTTCAGTGATTACGCAATGTCATCAACTCAACCAGCCACACGTTTTGTAGCTACGTAACTATTGCTCCTCCTCATAATGACTGGCAGAGGGCCTTTCATCACAATGGACTGTGGCAGGAGGAGAGGCTGGAGGTCTTCACAGAGCATCTTAAATTCTACTTGTGCCATTCCAAAGTTTTGGTACCAGCTCTCATTATTAAAATGTTGATTCCAATAAAAATGTTCCCCGTAATATATTTTTTTTTGCCGGTGCACAATACATAGATTCCACTGCACCAGTGCAAAGAGTAACAGAATTACACAAATTATAAAATAGAAGAGATTTGAAATATGTCATTACATTTACAACCAAATGTGTTATTTCATCTGATGAAAGCAGCAATAAAATGTAGAAGATAATAAGAAAGAACAATTAAAAATAGAGAAAATAAATTTGTTGGTGTGAATTAATTCTTAGTTAATCAAAACAATATAACGGGTCTTGTTGTTAAACATGATCTAGAAGGCTCAAGTGGGTTGTTTACCTAATGACGCTGCGAGCGGGAGTCCTGTGATACGAATTCTGTGCTAGGAGCTCCTCTGTTAACAAACTCATCCACTGGAGCAATGCAGTATGAATCGGTTTCATGTTCTTCAATATGGGTCTATGGAGCAGGAACAAGTCCTTCAATTGCCTCTATTTTTTCAAGCAAAAACCCTTGAAAATCATTTTCACAGGAAAATGTTGATTTGCACGGAACAAGCTTTACCTGAGGTTATTTTTAGTGGATTTTTTATAGAAGGTAAAAGGCTCCGTAATCTTTCCTAAGACGTGAACACACACTCCGTAAAAAAAGTTACTTTCATGAGCGATTTGGACAGGACTAAAATTTCAGAGATCCTCCAGTAACAATTACTTTTACCCTATCTGCTAGTGTAAAACTAATCCCATCCAATTAGAGCTTATGGGAAACATTCCCTATGGAATTCACAGCTTGTTTTTGGCTTGAACATAATAAGTGGACTCCCCTATCTACCATCTAGCAGCTGTGACATTTTAAGTACACCTTAGAGACCATATCATCTTGTAAGCTTCCACAAACAGACACCTTCTTCCTCTGCCCTTGCTTACTAACACACATAACGTACTGAGAAGGGAGAACACCAGGTGTTGCTTTTAAGGGGTATCATAAGCAAGCACTACTAGGCATGCCCACTATGTCACACGTAAGCAGAGCACTTACTTTGGAAAAGTTCAATATTCACCTCTAAAACCAAATGGAGTAGGATCACTCTTTATTTCATGCCGCTTAGTCTTACTGTCAGGGCTCGGTGGAGATCCTGAAGAAATGAAAAGCAGCAGAGAGGGAGAAAGACAATGATAGAGAGAGAGAGAAAGAGAGCAGAAGTGAAGGACAGGCAGCTGCTTCAGGTCAAGCACAAAATACAGACACAGCACCACAGTCAAAGCTGCTTGAAAACAGCATACCTGGGCGTGACAGAAGTGCTAGTGGCAGTGTTCGGCTTTTAGCTGTAGGAGGTGATGATTCTGTCAATGAAAGCACTGTGTGTTAACGGCCAAAGCCAGACCTCTACTCTGATATTATGGGCTTTTCTAGGTGTAAACACTAAAGCTTAACAAATGCTGTGTGGTTCTCTACTACACCTTACTATTCCTCTAGGTCACAAAAGGTGCTAGGTATAAGCTCTAAATTCCCATTTGTCATGACATGGTTGCAAATGTGCCAGACAAGCAACAAAGTCAAAGGCATTCATGATAATCCCCTGACACTCTTTCTACCTGAGTGCTATTAAAGACATCCTTGGACTACCAGATGGACACAAGTGCTTGCCCTGAGTGAGCCTAATGGCAATTCCACGCAAACACAAAGGAATAAGTTTACCTTTCTGACTTTTAAGGTTACTGAAGCCCTGCAAAGTAAACCGCTTTCTAGAAAGTGGTGAGCGATCCGAGGTTGGGCTAGTCACTGCATCATCTTGGAAAAAGAGTCAGCAGAAAGAAGACAAAAAGAGAGATATAAGAAGCATATTAAGAAGAGTATAGCATACTGTAAATGCTACTTAGTTGCTTGGACTCTGCAAATCTGGTTCTAACTCTCACCTCGGCTCTTCTCAAAATGATTAAGTGATTGGCCTTCTGGACTCACTGGCTCACACTTCCTCTCATCACTCTTCTTGGAGATCCAAGAACTGCTCTTAAAGGGACTACTAAAATTTACAGAGAAAATAAACAAACATTAGGAGGATGAAATGTTGGGCCTACTGTCAGCACTGCCAACTATCGACCACCGGTCACTTAGCTTCCTGATGTTTAATTTGTTCAGAACTAATCAAAGTTTGCATTGATTTGCTGGTCTGACCAACCTGGAACTGATGGGTGTGCCAGGCGCAGGATACTGTTCAGACGATCGCTGTTGGCTTGCTTCTGAAATTAAATGATAGTGATTAGCACAGCAGGGTGAGAAAGACAGGCCTATTCTAACACCACATCTCTTACCTCGACAAGCATTGAGCTGACTCGTCAACACCTTCCTGATTTCGTTCACCCAAGCAGATTTTACTTCTGGCGTAGGAGCCTAAAGGGAAGAAGTGGGAGATGCGGCTAACTTGCAATTGGGCTCAAGTCCCATTCTGTCAATTACTGCTCTTTAGGAACTAACCTGAATGATGTACACCTCCTCCCTGGCATTACACCAGATTTCAAACTTTTTATTATCTCCTTTGGCATTCTCAGTGATTCCAACAGCACTCATCTGTTCACACAAAAACATTTAATGAAATAAGTAACAAATAAGCAATACAAAAAAAGATACAGAACAATGCCCTCAAAAATTAGATGCAAATTCCAGTGTGGCTGGAATATTAATCCCTGGATCCTGACTCAATTTAGATGTTATCTCTGATGTCATTCTGTTTTTTAAGACATACATTACTGATTTAAACTTTAGAAGTGTTTTTCCCGCTAAAAATAGTCAAATTATGAGACACAGAAGGTAATTTAGCTTCATCGGATTGTGACCTCAGATGTGCACTGGGGCAATTTGCAGTGATTTGCAGAATGTGGATTGGCATCTCCAAGTCTGGAGATCAAGGTTCTCAGCCAGAAAAGTGTGGAGAGCCCTCTCTAGGTTGGGGATTAGGTGCTACATCAAATGGAAGAGTTTAACACTAGAATTACCAGAGCCTATGAGAAACCTCGTAAATCCGGCCCACCTTAAATCCATTCTCACCTCTCCGTCAAAGTCTTTTGTCCTGTAAATGTGTTGATAACAGCAAGCAGCCTGCTATCCCATCCCCCTGCCCAACGCCGCAGTTCAATTCACAAAGAAGTTTCTCAGTGCTCAGTGTTTATCTTCGAGTGAACTGCTGGAGCTTTATAGGGTAAAAAAGTACATTGTCATTTGGAATACATACATTTCATGTGTGTTCAGTGTCATCAACAATCTCTGTAAAATATTAACACAGAAACGTCTTTCATGTTTTAGTAATAATTGACAAAATGTAGACATGAAATGTATAATGTGTGAAGCCTGAAATACAAATATGAAATAACCACTTTCACAAAAGGTACAAGTATAACAAAACAAGTGCACTTTTATTCAAGAATTAAACCGAAGAAAAAAGAAAGCAGGTTATGGTAGCCGGTTGATACGACAGCTTGAGTGATGCAATGCTAAGAACTCTACGAAACTGCGAAAGAAACTTTTAAGTGCTGGGTCTTAGCCAACATTAAATAAAGCCGTGGACATCGCACAAGATAGCACAAGCACAGCTAAGAACCTTCGATGCATATACTCCAAGCGGCTCACGTGAACTGACTGTGAACGCAGTACGCAGAGAACAAGGAAGAGCTACAAAGAAAGCTGAACAAAAAATGCATTACACAATTGAGAAGGCAGCAAAAGAATATGAAGCGAGTGACGCATACAAGCATATTCATAAGTGCAGCTACTGCGGAAACAAAGCACACGGTGGAAAAAGTCAATGTCTAGCTAAAGGAAGACAGTGTAAATAAAACCTGTGCATGCAGTGTGTGATGTCTCAAATAAAGAAGAAGACGAGCTGTTCATTGATGCAGTAAGAAAGGAATCGGTGAATGAAACCTGTTATCTTTACAACGGTTGACAAACACGGAATGTAACTTGAACACAACACATCCTCCAAATACAAACCTGATTGAAGGAAATAATGATAATCAAATCCTTGATGACAGCAACACTCATAACAGTCACAAAACAATTACATTGACAATCATGTTACTTTATTTTTAAAATGTTCCCTTTTCTTTTTCATAACTTCTTTAACACACTACTTCTCCGCTGCGAAGCGCTGGTATTTTGCTATATATATATATATAGAGCAAAATACCCGCGATTCGCAGCGACGAAGTACAGCCTTAAAATTTTTATTAAGAAGACAATTTAACCTTTTTAAACTGAGGGAAAATATGCCAATAATTATTTGTTAAGGATCTCTTTGTATACTATGTTGTCAGTTCGGCCCTCCGGTTGTAACATGACCAAGCTGTGCACTGAGCTTACTCTTGAGCATGCAACTTACAGTTGGCCATGTGAACAGTAATCTTGTCTCAAATCTCACAGCTTGGATTGCTGCTGTCATAATCGGTTTGAGTTTCATGGTTTGTTTCAATTACGACAGTATTTGCAGGATTTGTTGTGTTGAAGTGACATTCGGCATCTGTCAAGCGTTGTAAGCACACAACCGGTTTCATCGATAACTTCACATCCAGCTTTTGAGAGTTTAAACATTCATAAACATCAAAGTGTCCACTACTGAAATCGTCACCTGTGAATCTAAGATGTTTAAGAGGCATTGGCGGTTGTCCAAAGGTGTAAAATATTTGGCCGTTTCAGTACACTTCAAAGCGACAACCGAACAATTCAGCGGCAGCCATCAACTCACATGCAGAACCATAGGTGAAGGGCTTAAGCATTTCACTCTTATAGTGCTCCTGTGTAGTATAATTATCTCCTGTACCGTCATCAGTCCAAATCTTGAACCTGTCCCAGTCATTCAATACATAAGACACAATGTTCCTCCGGATATCAAGAGTGAGCCTGATATGGCCGTGCAATATGTAACAAAGAGAATGGAAAAGGTAGGTGCCATCTCCGGGCATGGAAACCACTCGGTAAGTGACAGTTCTTTGATCGATAGTGATCACCTCGATAGACATGGTAATGAGGGTTGGAATGATAAAGGAAATGGGTACCTGAACAATGTAAAGTAAGTCTAAAATACCTATACAATAACTATAATTGTAATAAACAAACAATAAAACAGCGGAGAAGCCGTGGATTAAACAAAAAGGCTGTAGTTATCAGTAGGGAGACGTGAATCCCGTGGCAAAGCAAGGAAGGGAATGTAGAGACCAGAGCGAAACGAAATTTGGTAGGTGGCTTCCCTGCGCTAACCAAAACCGATGTACGTACTTATTTCGGTGGTATGATGCCACTGTCGGCCGCCATATTGAACTTTTCAACAGTCTTTGTTCCTTATGGGCCCATCTTCAAGACATTTGGTACACGGGTTCCCAACGCTAACTGAATCCTACTTACGTACATATATACGTCCATAGCCGGCAGCTCGGTCACCGTGTGAGGTGGTGTTGGGTCCCCCATCCCAACGCCTCCCACATTGTTGGCTGCCTGCCTATATAAGACCGTCCGTCGCTCCGATCTCTACATTCCCTTCCTTGCTTCGCCACGGGATTCACGTCTCCCTACTGATAACTACAGCCTTTTTGTTTAATCCACTGCTTCTCCGCTGTTTTATTGTTTGTTTATTACAATTATAGTTATTGTATAGGTATTTTAGACTTACTTTACATTTCTCAGGTACCCATTTCCTTTATCATTCCAACCCCCATTACCATGTCTATCGAGGTGATCACTATCGATCAAAGAACTGTCACTTACCGAGTGGTTTCCATGCTCGGAGATATAACCTACCTTTTCCATTCTCTTTGTTACATATTGCACGGCCATATCAGGCTCACTCTTGATATCCGGAGGAACATTGTGTCTTATGTATTGAATGACTGGGACAGGTTCAAGGTGTGGACTGCTGACGGTACAGGAGATAATTATACTACACAGGAGCACTAGAAGAGTGAAATGCTTAAGCCCTTCACCTATGGTTCTGCATGTGAGTTGATGGCTGCCGCTGAATTGTTTGGTTGTCGCTTTCAAGTGTACCAAAATGGCCAAATATTTTACACCTTTTGACAACCGCCAATGCCTCTTAAACATCTTAGATTCACAGGTGACGATTTCAGTAGTGGACACTTTGATGTTTATGAATGTTTAAACTCTCAAAAGCTGGATGTGATTTTATCGATGAAACCGGTTGTGTGCTTACAACGCTTTACAGATGCCGAATGTCACTTCAACACATCAAATCCTGCAAATACTGTCGTAATTGAAACAAACCATGAAACTCAAACCGATTATGACAGCAGCAATCCAAGCTGTCAGATCTGAGACAAGATTACTGTTCACATGGCCAACTGTAAGTTGCATGCTCAAGAGTAAGCTCAGCGCACAGCTTGGTCATGTTACAACCGGAGGGCCGAACTGACAACATGGTATACAAAAAGATCCTTAAAAAACAATTATTGGCATATTTTCCCTCAGTTTAAAAAGGTTTAATTTTCTTCTTAATAAAAATTTTAATGCAGTACTTCGCCACTGCGAAGCGCGGGTATTTTGCTAGTATATATATATATATGTGGATGTATGTGTGTATATATATATATATATATATATATATATATATATATATATATATAT
>JANRMT010062834.1:56328273-56357484 GCA_026402145.1 Polypterus bichir lapradei
ATATATATATATATATATATATATATATATATATATATATATATATGACAGCAACACTTATAACAGTGACAAAACAATTACATTGACAATCATGTTACGTTATTTTTAAAATGTTTCCTTTTCTTTTTCATTACTTCTTTAACACACTACTTTTTCCGCTGCGAAGTGTGGGTATTTTGCTAGTTTTTGAATAAAAGTGCACTTGTTTTGTTATACTTGTACCTTTTGTGAAAGTGTTTATTTGATATTTGGACTTCAGGCTTCATGCATTATATAGTCACATCATGATTACAACTGCATGAAGGTATGCAAATGTATATAATGTTGCATTAGTGCAACCACGATTTCCGAAATGTACAATATAGGTAAAATGAATTATTCCAAATTTCATAAATACCTAAGTCTCTCTTTTTTTTGTCAGCTCGACTTTGACATCATGGATCAGAAGGCGCATACTAATTCAGCATGAGCAGGAGCACTCAAGAATAAAACTGAATAAAAAAGATTAATTCTCAGTCACGCACAGCACTCATGTCCACGTCCACAGTTTTCCCAATCTTGTTCGCAAACAAGATCTGACATGGTTTTCAAATAAAGAGGGGGTGTAACAAAACAAGTTTGTACCACATCTTTATCCGAAAACAGCGTCAGATCGGGGGGGCGGGGATTTGCTGGTGTTGTGTGGGAGCGTGAACATGAGTGACAAGTACTATAAATTTACAGACGTAAATCAAATGTATGTTTTTATTGTATGATATAAACAATAAGAGCAGCTCACTACTCAAAATGGTAAATTTGGGAAGCAGCTGATATCAAAATCGTGACCTCTTGATTGGAAGGCAGCAGTTCTTAGCATTGCATCACTCAAGCTGTAGTATCAACCGCCTACCGTAACCTGCTTTCTGTTTTCTTCGGTTAAATTCTTGAATAACAGTGAACTTGTTTTGTTATACTTGTACCTTTTGTGAAAGTGGTTATTTCATATTTGTATTTCAGGCTTCACACATTATACATTTCATGTCTACATTTTATCAATTATTACTAAAACATGAATAACGTTTCTGTGTTAATGTTTTTACAGAGATTGTTGATGACACTGAACACGCATGAAATGTACGTATTCCAAATGACGATGTACTTTTTTGCCCTATAAAGCTCCAGCACTTCACTCGAAGATAAACACTGAGCACTGAGAAACTTCTTTGTGAATTAAACTGTGGCGGTGGGCTGGAAGATGGGATAGCAGGCTGCTTGCTGTTATCGACACATTTACAGGACAAAAGACACTGACGGATAGGTGAGAATGGATTTAAGGTGGGCCGGATTTACAAGCTTTCTCACAGGCTCTGGCAATTCTAGTGTTAAGTATCTTAGGGTGTTATTAGTAACGAGTGAGTAAAGAAGGGAGAGGAATACCGACAATTAGATTACACCACCATCTGTGGTTATTTGAACGTTGTTCTGGGCAGTCATAGTGAAGAGACAGATGAGCTGAAAAGCAATGCTCTCGATTTAGACCAGTCGATCTGTGTCCTTGTCCTCACCTAAGTTCACATAAGCTTTGGGTAATGACCAAAAGAATTAGATCATGAATACAAGCGGCAGAAATGAATGTCCTTCACAGGGTGTCTGGGTTCAGCCTTAGAGATAGTTTAAGGAGCACTAAATACTTGGGAGAAGCTCAAAGTGAAGCTGCTGATCCTCCACATTAAAAGCTGCCAAGTGAGGAGGTTTGAGCATCTGATTAAAATGCTTCCTGGATGCCTCCATGGGGAGGTGTTTTGGGCATGTCCAACTGGAAGGAGACCTTCAGAAAGACCCAGGACATGCTGGACAGGTTATATCTTTCAGCTGGCCTGGAAACACCTCAGTTTGCCCTCAGAGGAGCTGAAGGAGGTGATGTAGAACAGGGATGCCTGGGCATCTTTGCTTAGACTGCTGCCCCTGCAACCCGGATGCGGATAAGTAGCAGAAAATGTATGGATGGCTGGGTGTTTACCAATCCAGCCAATGTGTGGTTTATGCACAATAAATCCTCTTAAATCTTCTTAAATCTTGACACTGTCTTCTAATTAAATTTAGGGCTAATGTCTGAGATAGAACGTTTTCCATATGGTAGCTTGTTGTTACTTAGTATTACCTAATCTTATTTTTAATATTTTTCGTTTTTCTTTCTTCATCTTGTAAAGCACTTTGAGCTACATCATTTGTATGAAGCTGTGCTACAGAAATAAATATTGTTATTGTTGTTGTTGTAGCTTCGGACCCATCTACTTAACATAATTTATCATTTAATATACCTATGAGTGTAAATTCATCATAAAACCTCTAGCATAACACTCCCATAACAGTTTATCTTCACAGAGACTGGGATTAGAAAAAGACTAAGAAACTTCCTTACGACATTGGCATTGCCATGACAAAATGAAAACACTATATGAATGAGAGCCATCTGGCTAATATAACTCACATTTAAGGAATGCTTGAAGCTATATGAAGGTGCCTTTTCATAGCCTTCTCCATTCTCTTCTCTCTTTTTACAGAACAACAAGGTCTTCTCATGAAGAAAGAGATGTCTTTGCATGGGTTTAAAGCGAGCCAAGTCTTTGACCTTTGAGTGCCCCTTCTTGTGTTCCGTCCATACACTGAAAGATCCTTGCATTAACAATTTGCCAAGGTCATTCAAGTTTCCCTGGAATTGAACAAAAATACCATCAACATTTGACAGGAGTCAAATGGGCTTCATCAGTGAAGATGACACTCTGAAAATTCAGTTCTAGGCCCCAGGGTGCTGGAGATGTCTGGTAGTTACACTTTGTCACACATGTGTGAGTAGGAGGAAGCTGAGTGGACCAAGTGGAGGTAATTACCCTCCAGGCCAGGGGGAGGCAGGGTGCACTAATGCTACTTCTGTTATCTCTGCAGGCCAGATAAGGGAAAACCTACTAGACGCACCATCAATGACACCACTTCTGGTTCTGGCGCCATGGACTACGCCGCTTCCAGTTCTGGTGCCACAGATGAAGTCACTTCCGGTTTTGGCCTTTAAAGCCACCATCATTTCACCATCCAGACAGTTCAGTTCAGGACTCAAACAATACACATGAGTGCTTCAAAAAAAAAAAAAAAACTCCATTGCAGCCAGGGACAATATATGGGTGGCTGCCCCAAACCTTTTTTGTATGTGTCGAGGCTGTTCATTTCACAACTTACACTTAAGGAAAGCTCACTTGTGGTGCTGAAACAGCTGTCTCCCACATTGAAATAAAGGAGTAGTTGCACCAGGGTTAAGGTACACTCATACCGGGCCTAGCCAACAGCCTGCCACACTACACAATCTGGTCCATGTTTGAGCACCAATGTGCTCTTTACAATTCCTGTTACTTCAGTACCTTAGCCAGTAGTCAATGATTGACTTTATAACTGTGTCATCTTCTCTGGGACTGGATGTTATTAATACTGACTATAGAGAGAGATACTAAGTTGTCAATTCATCACCACTTAGGGGTAAGCTGGTTGGACAGACCTGGAAGCCTAAATGAGTATTAAGGATGTGCTGGGAATGGCTAGCAGATCCCTTTGTTTGTGATAAGTTCAACTACCACTTCTAGAAACAGCTTCAACTGCATCTCAGGAAATGTTACAGATAGAAAGTGTGAATGAATTTAGGTCAAAAACTTGGTAGTGAAGAAAGTTGCAAGGAGTTGTGGCCACAAAGAAAGCTGTCAAGGTTAAGAAAGAGGCCTTGAGTGCAACGATATGATTAAAAAGTACCAGCCTCCAAAAAAACGGAGCACCCACTGCAATGGCCAAAGTGAAAACCCATGTGTGGTAGAATTGGGTGAGGCCATGGAGAATGAGTTTGGGACAGCCTAATAGTTATCTGACAACTCAGGGCACTACCTAGTCTGTTCTCAGCTATGTGTGGGAATTTTGAGCAAGGGTATTATCAAGAGGTGGAAGCGACACTTTGAGACAACCGTAAACCTGAATGATATGCCCTCCTTAGACGAGGCTATGGCAGAAGCTTTGGTTAGTTCTGGGTTCATCTCTGTGGCTGAGATCACAGCAGTCATTTAAAAGCTTTGTATAGGCATGAACACAGGAGTGGGTGCGATCCAACCAGAAATGCTGAAAACACTAGAGATTGTGGTGGTGTTTTTGTTAGCATAAATTTTTAATGATGTGAGAGGGGACAGTGCTGTGGAAATGGCAGACTGAAGTGGTGGCCCCATTTGTGAAATAGAGAACATGCTCCAGTTAGTAGGGGGATCACACTGATTTATCTTCTCTAGGAAAGCTTAAGCTGGGGTACTGTGTTTGACCTCACCACCAGGAGGAACAAGCCACTACATCATCATTGGCTTGAAGACCAGAAACTTTTAGCAAGATAATTTAGAGTATATAAATGGCATAACACTTCATTTACAGCACAATTTTGCATAAAGTATACATAGCATTCATTTGGTGATTTTCATTCAGCATACAGTATTTTCATACAGTAAGTACAGTGGAACCTCAGTTAACGAACTTAATCTGTTCCGCGACTCTGTTCGCTAACCAAAGCAATTTTTCCCACTGAAATAAATGTAAATACAATCAATTCATTCCAGAAATCTCAGAAATTTTGTAATTTAATTTTTTAAGGGTTTTTCTGTGATGGAAAATATAGAAAAAATGTATATATCATTAGTACAAACAAACTAAATTAAATAAAGCAGCTCTGTATTTACCTTGTTTGTTGTAGTTGGTGGCATAGGTGGATGGCGGACTAGTAGGAAATGGAAGTTACTGTTTTGAAGGGGAATCTCCCTCCATAAAACATTGGGTAACACTGATTCGGGGTTTTTTTCACACCGTGATTCCTTTTCTTTGGGCACAAGAGAGTGATCTAATTAGATTTGTCTTTTTCTTTGCTGCAGAATTTTTCTAAAATGCGATATTGCATTGTCATTCATTATGTTAATTGCCCTATTATCCACAACTTTGTTAGGGTGGTGCTTCTCAATAAATTCCTGCACATCAGTTCACTTATTGCAAATTTCCTTTATCTGACCGCTGGTAATTTCCTCCCTAACCTCCTCTTCCTCTGACAAATGTTCTTCCTGTAAGGCTTTCACCTGTTCTTCCTGTAAGGCAGTGGTCGGGGAACAGGGGTAAATTACCCCAATTGGGGTAAAAGTGATATTTTCAGGGGTAATAAGGACTCAGTAAAGACATAGGTACATAAATTGACCTCTAATCCCATACTCTTGCCAATGGACATGATTTCATTCACTACTTCGGCAGAGCTCTCTGCTTCAAATCCCTTGAAGTCTCGGACACAACTTGGCCAAAGTTTCCTCCAGGCAGATTGCAATGTGCAGGAAGAGACCTCACTCCAGGCTTTGTCAATGAGGTTGATGCAGTGGAGGATGTTAAAGTGCTCCTTCCAAAAAACTCGAAGGGTCAAATCAGTGTCATTAGTGACCTGGAAGCACCTGGAAAACAGAGCCTTGGTGTATAGTTTCTTGAAATTGGAAATGACCTGCTGATCCTTCGGTTGCAGTAATGGAGTAGTATTGGATGGGAGATATTTGACGTTGATGAAGTCATACTCGATATCCAGGTCTTCCTCCAAACCTGGTGGATGTGCAGGAGCATTATCCATTAAGAGAAGAGATCTACGAGGAAGATCCTTTTCCTGAAGATAATTTTTGACAGTTGGGGCAAACACTTTTGTCAGCCAATCCATAAATAATGTCCGAGTTACCCATGCCTTGCTATTTGCCCTCCATCGTACAGGCAGTTTAGACTTTATCACATTATTGCGCTTAAAGACGCAGGAATTTTCAGCACGGTAGACTAAAAGTGGCCTGACCTTAAAGTCACCACTTGCATTAGCGCAAAATAAAAGTTTTTTCCAGAATAACCCTGTCTCGTCGCAATTAAACACTTGATGCAAGACGTAACCTTCACTTTCAACAAACTCCGCGAATTCATCCACAAATGCTTTTCCTTCTGTTTCATTTGAACTTGCAGCCTCCCTGTGCCTTATTAACACTATCAATTCCGCTTCGCCGGCGAAAATTATCAAACCACCCTCTACTCGCTTTAAAGTTTCGCTCGTCGGCACTTGCACTGGGAGTTTTGGTCAACAAATCACTGTGTAACTACTTAGCCTTTTCACAAATTATTGCTTCGCTAACATTATCTCCAGCCAGCTGCTTTTCATTTACCCAAATTAACAGCAGTTTTTCCACTTCATCTAGCACTTTAGACCTTTGTTTCGTTTACACAGTCACTCCTTTAGCCACGTCAGCCGCCTTAAATGCCTTTTTGTTCTTTAGAATTGTTACAGACAGTCGATTCTGCCATATTGTATTCCTTTGCAATGTCAGAAACACGAATGCAACTCTCGTGTTTTGCTATAATTTCTTTCTTTACAGCTACACTAACACGTTTCCTTCTGCCACTATCACTAACACGTTTCTCTTTCTTAGGTGCCATAACGAGTAAATATTTATATAAAAAATAACATTGAAAGTGAAAAAATAACAAAAAAGTAACGTTAGTGAACACAACAGTGAAATGTTTACAGCAAGCACGCCAAAGCAGAAATGCACAAAAACCGGTCTGGGCTTGCATTCGTTATCCAAATTTCGGTCGTTAACCAAGACAAAAATCATTCAAAATGACAGTTTGTTAACCAATTTGTTCGTTAAATAGTGCGTTCATTAACCGAGGTTCCACTGTATTGTAATATACGTATCTATTGACAGAAGCACACAGTTTATAACTGAAGTTTTTAATTGAAGATGTCAAGATGGCACAAGTACAGAATGACTACATAGAGCGATACCAGAACTTACATCAAATCCTGTAATAGCAATGAGATGCATGGAGTCATTGACAGATTTAAGAATCCCCAAAATTGCAGTCAAAGCATCCTGAAGATCAGCAGCTCCCTCGCAGCCCCTACTGTATTTTAGCAGCTCCTAAAAGACAGACACAAGGTTGCCATCATCTTTTGCCTTCATTTAAGCACATCAAACTGCAGGAAAGGAAGCATTTTTTTTTTACCTTTAGCAAAAGCTGGTATTTGGTTATCCTCTGCACAGGCTTTAATAAATAGGAGTCCAGGCCTAACTTATGCTCCAACTTCCTTTGGCATTCCTTTAGGAACACGACAAAGAAGAGGTAAAGTGAGGCAGAAGCGTTTTATACTTTTTGTCACAAAACCTTTCTGTCAAGTCATGCCTGTTCCTTACCTGGAAGAAAGTGCAGTCTGAGCACTGCCGCCACAAGCTCTCTGACCTTGGTTTATTCTGACAGTACTTCTCATAGATTCGTAAATCTTTCATCTGAAAGGAATATTCAGCCAAAGCAGTTAAGATTTCAGTCTGACATGTGTCCTCTTTGTACAGGGTGAGTCAAAATTATGTTAACACTAATAGATTTTTTTTCCTCTTGCAGATAGACGTACACAGTGGGTGACAGATTAACACTAGAGCAAAGAAGAGTGGTTGCAAGCTTAATGGAAGTGTTTTGTTCGCCGACTGTAGTTCGTTAAAAGTTTGCGGAACTACCGTTTGGGGATGTAAATCATCTTGCACATATGAAGTATGTTTTGTGAATAAATTGTTTCTGCCATTCAAATGTTAACATAATTTTGACTCACCCTCTATATGCAGTTCCCCGCTAACTTTCATGGACTTTGAATCAAGCAACACAGAACACAATAGAACACTGTGAAAGTCTATAAAGCAACAGAAAAGCTGAGGAACATTTGCCAGGTGCACTGCACCTTCTCAATGGTTCAAGGTGAAGGTGGGATTACATCAGGGATCGGCTCTGAGCCCTTTCTTATTTGCAATGGTGATGGACAGGTTGACAGACAAGATTAGACAGGAGTCCCCATGGACTATGATGTTTGTTGACGACATTGTGATCTGTAGCGATAGTAGGGAGCAGGATGAGGAGACCCTGGAGAGGTGGAGATATGCTCTGGAGAGGACAGGAATGAAGGTCAGTAGGAAAAAGACAGACTACATGTGTGTAAATGAGAGGGAGGTCAGTGGAATGGTGAGGATACAGGGAGTAGAGTTGGTGAAGGTGGATGAGTTAAATCCTTGGGATCAACAGTACAGAGTAAAGGGGATTGTGGAAGAGAGGTGAAGAAGAGAGCGCAGGCAGGGTGGAGTGGGTGGAGAAGAGTGTCAGGAGTGATTTGTGACAGACGGGTATCAGCAAGAGTGAAAGGGACGGTCTACAGGATGGTAGTGAGACCAGCTATGTTATATGGGTTGGAGACGGTGGCACTGACCAGAAAGCAGGAGACAGAGCTGGAGGTGGCAGAGTTAAAGATGAACAGGATTAGAAATTAGGACATTAGAGGGTCAGCTCAAGTTGGACGGTAGGGAGACAAAGTCAGAGAGGTGAGATTGCGTTGGTTTGGACATGTGCAGAGGAAAGATGTTGGGTATATTGGGAGAAGGATGCTAAGGATGGAGCTGCCAGGGAAGAAGAAAAGAAGAAGGCCTAAGAGAAGGTTTATGGATGTGGTGAGAGAGGACATGCAGGTGATGGGTGTAACAGAACAAGATGCAGAGGACAGGAAGATATGGAAAAAGATGATCCGCTGTGGCAACCCCTAACAGGAGCAGCCAAAAGAAGAAGAAGATGATCAGTGGTGGTCAAAATGGAAATCGAAATTCATAGGCTGCATACACTTAACACCTGTGGTGGGAGAAGTTCACAATATACTGTGGCAGCCAATTCAGCGAGATTTTCTTTCATGAGCTTCAATAACAAGTCTGCCTCTCATCATCATTTTGAGTCAGGTGTTGCAAAATTAATTGAAACCAATTAATTAAAACCTCGCTTCATGTTGTGCCTCATGTCTTCGACTCTCATATTGTCTCTCAAGGACTCAGGACAAAGCACATTTCCTGGGGTAGAATGTACCGTGGGCTCAAGCTATTTCTAGAAGCTCAGACATGGCTTTTCTCTTGTAGCACCCTTTGCTCACAAGACCCTGCTATCCAGTAAAAGGCCAGCAGCACCTACCCTTCGAAGAAAACACCTCCCCACAAGCTCAGGATAGTCAGCATAGTTTTCCAGTTCTTTAAGAAATACCCTACAAAGGGAAAAAGCATTCAGCACCAAACTTCATTTGCGCTATATGTCTGAATAAAAGCAAGAGACTGAAGCATCACCTGTTGTGGAACTCATATATTTCAGGCATATTACCAAAGAGGATGTCCTTTTTGTTGTGTAACACGGCTGGTAGCAGATGGCTCATTAGTGGGCTGTCCATTTCTGCCGCGTAGCCCTGCAATATACAACCGTTTGATCAGTCTCTGTTCACGGCCAGCAAAGGCCTTATGAAAATGTGTTTGGCCCAATGGCCTGTTGGTACAAAGATAATGGCAAATAAGGCACTAGAACGACGGAACAGATAAAGCACGTCACTTCGTCTGCCCATCACTACATTACAGAAATATGAAAATAATCCTTGGGATATTGTTCACTAAAGAAATGTACCAAAAATCTGGTTTAGAAATGTTCAGCTGGACCATTTATATATTTAAATGCACTTTCGTACGAGGATTGCATCAGGCGAGACCTCATGCTTGTATAAGAAAGCCCCAGGTCTCAGTACCGACCTCTTTTGGCCTACATTGCAATTACAAAGTGACCATGACTCTGTTCTATGGATCACTATGTATTCTGCTAAGCAAATTCCCAGTGGCAGTCAATGTCTCCCTCTTTGAAGGAGAAAGCAGCTTCCAATTGTTTTTAGTAGGGCATTTGGAGAGCTGGGGCTGCAATCTCATATAGTAGCAGTGATAGTAATAGTACAAGTAATGTCATATAACAGGCCGTCACTTATATATGTATAAAACAATTAATGAGATGGGCATCTTGATGGCAGGGATGGGGCATATGACATACCTGCAGGACACACAGCAGCTCTTCCACATAGGCTCTCTCCGTATCAATCAGTTCGTTCATTACATGTCTACGTGACAGAGAAAGAGAAGTTAACTCTGGCCTTACGAAACAGACACAGCAAGAGAAAAACATTTTAGAGGCAATCTACCACTTCTTACCTTCTTAACACTGAAAGGTTTTCTTCTTCCTCAGACACAGATTCACTCCTGTTTTTAATGCTTGTGTCTAGATCTCCCTGTAAAACAAAATTAAACAATAAAGTAAAGTTTGGGGTATGCCAGTCACAGATCTTTTGAATTTTACCTGTGGATTTCTATCTTTAATGTGATCATGGAAGCTTCCTGTTCAGAACAGTGCTGAACGGTAAAACACAAGATTGTCAAATAATCCCCCTTAATGACCTTCTGTATAAGCCTGAGTATGTAATTTCACTAGCCAGTACACAACATAAGCATGGAAATATAACTGCCTTATGGACAAGTGGTTTGTAAGTTGCTTTCTTCTTCTTCGTCTGCTTTTGGCAGCTCCCATTAGGGGTTGCCACAGCGGATCATCTTCTTCTATATCTTCCAGTCCTCATCATCTTACTCTGTCACTCCCCATCACCTGCATGTCGTCTCTCACCACATCCATAAACCTCCTCTTAGCCCTTCCCCTTTAGAAGACACTAAAATGACATAATATTCTCCTATAGAATTCAAGCTCACACAAGGACAGATCCGATCTTGGACAGGAACAATCTTATGTAGGACCCAAATATGGTGCCTTCAGAAAGCATTCAGACCGCTTCACTTTTTACATATTGCTATACTGCAGCCTTATACTAAAATCATTTAAATTCACTCAAGACCCCAGAATGACAAAGTTAAAACAGGGTTTTTTTGAATTTTTTGCAACTTTATTAAAGTAAAAAACTGAACTATCACATTGACCCAAGTATTCAGACCATTTGCTTTGACACTTGAAATTCGGCTCAGGCACAACCCATTCTATTAATCATCATTGAGATACTTGTATACCTTGTTTGGAGTCCACCTGTGGTCAATTGAGTTGATTGGACATAATTAGGTAAGGAGCACATCTGCCTATAGAAGATCTCAAAGGTGAGCAAAAAGCAAGCCATGAGGTGGGTGGAATTATCTGCAGAGCTCAGAGACAAGATTGTATCAAAGCACAGATCAAGGGCAGGCTACGGAAGCATTTTTGCTGGACTTCAAATTTTCCAAGAGCACAATGGCTTCAATAATTCTTAATGGGAATAAATGTGGAACAACCACAACTCTTCCTAGAGCGGCCTGCTTAGGCAAAACTGAGCATTCAGGGGAGAAGAGCATTGGTAACAAAGTACCTGATGGTCACTCTGGCTGAGCTCCAGAGGAGCTGTGTGAAGATGGGGGGAAAATTCCATAAGGACGACCATCACTGCAACACCCTATCAGTTTTTTATGGCAGAGTGGCCAGATGAAAGCCTCTCCTCAGTAAAAGACACATGGGAAGTTTGAAGAAAGGTACCTACAGGACTCTAAGAGAATCAAGATTGTCTAGTAGGATAAAATCAAAATGGAACTGTTAGGACTCAGCTGGAAGCATAATTTCTGGAGGAAACCAGGCATCAATCATCAACTGCACAGTACCATTCCAATGGGGAAGCATCATGCTATGTGGTTGTTTTTCAGCAGCAGGGACTAGGAGACTATACAGAGCTGAGGGAAATCTGAATGGAATAAAGTACAGAGATGTCCTTAATGACCACTTGCTTTAGAATGTTCAGGACCACACACTGGGCTGAAGAATAACCATCCAACAGGACCAGGACCCTAAACACAAAGCAAAGACAGCATAGGAGTGGCTTAGGGGCAAGTCTGTGATTGTCCTTGAGCTGCCCAGGTACAGCCTGTATTTGAACTCAATCAAACATCTCTGTGGAGAAACCTGAGAATAGCTGTCCACTGACTATCTCCATCCAACCTGACAAAGCTTGAGAAGATCTGCAGAGAAGAATGGCAAGAAAATCCCCACATCCATATGTGCAAAGCTTGACGTTATACCCCTTCAGACTCTGGGCTGTAATTTTAGTGAAAGATGCTTCGACTAAGCACTGAGTAATGGGTTTGAATATTTGTGTCAATGTGATCTTTCATTTATTTTTTAAATAAATTTGCAAAAATTTCTAATCCTGGTTTCACATTATCATTCTGGGATATTGAGTGTTGCTTGGTGTAGGAAACATTTTTCTGATTTTCACAGAGTCATAGCTGGATGATACAATGCCTGATGACGCCTTTTACATGGCCAAATTAACAACCTTCCGGGTGTTCAGAAGCCAAGCATTCAGTGACAAATCCCGAGGTGGTGGTGTGTGCATCTACATCAATAACAACCGGTGCACCAACTCTGAAATGGTGCCAAGTCTATGCTCTCAATTTCTTGCAGACCATTCTCGGGAAATCTTGCCTGGTTCCAGGGCAACCAACGACGTCACTTCCGGTTCTGGTCCTGATGACATCACATCCTCTGCGAGCATTTAGAAGCCGCCATCTTAAGACAATGATCAGTTCTGTTTTGGACTCAGTCGTGTGAACATGTCTGTTCTCTTTAATCAATTTTGCAGCCCGGAAATATTATATGGGTGGCTGCCCCAAACCTTCCCAGTGTCTCTGGGTCATTTTTATTACACTATGTATTAGAAAAGTATTATAAGCACATGAGAAAAGTAAATACTATATTTCACTAAGCATTAAGATGTAAGAGTTAGGATTAAAAAAACTTATGCCTACATATTTTTTTATTATTCTGTATGAGCTAGAAACCAACAATAGTTCATAAGCCAAAGGTTAGGCGTGCAGGAGAGCTGGAAAAGGATGGGCCCCTCATTTAGAAAGGGAAGGTGAACTCTTTGGCTGTAAATAATGGTAGCAAGCGCTAAACTAGTAGGGAGTACAGGTAGGCCTTGTCAGACAGACATGCTGGACAGAGAGGGGTTTGACACCCCCTCAGCTGAGAAATAATGGTGGAATTAATTAGGGGCAGAAGTAGAGCAGGGAAATGTTAGGAGTCAGGTGAGGATGAATAATGACTTGTGTAATAAATGTAAGAGCTGCCCATGGCTGCTCGCTCTTTCCATCTTAAATGAGTCTGTATGTGCGCCATACAATAAATCTTGATTCTACTGCCTGTCCTGAGACTCCGAGTGCCTTCTTTGGTGCTGAGGGTGTCCGCGCCTGCCTGCTTCAACACACCCAGTGGAAAAGCTTTCACTACTGGACCTGAAAACCCTTCTCCTCAACCGGACATTAGACTTCCTGACAGTAAAACTCCAGTCAGTCTAAGCTGGAAAAAATACATTGAATAGCATCCCTCTGAGCATTGGCGTCCTCCAAGACTGTGTCTTGAGTTCACTACTCTTCACCTTGACGACACTAGGCATAGCATGAGTCACATTATTAAGTTTGTAGACGAAACAACAGTTTACTCGTTTACACACTTAAATTCCTGATTTTTCACAGAAATCTGATTTGCAAAATGCCATGTAAGCCCTTACTTCAGTTAGAGAAATCAGTTATTGGCCTCTAAGAAACCTGACTCCTGCCTCATTTCCACTTGGAGGCTACCTGAATGACACCATTCCAGGACGATGGACTGGAAGAGGCGGACAACAAGATCTTCCTCATCATCTATGGCCTCCCAGGTCTCCATACCTTACTTAACCCCTGTGATTTTTATCTATGGGGGTACAATAAAGAATGAGTGTTTGTTCCACCTATGCCCGCTAATCATCAAGATTTGCGACATCGAATTGAGGAAGCTGTGAATTCAGTAACTAGGGACCAGTTGACTTGTGTGTGGCAAGAAATGGTCTATCGTTTTGATGTGTGTCGTGCTACACACAGTGCTCATGTTGAGTGCATGCAACTTCAAGGACCATAGGACCAAACTTTGAACTTTCCTCTATCCAGTGATGTGCAGAATGTGCCTGTGTCTTGTAGAGTTTGTTTGAAATAATTTTTTGAAATCTGCTCTTTCATTTTGCATGGCCCTGTACATCTCTTAAAGGTCTAGGTGTGCAAAACAGCAGAGAATTAGGGTGAAATCTACCACTGACTGCTTCACAGCCTCATTGTGGAATTGACTGTGCTTGATTTAACAGCTGTGAGGATGTCTCACCATAACAGAAGAGTCACATGAGTTAGTCTGCAAAAACATTTCTAATCTTGTCTTCTTACCTTGTCACTAAATTTAAAAACAGACCACCCACAAACGGATATGTGAGAAAACGTCTATCTTCAGATGTGGTACTTGTGTGAATGAATGCAACCTCAGCTAACAGCCAGCACTTCTTGTAGATAATATTGAAAAGTGAAATGCAACTAAGCAAAGCAGCCATATCACAAAATGGACTCATCAGCAGGCTATCAGACAAAATAAATGAAGGAAGAGCACATGGTACTCATTGTCAGCACTCAGACTTGCCTTTCGAAAGTTTGGTCTGTGTAAGGCATCATGATCTGGGCTCAAGCTGTTCTCTGAAGCTCTGCGTGACCCTGAGGTAAAGAGCAAGAAAATGTTATTTCTGGGAGGGGAAAAGAAAAAAAAAGACACTTTCACCCATAGAGAGTTACAAATCACAAGCAGACAGAACAACAGCTGCCATATTGTTATGATCAGAGTGCAGACAATTTAAATTACCCTCTGATGGTCACACTCTGAAGCAGTGGGCAGAGACTGTGGCATACCTGTAAAGCCTGTGAATGGTCACTGGCACCATCAGACAGTACAAAAAAGGGGTGAGCGCGAGATACTTTGGAAACGTGAAACTGTGCTGAAAAGTCAATTCACACTAATCAAATTAGACATCCCCTGTGATATCTGGTCATGTAGTCTGACCTAGGTGACAACTGTGGTTGTTAAGTTAGATATTCCCTCCAACTAGAAGGTGTGTAATGTGACATCGGCTTAAGGGATGAAAGGGGTATGGCAATCAGAAGAAAGACTTTAGAGTATTTAAAATTCTCCAAGTAAAATATGAGTCAAGGTTTTATATATGTACTTGCTAACTTCCTTAAGAACTCGAGGAAAAATATTGTCTGGTCCAGGTTGAAGTGAAACAAATCACCAGGGCCAGATAATATTTATCCTCAAGTTCTTAAGGAGGTTAATGAGTACATATATAAACCCTTGACACATATTTTTAGGAAGTCACAGCGCACACACCAAATTCCAAAGTACTGGATAATGACAAATATTATCCCGCTCTATAAAAAGAGTGACCAGGCAGATCCAAGTAACTATAGGCCAGCAAGCTTAACGTGCAGCACAGGAAAATTAATGGAAGGAATTATTAAAGATAAGATTGAGCAACAAATGGCAAGAACAGGTGCTTTACTGAACATGGCATGGGTGCAGTTTTGGTCTCCAGGCTACAAAAAAGACATAACAGCACTAGAAAAAGTCCATAGAAGAGCGACTAGGCTGATTGCAGGGCTACAGGGGATGAGTTATGAGGAAAGATTGAAAGAGCTGAGCCTTTTCAGTTTAAGTAAAAGAAGATTAAGAGTTGATGTAATGTTTAAAATTATGAAGGGAATTAGTCCAGTGGATTGAGATTGTGACTTAAAAATGAGCTTATCAAGAACCAAGGGACACATTTGCGAACTTGTTAAGAATAAATGTTGCAGAAACATTAGGAAGTTACCACAAACACATGGAATAAGCTACCAAGTAATGTGATAGACAGTAGGACTTTAGGGACCTTCAAAACTCGACTTGATGCTATATTGGAAGAATTAAGTGAATAGGACTGGTGAACTTTGTTGGGCTGAATGCCTGTTCTCGTCCTGATTGTTCTAATGTACACTCTCTAAATCTTATCAAACCTGCAGGCTTATTTGACATTTTAGCTTGACTTGGGTTTTACTGACTAATGCTCGCAAATTGAAAACATTTTTTTTAGTGGTGAGTTCCCTCTTACTGTAAGCAGGCTTGATCCAAGCTATACTGTTTTGCTATAATGATTTCTATAATGAGTCTTCTGGGAGTGGAGCGTATTCATGACAGAGTCCTCAACTCACTTGTAAATAATATGTTCCGACATCACCTCATGTGATCAAAAGCTCCCTTTAATCAAAGGCCACACCAGCAGGAATGTCTCACTAGTGTAGTCAATAAAATGAGATGGAAGCCAATGTTTTTTTCAAACTAGTTACTAGAGACAAATTTCATTTTGGTTTAATTTACTAGCTTTTTAAAGTATACTTTAGAATATCTCTGTGTTTCTTTCTATGTTACTAAGATACCTGGAGATGAACGAGAAGACTTGATGAAAGCCTCAGGCCTCGGAGCCACTGGCTGAACGGGACGAGCCTGTTTAATGGCCAACTTCTTCAGGCTCATACGCCGCTTTTCAAACATTTCCTGCATTGTGTCCTGCTTCTGGAACACCTTCTGGATGCGCTCCTGCAGATTCGTGAGGAAAGAAGCACAAGAATATGAGAACATTACAACTCAAAGGGCTTGCTTCTCTTGATCAAATGGACATATAGTGTCTGCTCAAGTTTCGCTTACATCTTTAGAGCTCTATTTTTTAATTCATTGCAATGATTTGTATTTGTAGAAGGGTACAAAAACTGATTTACGCAAAAATAAAACACTGAATTCAATCTTATCTATTGGGACTTTGCAAAGTGGGGCTTAACTCACTTGCATTGGCACAATGGCGGGGGGGAATGGAGTAAGGGTTGGAGAGAAAGAGAACAATCCTACTTCTATTTTATCCATTATACTCCAATAACCGTTAGTGACAACATAACAATACACTTCATAGATTTCATATTATTGCCAAGTTTTACAGCTATGTAAAAGTTATCATATGTACAATGTACTACCTTAACCTAAGACTACAAAATGTCAACAAAAGTTGAAAAGAAATATTTCAATGACCAAATAATGAACTTTGAGAGCTTGAATGTCAAGGGTCTCAATCATGAACTAAAGAGAAAGAAAGTACTCTCGCGCTTAAATCTAAATGCCATGATAGTATTTTTACAGGAGACTCACTTATTAAGCAATGATCAGTTCTGATTGCAATGACAGTGGTCTGGACACATTTTTCACACTAGCTATATAAAGAAAACTGGGGAGTGGGAATCTTAATACACAGAACTATCCCATTTGTAGTTTCAGATGCAAAACCTATCCATCCATCCATTATCCAACCCACTATATCCTAACTACAGGGTCACGGGGGTCTGCCGGAGCCAATCCCAGCCAACACAGGGTGCAAGGCAGGAAACAAACCCCGGGCAGGGTGCCAGCTGCAATATCTAGGGCCCTATGATTTTCGTGATGCAGAATATAACTTACACAGCTCTCACTGAAGTGTGCTCCTTTACAAACGTTGAAACTGAACGAATATACAAACGTTGAAACTGAACGAATATACAGAATACATAACTGGATCATATTTAGATGGCTTGATCAAAAAGTTTTGAGCCTAAACCTGAAATAATTTTTCTACAGTGTTGGTTTTGTTAGCTCTTGTAACTACACATTTTTATCACTGGTGGTTTATACTGCATATTTCACTTTTGTGAACCAAGTCAGCATGTATATTGAAAACCGCAAAATCAAGTGTCAGAGACACACGGGAGGGGTAGGCATCACTGCAGCAGATTCTAGATGTCAGCTCTATTAAAAATTTGTAAATGGACTAAAAAATGCTGTACACTCACAATCTCTATGCAAACTGACAACGCTTGAGCAGTCCTGCAAAGAAGAATGCAGAAAAATGACAGTGTGCAGACTTTGAAAGCTGATAGAGAGAGTGACCTGTGAAGGCAGATTCAAGGCTGTCATGGCTGCCATCTACTAAATACTGATACTTATTTAATATTAACTAAATACTTATTTTGTGTTTTATATTTGTAATTAATTTAGATCACTGTTAGCCCTGCAAGGTCCTCCAACCTACAGGGTAAACCTGGGGGTTGGTGGCAGGATTGGCACTCCAGCCACCCTAAAAAGCCTCACACTCTTCTGGTGCTGAGGTGTCACCTGATGCACGGCTGCACTCAGATCTCAATTCGGGTGGTTTCTTGTGTGGTGGGAGCGGCAACGCGCTGTAATAAGCGCATACTCCCAACCTCTTGACCACTGTGCAAAGATCTGTTTTCATTTTTATAGTGTCTTTCTGTGGATCAGTGTCACAAAGCCAAATCAAATCCACTGTAATTCAGTGTTGTGTAACAATGCATATGTAAACTTCCAAGGGGGTGAATACTTTATTATAGACATTGCATTATTGGTTTAGGTAAATCAATAATACTAGGCATGTTGCTTCACAGAATTCAGTTTGAGAGTTATATGTGTTTTACTAGGCATTCCTTAGGATTTACTTCCTTGGTAAAGAGTAGAAACCAAAGTTTACTCACCTTGAATTCATCATTCAGTATGCTGACATAATCCTTAGAAAGTAATCCCATGTCATCTAGCCTCTGGCCTAAAGCAGTCTCCAAAAACCTCTCAATCTCCTGTAAGGCGGACTCTGCGCCTTCTTGAGACTGAAATTTGTCCACAGGCTGTGAGGCTAACAGATAGATGCCTTCATCACACCACTGGGCAGCCTGGAGTTTCAGAGAGAGAAGCATCATTGCATTAAAAGTGTGACCAAGTCTTTTCTTGTCAAATGATAGTACTCTAGAAACAGCTAAAATGAGCAGGAGATTTAAAAAATGATTGCAGTCCACAACAAGAGTGCATTTGATTGATTTTCGGGGGGGGGGGGGGTTGTTGTTAGGGTTAGCTGGGCTTATGGCAGGCATTTTCTAAGTTTAATTATGAATGAACTATGTAAGAGCCAATCTTAGAAAGCTGTTTGATGTTAGATTCATATAGTGTTTGCCTGATTTCTATACACCATCACTTCCTTATAGCTACCTAGAGTCTGGCATAGCCTTTTACCCCCTGTAAGTTAACATGAGATAGAACTTCTTAGCTGTATCTGTAAAACAGAGTGTTAATTAAGCCAATTAGGAAGCAGCTGACTGTTAGCATGGACTGTTAGACATTAGAATATTAGAACAATCTGGACGACAACAGACCATTCAGCCCAAAAAAGCTCGCCAGTCCTATCCACTTATTTCTTCCAAAAAAACATCAAGTTGAGTTTTGAAAGTCCCTAAAGTCCTACTGTCTACCACACTGCTTGGTTGCTTATTCCAAGAGTCTATCGTTCTTGCTCTAAAGAAAAACGTCGTAATGTCAATTTACCCTTGATAAGTTTCCAACTGTGTCGCCATGTTCTTATTGAACTCATTTTAAAATAACAGTCTCGATCCACTGTACTAATTCCCTTCATAATTTTAAACACTTCAATCATGTCACTTTTTAATCTTCTTTTACTTAAACTGAAAAGGCTCAGCTCTTTTAATCTTTCCTCATAATTCAACCCGTGTAGCCCTGGACTCAGCCCAGTTGCTCTTCTCTGGACTTTTCCTAGTGCTGTTATGTCCTTTTTGTAGCCTGGAGACCAAAACTGCACACAGGACTCCAGATGAGGCCTCACCAGTGTGTTATAACGGTTGAGCAGATCCTCCTGTGACTTGTACTCCACACATCAAGGCGCTATTTAACCTGACAAATGGCTTCTGAACACTGTTGGGTAGTCGATAGCTTAGAGTCCACTATGACTCCTAAATCCTTCTCATAAGGTGTACTCTTGATTTTCCGACCACCCATTGTGTATTCAAACCAAACATTTTTACTTCCTATGTGTAATTCTTTACATTTACTGAAATTAAATTTCATCTGCTACAAAACTGCCCAAGCCTGTATGCTGTCCAAGTCCTTCTGTGATGATATAACAGATTCCAAATTATCTGCTAATCCACCTATCTTGGTATCATCTGCAAACATAACCAGCTTGTTACTTATATTCCGATCTAAATCATTTATATATATTAAAAATATCAGTGGCCCTAGCACTGACCCCTGTGGAACACCACTCTTAACATCGGCCAGTTCTGATGAGGTTCCTCGCACCATCACCCTCTGCTTCCTGTGTCTGAGCCAATTCTGCACCCATCTAAAAACATCACCCTGAACTGCCACTTCTTTTAGTTTGATGCCCAACCTCTCATGTGGAACCTTATCAAATGGTTTCTGTGCATGCTTTCAAACAGGAGATGGCAAACAGTTTTCTGACCGTGTTAACCATTTTGAAATGAACGTGCGCTTTAATGCGCATAATACAATTGTATGACCAAACTGTGGAAAATGAAACAAGATATATAAGCCTTAACTATAACTTTTCTTAAACAAGACCTTTTCTTTAATATCATTTTTTTCTCTATTTTTGTGTGAACTGTTTTGTGTTGAAATTTAACTAAAACTTTTAAACCAAACATATTTCGTCTGTGGAATTAACACGCATCACACTGTTGCTTGAATCATCCTATGCAGTAAAAGCTGCAGAACTTTGGTAATTTTGGATAAACACAGCTACAAACAGTCAGAAGCATGTGTTGCTCTGTTCTCGGATGTTTCGTTTTGCTGATGTGCTCGCCTCACTTGTGTATTAGCGGCTAAGTGAGTTTCTCTCTACTAAGAGGTTTCATTTTGCCGATGTGTTTGTCTCGCTTGTGTATTAGAGGCTAAGTTAGTTTCTCTCTCCTCGGTGGTTTTGTTTTGCTGATGTGCTCGCCTCGCTTGTGTATTAGCGGCTAAATGAGTTTCTCTCTACTAAAAGGGTTTGTTTTGCTGATGTGTTCGCCTCGCTTGTGTATTAGTGGCTAAGTGAGTTTCTCTCTCCTAGGATGTTTCGTTTTGTGGACATGGTCACCCCCTTGTCTATCAGCGGGTAAGTTAGTTTCTCTCTCCTCTGAGGTTTTGTTTTGCTGATGTGCTCACCTCGCTTGTATATTAGCGGCTAAGTGAGTTTTTTCTCTCCTTGGAGGTTTCGTTTTGCGGATATTCCCGCCCCCCTTGTCTATCAGCAGCTAAGCGAGTTTCTCTCTCTTCGGAGCTGATCGTTTTGCCAATATCCTTGCCTCGCTTGTGCATTAGCGGCTTAGCAAGTTTGTCTTTTGTCGGAGGTTCCACTTTGGCGACAGAGTCGCTTTCTTTGAGTTTCATGTTGTAGCCTCGCACTTCTGGGCCGGACGGACAGACAGAAAAACTTCTACACGTAGACGTTTATATATAAGATACTCATTAATCTGTAACTCCAACTTACTCAAAGAATCACTGTAAGATTCATGCTGTGCTGATGCAACACTACATACCAATTTCTGTATTTATTATGTGCATTCAATAGTTATTATGACATAATAAAAAAACAAGCTTGACAAGCTAACTGCCAAGAGGCTTAAAATAAACTACCAATGTGCAGCCAAGCTGAAATGAAATGCATAGCAGACCCACCCTTTCCAGCGATTGATGCAGCTCCAATGACTTATGAAGTTGTGCTTTCTTTGTTTGTAAACAGGCAGCCAAATCCTCTGTCAAAAGTCGGAGTTCATTACATTTGGGGGAAATAGAATCCACTGCATAATGATTGTCCCTGATAAGCTTGTCCCCCTCAGATGCAAGGTCCTTTGCTCTGTCTAGAAGTTCCTGTTAAACAAATGCAGGCCATTTGAAATTTTCGCTGCACAGTATAAGTTATTCAAACAGCTATATGTAAATTGGAATATAAAACAAATTTTATTATACCTGCAAAGGAAAAACAACTGCACAACAAGAAAGAATAATCCAATAAAGCACTCTCCTTCTAAAAAAGACACCCATCACTCTTAAATATACTGGTTCTTTACTGGGTTGTGTAGTTCCTTGTAGTATTATTTATTCAACACACACACCCTTTCATTCTGGGATGGGTTATTTGCATATGAAGTTGGTTCTTTGTGTTTTGAAAAGCTTCCTTATATGTAGAAAAAATGAAATCTTTAATGTATGGTATCCTAAATAGCAGGAAACTAACAGATTAAGAAAACCTTAGCATGTGTTATTGTTGGCACTAATCTCGACCCCTTGGTATTTCACTAATCTGTTACCATCTAGCCATGATTATTTGATGTATGGAGACTGCTATGGATCTAAATAAAGAAAGATTCTTTCTGGAACCTTCATGTGAAGGGTTCTTTTGGGAACCCAAAATGGTTCCCCCATGGCATCGGTCTGAAGAACCTTTCTTGCGCCCTTTATTTTTAAGAACCTTCTGTGCTGTGACATAATGCTAAAGACTTTATTCCTCTTCCACACATTCCCAAAAGAAAAAGCATTACTACTACAAGTGAGGCACAAGAAAAACAAAATTATATAACAGCAAATAGAGTAAAGACCTGAACCTGTCATAACATGAATGAGATCTCAGTTTTTCTTACACAGGTTTTCTCCTCATGGCTGGTGAGCTCCCGCAGAAGGTACTCCACATGTGTTGAGGTGTTTCCAAAGTCTGAGGATGATGACAGTCGCTCAGATTCCAAATCCAAGGATGCTTTTACCTGAAAACAGAAACATCACATGCAGAAGGTAGCTGAGAAGGATTGATAAGAGGACTGAACTTCACTGAAGGCACTTTTTACACATGTACGTTGAGGATGTGCGTCCAGGATGAACTTTGCACTCTGTAAACTAGTGCTCAAAGTGTGAATGAGAGAGGACTGACAATATATTACGAGATTTCTGAGACCCCGACAACTACCCAACTGCGCTGTGTGCCATCACCCAGTCCAACTTCAAGTTCACTGGCTTCCTGCGTAATATGTCTGTCGGCAGCTAGTTGATGTGGGGAACATTTAAAACTGGTCCCCGACCTGGCCGTAGGATCACTTTCAGTTTTCTGTCTGAGGAAGGCTATCTGTTCTTTTAATCAGAAGAAGTGAGCTTGTGGACGGTGATGTCAACACCAATGCGTGTTTGCTGTGTTTGTGTGTGCTGAAATGACAGCTCCCGTTTGGATAAATGCTTTGATCATATTCCTGTCTTGACAACAATAAAGATTCTTTTTTTTATTTTGGAAACTTGAACTCACCAGCTCTTCTCTTGTGCAAGTCTGTGACCCACATATTACAATATATATATATATATATATATATATATATATATATATATATATATACAGTACTGGCAAAAGTATTGGGACCCCTGCCTTTACACATACATGAACTTTAATGACATCCCATTCTTAATACATAGGCTTTAATATGGAGTTGGCCCACCCTTTGCAGCTCTAACACCTTCAGCTCTTCTAGGAGGGGTTTCCACAAGGTGTAGGAGTGTGTTTATGGGAAGCTGTGACCAGGAGTGAATTTGTGAGGTCAGGCACTGATGTTGGATGAGAAGCCCTGGCTCGCTCACAGTCTTCATCACAAAGGTGTTCTGTCAGGTTGAGGTCAGGGCTCTGTGCAGGTCAGTCAAGTTCCTCCACACCAAACTCGCTCCTCCATTTCTTTATAGACCTTGCTTTGTGCACTGGCGCTTCTGCAGTCATGTTGGAACAGGAAGGGGCCATCCGCAAAGTTGGGAGCATGAAATTGTCCAAAATGGCTTTGTATGTTGAAGCATTAAGAGTTCCTTTCACTGGAACTAAGGGGCAACCCCAGAAGAACAACCCCACACCATAATCCCCCCCTCCACCAAACTTTACATTTGGCACAATGCAGTCAGGCAAGTCCCGTTCTCTTGGCAACCGCCAGACCCAGACTCATCCATCAGATTGCGTGATTCGTCACTCCAGAGAACACGTCTGCACTGCTCTTGAGTCCAGTGGCGGTGGGCTTTACACCACTACATCTGATGCTTTGCATTCCAGTTGGTGATGTCAGGCTTGGCTGCAGCTGCTCGGCCATGGAGACCCATTCCATGAAGCTCTCTCTCGATGCTGCACTGTTCTTGAGCTTCTGGAGGTCTGTAGCTATCGACTCTGCAGAAAGTTGGCAACTTCTGCACACCTCAGCATGCGCTGTCCCCGCTCTGTGATTTTATGTGGCCTACCATTTTGTGGTGAGTTGCTGTTGCTTCCACTTTGTTAATAATACCACTAACGGTTGACCGTGGAATATTTAGTAGCGAGGAAATTTCACTAATGGACTTATTGCACAGATGGCATCCTATTACGGTACCAGGCTTGGTCACTGAGCTCCTGAGAGCGACCCATTCTTTCACCAATGTTTGTAGAGGCCGTCTACATGCTGAGGTGCTTGAGTTCATACACTTGTGGCCATGGAAGTGACTGGAACACCAGAATTCAATGATTTGGAGGGGGGTCCAGATACCTTTGGCAATATAGTGTGTGTGTGTGTGTGTGTATATCTATATCTATATCTATATCTATATCTATATATATATATATATATATATATATATATATATATATATATATAATTTTTAAAAATTTACTTTATTATTCCCTGAGGGAGAATTGTCTTTTGACAGATTAGAAGGCAGGGTCAGCCATTGCACATCACCCCTGGAGCAGTTTTCAGGTTAAGGGCCTTGCTTAAAGGTCTTATGGAGTAGGATCCCTTCTGGCAGTAATAGGATTTGAACCGACAACCTTTCAGATATGCAGTATGTTAAATACGTTCCATGTGAAACTGTCATGACTATGGCAACCAGGTAAGCTGAATAACAACGGATACCAAGCTCTCAATCACAGTTTTAATTGCTTACAATCACGTAGCGTAGCAATTAGCAAACAATACTGTGAGTAACTTAACTCTGAGCGGACTGGTTCCTTCCATAGTCAAAGCAGCCCTCTGAGGAGTGTTGGGCTGTCTCTCAATGTATAAATTCAACTAAAAGAAAATTTAGTTAACTGCAAAATGTAAAAATCCAGCTTAAATCCAGCACACTGTGGCAGAATTTTAAGAAACAAGTTCACAAACTTACGTTCCCCTAAACATGCCCAACAAGGTTACCAACAAGAAAGTATCCAGCAGAACCGTCACACTCAGAAAGATCCAATTGCAAAGCTGCGGGTAAGGTTTTATTTTTATGCTAATTTCAGAGTATAAAAAGATTGAAAGGCCTAAGTTGGCACCAATCCTCCCACAAAGACTCCATCCCACGTGGCACTGGGCCAGACATATCACCCCATTTAACAGAAAAGCAGCAACAATTCAGCTGCTGCTGCTGATGCTTTCATCGTTCTCATCCATTGAACTTATTTTCTTGCCTCACCTCTCGGAAGTCCTGCTCAAAGTAGCGAAGCTGCAGGCACTGCTCAAGCTTAAGATGATGCCGGTCCCAGAACTCATCAAAAGCGGCTTCTGTCTCATTCAGCTGACCCTGCAACCTGCAATCAGAAGAAAACAATGTGAAGTTAGCTGTATAATCATTGCAGCTGCATAAAAAGTCACCGACTTGGCACTCAGATTTGCTCAAGCATCTGAATATCAGTTTGACCAATAAAAAGAAATCAATATCTGTCAGCGTTAAACGGCTTTCAAAATAAGAACAACATTCTCCTGTTTGAAGATCCCACCTGATCAAACTACAACACCAGAATAAGGCATTGTCATAAAAACTGGTTAAAATAGTGGAGTACACAATGTAAGAGACAACATCACAGAGCAGAGCGAATGTGTGGGTGCACCAGCTTACAGAAAACATGAGGATGTGTGAAGAGCTGAATTCGCAATTATCTCACGCCAACGAAAGCTTACTAGCCAAGGTACAAACAGGACCAGGGCCAATTTTTTTCTAACTCTTGTGTTGGTTTTCTTTAAAACTTTCTAAATTATGCATGTAAGAGGCATGAGTTTGCCGCCTGGCTTTGCATGCTGTTCACTTGTGTTCACCTTACTTTGTACACCAATAGAAAGCAGGGACTGAAATGCTAAAAGCAAATAAAAAAAAAAAAGAAAATTGTGGCCTTGCCACTAATCAATACAATGCTTCTATTCCTAACTAACGTAATGACGCCGCCTGCTAATTGACAGTCCGCCACCACCATCTGCATCTCTTTTGAACAGGCTGCTGTATTCTGCAGTGTATCTGAAGTGTCATGATTTTCTATCTTTAGTCCTGGAAGCTGAATTTGTATTGAAGATGTCATGTGGCTAAATATTGCAGACGTCAACTACTGAATGTGAACCAATGTTTGAGAAAACGCACGACAAAGCACTACAGGATAACGATACAGGATTGTCATTGGCCATCAGAACTATTCACACAGGTGGCGCAGTGGTAGTGCTTCTGCTCGCACTAAGGGGATCATGGGTCCTCACTACGAGGACAGCACTTTGAGTAGTGAGAAAAGTGATAAATGAAAGCGAATTATTATTATTATAGTAAATCTCTATTCATCTGAAAAAAAAAAAAAAAAACTGCTGTGGAGGAAGACTAAGCCATAATTAAAAGCTTAAAAAGTTCACAGTTAGAAATGCGCAGTAATTAAATTGAAAAGAGAGGCTGGACTACAGCCTGGAAAGCAAAGCTGCCTGACAGAAAAAGTAATAATAATAATCTTTGAAAAAGAGAACATATGGCTCAGCCTACAAATATGGATGAGTCAGGTGAAAGAACGCAGAGATATTTGATACGATTATGTAACAGTAAATACATAGAGTGCCCTCCATAATGTATGGGACAAAGACACATTTTCCTTTGATTTCCCCATTTGCTCCACAGTTAAAAATTACAAATCAAACAATTCAGACGTGATTGAAGAGCCTGTTGCAGAATTTCATTCAAAGGCATTGCATATATTTCTTCACGCCATGTAGAAATGACAACACTTTTTATACATTGTCCCCCTATCTCAGGGCATCATGATGTCTGAGACAAATTGGCGTCAAAGGGTTTTTTTATTGCTTCATTAGAAGAGGCATAAGATACCCCGACTTGCTTCTATCTACAGACTATCTTTGGAGTCTGTAGTTGTTCAACATGAGGAAAAGTGCTGTGCTGATGAAAGTCAAAGAAGCCGTTATGAGGCTGAAAAACAAGAATCAAAGCATTTGAGACATCGGTGAAACCTTAGGATGACCAAAATCAACTGGAATATCATAGAGAAGAAAGAACGCACTGGTGAGCTCAGTAATCTCAAAGGGACTGGTAGGCCAAGGAAGACCTCTATTGCTGATGACAGAAGAATCCTCACTATGGTCACAAAAAAGCCCCCAATTTCTGTTTGACAGATCAGAAACAGTCTTCAGGTCTGTGTGTGTGTGTGTCAGAGACGACTATCAGCAGAAGACTTCATGAACAGAAACACAGAGGACGCACTGCAAGATGCAACTAATAGTCACAATGGTGAGATTACAGTTTGTGAAAAAGGACTCAAAAGAGGATGAAGAATTTTGGGAAAAGGTCTTGTGGACAGACAAGACAAAGTTGAACCTGATTAGAGTGATCACAAGAGCAAAAGTGTGGAGATGAAAAGGAACTGCCCGAGATCCAAAGCAGACCACTTCATCTGTTAAACATGGTGGTGGGGGTGTTATGGCTTGGGCATGTATGGCTGCCACAGGTCCTGGTACATTTCTCTTCAGCTGACAGCAGTGGCACAATGAATTCTGTGGTGTCTGGAAAAATCTGATCTGCTCAAGTTCCAGTAAATTCTCCAAACTCAATTAACGGCGCTTCATCACACAACATGATCCAAAAATACTGCTAACGCAACACAAAAATTGCTACAAAATGGAAAATCCTTGACTGGCCAAGTTAGTCACCCAATTTAAATCCAATTGAGCAGGGTTTTTTGTATGTTAAAAAATCTGATGGCTATTTCTTTTACGCCTTTTCAGAAAACAGCCATGTGATGTGAATTGTATGCCAAGTGTCACTGATATTTCTTTTAAAGGCCTCATAAAGTCCAGTTGCCAATGTCTAACACAGTGCAAAGGCAGGCTGTATCCACTTTTATTAAATATACTGTATACCCTCCTGCTGGAAGAAACTGTATAGTAATATGTATTTGAGCAGGGGTTGAGGAATGGGTGGGTGGGTTTTGGTTTCATATTGTTGTTCCAAAAAGGTTTTCTTTATTAAAAAACCAAAAGCGTGATACCTGCTTACCCACTATTTCACAGGAATGACTTCTCTCACCTCTGAACTGTGTTCAGGTTTTCAACTTCATCTTGATTGAGCTTGTAATCAGGGTCCTTGTCGAGGGGCTCATTGATGTTCTTGAGCAGTTCGTGTCCTTGACCCAAAGCCATCCTCAGGTCAGTCTTGAAAACAGTGAAGCCAAAGCACACAGGAGTTAGACACCCAGGCATTCACACAAGCATGCCATGGTTTTTAAACAATAAAAATCAGGTGGAACCGTTCATCTTCTATGCATTTTTCTATTCCAAAACAGTGCTGACACCATGTTATTCACCAAAGGTGGTGAATGTAAATATATGTTTTATATCTTGTTTTGCTGAATATAGTGCAATTGACATTTATGACACAGATAACATTATAAAAGAATTACAAAACTAGTTTCTAGTGATGCTTGGCACCAAAATAATTTTTCAAGCTCCCTCTTCAAAACCTGGGTGGCACTAAGTAACCTACCAGTTTTTATATTCAAGAACTATGGGGACTTGTGTTTTTAGAGTCTCTTATGTGTCCTCAACCAAAGCTAACAGGACGAGCTCCAGCCCTTCCACAACCTTGACTTGAATTAAGCGGGTTTCAGAATTTTATTTGTGAAAAGATTTAACTTGACAAATAAAAAAAGCAACATTCAAATGTATCTACTTTAGGCTGTCAGTGTCACCCACTTATGGTCAAGGAATTCAACAGTAAAACACGAAAGCCACCAGCTTAGTCCTCGCCAGTGACTCAAAACACGACCCTAAAAGAAGAACAGAACATGTCAGTGCTCCAGCTTTCAAAATTTGGGAACAACTGAAATGTGACTAGTTTAGACACAAGTGTCAGGTTACATTCATACTATCAATTTACTGTTAATATAAGTGGTGGGCTGGCGCCCTGCCCGGGGTTTGTTTCCTGCCTTGCCCCCTGTGTTGGCTGGGATTGGCTCCAGCAGACCCCCGTGACCCTGTAGTTAGGATATAGTGGGTTGGATAATGGATGGATGGATGGATAAGTGGTGTGACGGACAGCTGGGGCCTTTGCCTGGCTGGGATGCCTTTATGGAAGGAACAGGAGAGAGACGATACCTCCCCTGGTACATGAGAGGGCAGCCCCCCTGGTTTGTATCGGGGCCACGGGATTGGAGCTTGGAAGCTCAACCCTGCTGGGGATCATGGCTGCTGCCAGGGGGTGCCTGGACAAAGAAAGAAAGAAAGAAAGAAAGAAAGAAAGAAAGAAAGAAAGAAA